>JAHLJT010003656.1:88040269-88451900 GCA_031308135.1 Acheta domesticus
GGGGAAGAGGTTACTGTGGCGACGGCTGGCCTTAAGAAGTCCTCTGCAATGGCGATGAAGACCGCGTGCTCGTCGTGGACGTTCCGTCGAGACAGGGCAGCAGGGCGCGGCAAGTCGCAGTCTTGAAAGCCTCTTAATTGTTGAAGAGGTTACTACTGACGATTAGCTCGCTTAATGTCTTCCGCAATTGCAATTATTGGACACCTGCCATCCCGGCTGAGCCCCCAGTAAAATACGTCGATGGCAAGTCGACAGTTCTCCAGACAGACTTAGTGAAATGAAACTCAGAGAGTGAGAACACACCGAGTTTTATTACAGAAGTGAATAAAATACAGGTTATACAAATTTCTATTACAAGTCGAAAATGGTTGTGAACCCTTTACAATATCTCCTTAGAAACTATATAGGCCTACATCCCACTCCTGTTTGTAAGTACATGGTGGAGGGGGAGATACTTGTTATGGTCAGAGACGCAAGTGCGCTCTGGTGTGGCCCTTATCACGGGCGGAGGGGGAACTCCAAAGCGAGGATCTTGGTATCGCGAGGACTGTGCCCCGAAGTGACCTTTCATGATTACATGGAGGTTAAGGGGCAGGCGTTAGTTATTGGAGCCTTCGACGTCTAATCTGAGCGCAGGGCGCAGCTGCGATGAAATTTATTAATATTTATTAGGTGCTTAAGATAGAAGTTCGTTAAAATTATCGGGGACACGAAAAGGCGCCTTCTTTCTGGTTCCAAGATATTGGTTATCGGGCCTTGTGCTTTAATTAAATTCGTAAGCCCTGCTTTGCTCCGGAGTACATTGCGTAATGCTATGTACAGCCTGTACGCTCTGTACGTGGGGATATAAGTCAGAGAAGGATTTCTGAACATCTACTGATGTGTCTGGCATGTATTTTAGTCCCGGGAGCTCCGAGAGAAGATTGGATCCACATCCTGTTAAACTGCTGCGGTACAGAAACTTGAAGAGGAAAATGGATGGGTATGGGGAACTATTGTTTCCAACTTAGTTATAACGCTCGCTCAAAATATGTTAGTTAATAACAGATCGCACTTCATGAAAGAATTGGGAACATTTTTAGGAAAGGTTCGAACTATCAGGGAAACTGTAATCATCGAGTGGGAAAACAGCACTGGTTAGTACGAGCGGAGCCTAGACTGGAGATGAAATAATTAATTCGATAAGTAAGTGATAATTAAGTTAACTAGTAAGGTAATCTGTAATGCTTATCACTAATATTAATTAGTAAGTTAGTAATAATTAAATTAATCAGTAAGCGATAATTAAGTTAGTCACTAGTAAATTGATCGGAGAGGCGGTGGTGCGGGCGATCTTCTGTGGCGCTGTTTGATTTCAGAGGCTAAGGAGGCCAAAGACTTGATGGAGAAAATTCCCACGCCTGAAAATGAAAAAATAGATTAGAAAAAATCTAGTAGCTTAGAATGTACTCATCTTCTGACTGCAGGTTTTTCCCCCTTCAGGGTTTTTTTCCTCAGCCGTACCTTATGGTCTCCTTTCCGCGGCTTTGATGCGATGAAGAGACCATTAGGGGTGAATGCCAGAATTCGAAAGGTTAGAATGCGGTAGGATGTAGGTATTGTAATAGCTTAAAGGCCTTCAGCCTAGCCACATAGTTAAAAAAAGGTACTGAAATTATAAATAAATGTGTTGTAATTACCTATTAAATAAAAATAAAAAAATTTTGGTAATTCAAAATTAGCAACACTGAAATCTTCTGGGAATTTACATTTATTTCCACTCAAAAGGTGCGCTCGGTGTATTGTCAATCGACCATTTTCTCAGAACATGGCTAGTATTTATGTAATACGGAAATGGAAAAAATTATTTTGGTATACTTTCAGAAATTCTCTCGTATTTCAAAATACAAATACGTGATTTGAAGGTTTCGCAATGAATGGTCAGGTTGAATCATGGCCGATTTTCTGATATCTTAGCATTGTATGTAAAAATAATACATAAAAGGCAAAAACTCACAATAGTTCTAAAGAAAACGCATTTATGATAAAATAAGTAAAAATAATCATTATAAAACTTCGTCATATGTCATCATTTGTCACGATTCGTGCACATATATTATCAGCCTTTAAAGAAGTTCGCTAGAAAAAAATAGGCATTTCCCTAAACATCCGATGTCTACTCATCAGCTACACCCTTGATTCATGAACTGTTGAATTTACCAGAATATATGATGTGGCACAAAATGATCTATTGTTACATTTAAAGCTTCAAAAACATGTAAAGCCGTTCACTATTTTCGGTACTTCACTGGTTCACAGAAAATACGTAACACTGTAGCTTGTGTTATTGTGTATAAAAATGTAATTGCTGTGGTAAATCTATGCTTTGTAATGGCTGACAAACCACACAGTCCTCATAAACGTTAGAGTAACTAGCTAAACTCGAGGAACAACCACGATCAAAGGATTTCTCCTCTCCGAGAAAGGTCAACATCGTGACAAATTCATGAGGAACTTTGCACAGTGCCGAAGTGAGAATGAAACCCCGCACCATCCTTCTCGTGTGAATCCAGTGAAAACAGTGTAGCTTTCCATTCCTCTCTCTATTTAAAAATGTTCTGGGCAAAGACATTCAAATATGCAGTGCTAAAACATGCATTTCAAATTGGGCAGTATTCGTATTAGGTTCGGATTGCAAGAAGTGTTGATCAAACGTATGTGTTGAATGTGATATTTTATATTCTGCATACATTCATATAATATGAATGTAATCGAACGTAGAGGTATTTGTTCAGACCAGGCGCGTCAGTAATCGAGTCCTTTAACTATTGCAATTTATATCCCGGGAGGTTGCGATGTTCCTGCCCTGCTGGAATGTGGGATCCAGCGCCAACCAATTTATCAAAGGCTGTGTCATTCAGGTTGAAACTCAAAAACCGTATTATATTGTTTGCTCATTTTGTGGCTGTTGCAAATCAGATTGTAATGAATTACAAAAAAGACAATTTCGATGTAGATGAATAGTTTTTAAACTGTTACATCCTTTAAACTTACATGTAGGACCAACGGTTTATAAATGTATGACTTTATTTAGATATTTAACAACCTAAAGGCTATGTAGCCTTTTTTTGAGAAGTTTAATACATATGTAAAAAGACGCGAATATTAATTTGAGGATTGGAAAAAATCCTCGTGTTTTATATTTGGTGATATTTTAAAGTGTTAAGATAAAACTGTGTTAAGTTATTTGTTATATTATTCGAACTATCTTTATAATTCTTATGAGTATTGAAACGTAATGTGGCAATATTGAATATATCCATTGTACTGCAACTTAACAGTGCCACTTTAATACAACAGTGTCAGGAACATTTTTTTTCCAACTTTTTTTGTATGCATTTTTGTAGACTCCTTGTGAAGAATATAACAAGCAACAAACACAAAAAGAGAAAAGTTAACGATCAACAACGTGTCAGTGTTTGTAGCTCAGACGAAAGTGGCAATGGCAGTTATAGTAGTTATGCTACCCCTATTGGCAGTCAGCATCAACTACTACGGTGACAAAAGAAAGTTGTGTGACTTCAATACCATTATAAATGGGAAAGGTGAAGAGTACCGGTAGATCTGAGTAGATATCATTTATAATGTGAAATTTACGTCTAAATTCTAAGAATTTATAGGAACGTGGTGTAAAACTTTAAGAAACTGCTTTGGTAAAAATTGATAACCATAATGACAATGATGGAAAAAAGGATGAAATCGATGATTCCGCAAATCTGACTGAATAGAGACCTGAGGTATCGCCATCATAATATTCGCTGAATGAGTTAAACCTATGTTGCCTTAACTCCAGCGAAACTCGTGCCCCAACTCTGGATAACTGGATACTAATCGAAGAACTTATTTTACACGCCTTAAATCTACAACAAGAAGGAAAAATCTTTACTTTCCTTCTAAAGGAAGCCATTTTAAAACTTTTTCACGGAAATGGAAACTGTTACTTATTATCCACATTATTATTAATAAAAGCACTAGAAAAGTCTTAGTTGGCAACAATAACAATATCGTGCCATGCCATTGGTTAACCGGGAGTTATTCTTTAATCTGAGACATCTGGTTGCTTTCCTTCCGAAGCAAGCCAAACTGATGATTTTCAACTATTTAAGAATTCAAATAACTCTCACAACATAACATTTTTTTTCTTAAAAAATTACTGACAAATCTTAATTTAAAAAAATGTTCGATATTTAATGAAATTGATATCGATGAGAAACTATTGTTAATTTCATAACCATTTTATCGATAAGAAAAGGGCAGAGTGAGTTTAGCTCCATGTGCTTTGCTATAGGATTTATTTCTTGTTTTAATGTTGTATTCAAGAAGTTGAGCTGAGCTTATATTGTATTCAATTGTTAAGTTGCGTTCTTTAAACATACAAAAACAGGGAAAAGGAAATGCCGAACTGGCAAAACATTTCAAGTAATACATTTCCTCTGAACATATAAAATTTTGAATGACTACACTGCCACTGAAGTTTACGAAAGCACAAGAGACATTTTCAATTCCAACAAATTTCTAATTAAATGCTCTGTTTGTTTTTATAGCAGTTTCGCCACACAAGTGAAGGAAATTTCAATTGGAATTCCAAGCGACCAGAAAACTGATCTGGGGTTTCGACCCTCCAACTGATTTGTCCTCGGGGTCAAACCTGGGGTTAGCGGTTGGTAGGGGCGGGTGGTCATGGCAGAAGAGGTGAGTGGGTTGCAAGGCAACTGACGAAGGGGAGAGATAGAGTAGAGAAGGATTGGGTGCTACGAACGAGACAGAGGAGGAGGTGGGAGGAAGGAAACGACGTGGGGTAGAGGACTAGACAGGTTGGCGAAAGGAAACATGGCGAGGAGGGCGAGGCGAGGAAAGAAGGGTATAAATCGAGGAGAGGAAGGGAAGAGTCGAGGGGACGGAAAGAGAAGGGGAAGAGTCGAGGAGGGGTGGAGAAGAGAATGGAAAGAGAGGACAAGGGGAGAGGAGGACAAGAGGTGAGGAGGGGAAGAGAAGAGTCGAGGAGAGGAGAAGAGAAGAGGCGAGGAGAGGAGAAGAGGAATTGAGGGGAGAGAAGAAGAGTCGAGAAGAGGAGGGGGAAAGGAGGGGAGGAGAAGTGAAGAGTCGAGGAGAGGAGGAGAAGAGAAGAGTCGAGAAGAGGAGGGAAAAAGTCGAAAGGGGTAGGAGAATCCAGGAGGGGAGGGAAAGTATCGAGGCGAAGGGAAGAGAAAGTGTAGGAGTGGAGGGGAAGGGAAGAGTAAGGAGAGAAGGGGAATGGAGAAGGGAAGAGACCAGAAGAGGAGTGTGGAGGAGAGCGGGAAGGTGCGGAGGAATGGGGAAAGGTATTAACGAGGTGAGACGGCGTGGTCTGTGCAAGGATGTCGGGAGGCTAGGAGAATTCACGGGCTGGAGGCAAAACTAACGGCATGGGGCGATGTGGAAGGTGGGCGGGAGGGCGTGTAGGTACCGCAGGAGAGTGGTGGTTGCGGCAAGTGCAGACGGGGTCACGGCTCCTGCACAGCTTCGAGCGGATGACGGTTTTAATTGAAAACCGGATTCACACAACTGTCGAACAAACACACGCCGCGCGAAACCAATTTTGCAGCACGGAATTCTACGCGCCTTGTTGCGCACACGTGACACTGACTCGCCAGTCATATCCCGCCCAACTGGCTGTTCCCTCTGTGGCCAGTTATGATTTTGATACTGAGAAATAATGAAATGATGTGAGATTACAATAAGGAAAAAAAGAATGTATTACCCTTGCACTACCATTGCAATAAATTTTTCTCAACTTTTAAATATTAATTATCCTATCCATTTCTTGTGCAGTTTCTCGGAATTTTGCGTGAATTATAGGTAATATTTAAATAAATCCAAATTGATTAATTATTTCATGTTTTGGGGTGCGTCAACTTCTATGGTCATTAGTCCTCTAAGTTTAGAACACGCTTTTATCACGTGAGTTGGCAGTGGTCCTCATCCGCTGAACGGCGAGATCCGGCGCCAACCTAAACGTCGGCGTGCTGTGTTTTCCCCAGCCAGCTATCTCCCAATAGCGGGGCACAGCTCCAGCCTTTACAAGTTCTATAATCCCGACATGTCTGGTAGTATATTACACGTGAATGTAAGTAAGGGATGAGGATAGGACAAGGAAAAGGAAGGAAAGATCGTGCACGGTCCGTGGCCCGCTTGTTTGGGTACAGCTCCGGCATTCGTCCGGCGTTATCGGAGAAACCATGAAAAACTACCGATTAGAGCAGCCGGCTGCTAGAGTTCTCCTCCAGACAGGGATTGAATACGACGCAGCTACGGCATAAACTCCGCTGTCGTCGGAACTCGAACCTTAGGACCTCCACGTTAGACGCACTGCAGTGACAACAGGTGATGCCCTGAGTCACCTCCACCTGTAAAATGCTCTGATGTCGAGCTCCTCATTTACTGTTTGTCATCAATGTTTCGTTAAGATAGGTGCTGTAGAATCTTTCTGAAACGACCTGACGTCAAACACCGTAGTGTGTTTCAGGTCAATAGGAATTGAATTTATTATTGGAATTTGGTAATTTGCGAACGACATCGTTTAATATTTTAATGGAAATTTAACTGACAAAACAAAGTCAAAAAAATCATCAGGGCAAGTTACTGAATTAGCTGATTTGATAATTCAAAAATAATTTAGATTCCTTTATTGATAAAAACTCGATTTTATTTATTTTTCATTGGTGGGTACATTTGTCTGAAGAATATTCAATTCGTGGATATCTGAAAACTATAATAGAATTTTGTTTTTTACTTTCTTCATTTAAGAAATGTCGTTCTCGAACACAAATATCGATTTTAAAAACCATGGGCCTCAAAATCTATGCTAAATACGTCGATGATTTTACAGAAACATCGAAAACAAACAGCTATGTAAAAAACATTGGCTTAAAAATATCGAACTCAAATATCAATGTTAAAAAAACTCGACTTCAAAAAATCGATGTTAAATATATAAATGTACATCGATGGTTTTATAAAAACCTCGAACACAAACAACGATGTTCAATAACATCGGCTCGAAAAGGCCCATATTCAGTTCCTTGATTCGTCTTTAAAAAATTAAAAGCATAGAACACAACATCGATATTTTAAAAAATCTCGGTTTCAAAAAATTGGTATTAAATCAATGTTTGTACACGGAATTTTGTAAAATATATCCATGTTTTGAAAACATTGACATCAATGTCACATCCGTAGTTCCACGGTAGCGCCGGCGACGCGGCGACGGCCGTGGCGGCGGCGACGGCGGCGACGACGGCGGCGGCGGCGGCGGCGGCGGCGGCGGTGACCCGCGCATGTTGCGCGTTATTACCCCTAATTAGCGAGTGGCGCGCGGCGCAGCGGCGGCCCCTAAAACAAAACGCGATCGCTGAAATATAAGAGTAATTTGTGTTGTGGCATTCCTTCACCTGCCGAGTCATGTCGCTCCCATTCGCCGGCTCTGGTTTACAGGCGGCAGCGGGTTCATTAACATACTGCCGTCGCGGTCCTTTTGCCCGACGGCGTTGCTTTCTGTTTGCGATGGACAATCAGATGCAGTGTGGTCTGTAATCTACGTCCTTTCTCGTCCGTTTGAAAGCAGCGCGAATGTGTCTTGGGTTTGATCTGAAAAGTTTAGTCTAGTGTGTACCTCAAGGTGTGCAGCACTCAATGAATCTTTGTGTTTGAGACAAACATTTTCGGTAGACAATGTATTTTACTTTCCCGTATACATACGTAGTACACGGAGTGATATACGTAGTATAGGGAAAGTTATGTAATGCTGCGCGAAAAAATGGCCAATTTTCGGCGGAAAAAAATTAATTGCCCGGCCGTGAAAATGAATAAGTGGATAAAACCAGTTGCTAAATCCCCTAACACGTGGTGTAGCCAGAAACTCTGTTTTCTAGGTCCTTGTTACCGAAAACCCAATTGAAAGGAAAACGTCCGTCTGTCCGTCCGTCCGTCTGTCTGTCCGTCTATGAACACTGCTAGCGGCTAAACCATACCTACGATTTCTTCCAAAATGGATATTCCCCGGTCGATCTGATTCTAGTCGATGCTTTGATATTTTGAAAAAGATTCTTGAAAATTTGGGGGTAGTTTATATGAAGCCCCCTGGGGATTTTCAAAATTTTCTCGAAAACGGCTCCAAATTTTTTCTTTAAATTTCTTGTATGAATAGACTTATTAATATGGCATAGGTCCGATTTTCACGGGTAACTCTGAATTTTCGAAAATTGTGAAAGTTGGAATTTTTTTCGGCGTCTTTCTCGAACTACAAAATTGAATATAGAGATTTTTTCTTCCAATAAAATTTGTTCTGCATATTGAGTTCTTTCATAAAGGTCATGTAGATGTTTCTCAAAAATGGCTACAAATTTTTTCTTTAAACTTTTGGTAGGGATAGTGGTAAATGTACTCTATCAATGACATAAAAGCCATGTTGCTCTATAGGTTGTTTTTTTCAAAAATTACAAAAATGTAATTTTTTTTACTTGTCTCTCACGTCGTTAATATTTACACATTATTATATTCACGAGTATATACTCTTTAAATAATGTCAAGTAAAGTTTCTCGAAAACACTACCGTTTTCTGTGAAAAGTAGCTAACATTTCGGCATTTTCAGAAATGCTCAAACGCCATTTTCTCATATATGGCTGCAAATTTTTTCTTGAAACTTGTAACAGGTAGTGATAATTACACTCTTTAATATGACGTAAAGTGTATTTTGAGTTATTTTTTGTTTTTTTCAAAAATTATATAAATGTAATTTTTTTGAAAGATCTCTCACATCTTTAATATGCACATTATCCGCAATTTGTAAAGATTATTATATTTGTGAATACGTGCTTCAAATAACTTCAAATAAAGTATTTTGAAAAAATCAAAATTTTCCGTGAAAATGTGCTTCAAATTTCGCATTTTTAGTAGTGCTAAAATTCCATTCTCTCTTAAACAGCACATATTTTTAAAAGAAAATTGCCATTTACGGCTAGGTTTTTGTGTTCTTTAATATTCTAAAATTAATGTTTCCGTTCTACCAATAGGAAACCGAAAAATTAAGAAAATGACAAAAAAATGTACTTTTGGCGGTGATAGATGGTAGCTGGCAAGAAAGAGTATGTGGCAATTCCGAATAGCTAGCGAAGATCCAAGAAAATAGAAAACTAATACGGGAAAGTCTGTACCATTCTGTAGCACCACTAGTTGTTGTAATGTTCGACCCTTTAGATTTTTCTGGAGCGTCTTAAATTGATACCTTTAGTTTGTGCAAAAATGTTATGGAAATAAGGCTCTAACGGTCAATGTAAATCAATGTCATGTATATTGTAGAGTGCAATTTTGCTTTTTGTTAGCGATGGACATTTAGGTGTAGTGCTGGTTAAAATCTGAGTTTCTTCTCACGAGATAGCATCACACATTGTTTTAGTGCTTATAGTGTCTATTTAAATTTGTTTTGGAAATAAGCGATTGAAGTGCGTAGCTAAAAGAAGTGGATGTTCCTGTTGATCTTAAATTATTTGACCATAATGCGTGAATGTGTGTATCATATGTTTATAACGGACGATTGCGATAGGTAGTCTGATCTCTGATCCCACTCTATACAATACTTCTCGTTCCTTCTATCGTTGAATGAAGAGTGCTGAAAATATCTATTGAGCTGAAAATGTTATCTATTTTTTTAATCGACGCTTTCATTCAATTAATGGAATATATTCAAATGGCAATTTACTACGCATGTTGTGTATTCTGGCTGTTAAATGCACTGGGTGGTGCAATGCTTCTTAATCTTTGAAAAACATTACAATAATTCTATGTTTGCAGCAACGAGCTGTAGTGAAGGTTATTTAAATTCCATCAAGTTCGTTCTCTTGCTGCATAATATACTCCTTGGATTATGTTGAAAAACTTCTGGTAGTGAAGAACACTTATACGTTCTGATGTGATATGGAGTTAGCTTGAGCGATGTTATCATCTTACAGGAGATACGTTTTTCGTTTTATAATTGAAGTTGAAACGGTTGGAGTAAGTGATGATTCTTATCTGCATTGCTTCGAGTTAGGTGCTACCCTTACGAAAAATGTGCTTGATTCGCGCCGATATTTCTCCATTTGGTATACCTTCATCTTCTTAAATTCGTTGAAAATACATGTCTGCAAATGTGTCTTTACCAACACTGTAATTGAATGATTTGTATTACATATTCAATTCTTTAGTACTCGCCAAGGGAAAAAACGTAAATAACACTGATGTAGTGAAGTGAATAACAAACTCAGAAGATTTAGGTAAAGAGCCTTTAGGAAGCATACTGGAAATTGGAATAGCATTTGCTGGTTTTGAATTTTAAAATTGCCCAAAATCGAACTAACTTACTTGTGTCATTCGTCACAGTCAACCCTCTCTTGCCCCTAAATATGTGATGATAATTATTATTTAAAACCTTTCTAAATAACTGCAATTTTTGCAGATGCTGTGCGCACAGCGAACAAGCTACTGCGCTCCGCCCAAAGAGTTTCCGTAAGAGATTTACAGAAAGATTTCAAGGACCTAATGCCGGGGCATAAATATTCATTACGGCCAGCTGGTGCATTTCATTGAAGCATACCACAGATGCAACATCGCCGGAATGCTTGGGTTTGTCGCGAGCGGCCCCGCACAAAGCACGTTCCCGTTGGTCAGCCGGTGCAAGAATTTCCATCAAAGACTTTTACGACTGCGCTACGTGCCGGCACCGCTGTTTGGCCAAGGGCTTGGTGGCCGTGAAGCAAATTCTAATGGGGACATCGTCATTATTTCTTAATAGCTTCCACTAGTAACTTGCGCGCATCCTGGGAGGACGAGCGGTGCCAGTGGGGCTACACAAAGGTTCGGAATGAGCTCCAACGAGGGCATGTCAAAACAAGAAGTAATTTATCGCCGCGAGGTGCATTCGTTGCTGAAGACGTATATGGTCTCGGGTCGCCATTCAGTATTTACGGCGGTGGTCTTTAAAGCGCACCTCGCGCAAAATCGGTTTGGGGTGGGTGTGGGGGCGTATTGTCTCGGTCCTTGTGAATTTGATGGGCCTAGGACAAGAGAAAGGTAATGAAAGGTTGACTGTAAGTGCGTTCTTCGTAGCTCTGGCCCATTTCGGGCCTTGGCCTGACATCTGCATACTGGAATTCTCATACCCTTTCTGAACCTGAACTAGCCAAACTGAACTGCGACCGCGACAAATATCTGTCAGCTCGTGAGCTTGATAGTCCGCAGTGAGCAACGAAGGGACAGAGGCGCCGACTTGGGTGGAAGTTCCAGCAAGGGTTGTAATAGGGGTAAGGTCTCGGGTGTTCGGGTGACGACGTATCGAGGGCAGTGATGGCAAAGTTTCCACCTCATTCCGTGGTCTTCTTCAAGGCTGCACTGGGCCTAGATGGTTTTTCAGATTTCCTCTCTTCAGTAACCCTGAAGAGGCAGGACTTTATTAAGTTATTACGAGATACAGAAATGCAGCCGTTCAAGCTTGTGCAATAAGGGAAGGGCTTTTCTTATAACTTATTGCTGAACTACAACTAATTTTACAGATCCTCTTTAGGCATACTTATTTACACCTTAAAACATTTTATAATAGTTTTTAAAAGTTTTGAGTAGTTTTTGACTTCTGTTATTTTTCTTATATTTTACATTCACACTATCATTCATTTTTAAACTATCTATTTACACAGACACGTTTTTCCGACACATGCACACAACACTTCGAGGATGGTAGGCGCTCGTGCTTTATGACGTGTGTCTATGTGGGAACTAGGATTTGATTGCATGGTTAGCCGAGCAATCAGGTGGAATCAGACGATTTCTTTGAGGAAGACCTCGATATGATGGTCGAAACTAGGGCGTCATCCGGACAGCCGAGAGCTCTCACTTGACCCTTCGACCGGAAACCTACGGTTGCAACAGGAGTAGGTAGTTTTCGCTGATGTCCTGTAAATGCCACTTTATTAGTTAGGTACCTTTCTTGGTGGGTACATTTGTGCCCATTTTCTCGCATTACGTCTATCCAATTATACAATTCGTAACCTTCAGATCACATAGCTCTTATCTATCTGTTGCTGTTTCTATAGCTAAATCAATAACTTCTTGTGATGTTACCCAGAACGTTTTGACATAATTCTTTCAACATTAAAGTCATCTCTACTATCAACATTTAGTTTCTTGTCGAGGAGCGAGTATCCTAATGTGCTTCGAAAATTTTCATTTTCATTTCTTAGAATTTATTTTGATCCATACTTTGTGTGAGTCTATACTCAATACTCGAGAGAACCGTGACATATAAAAGTAACCATCTGTAGCTTGTTTTCAGTTTCTTGTCGCTTGTAAAATAGAACTAATAAATATGAAACCCTTTGTTTCATTACCTTGTTCACGTTTTTTCTGTGTCAATTAATAGTTTTGGAGCCAAATGGACGATTTTCAATGTTTCTCATGCGAGGGCTGCTCTTTCTGACAGTTGAAATCTCTGGCAGGTAGGACACAAACAACCGAGAGACCAGCCGTTTTACATCGTAGGCAGCTTTACGGAAGAAATGTGCCCGCCCTTCGTGAAGTCGTCCTTCTCCTTTCTTGAATTCCTCTCCGGAACCTCTGTTTGTTGTTACTGTCGCCGAAAGAGCTTTGAATTCCCAGTGAAGTACGATGGAAGTTGTGCTAACATGATTTTCTTTCTTTTTTGCTCCAGGTGAGTGCAGCCGTTCTTCACAACAACCTGTGCACCGGCGCATTCGGCCGGAAAGTTGGAAACTGAAGGTTCCTGGGAAGGTGAGGTAATTTTAGAAACTTCTTTTACCTCTTCGTGCGAAATCACATAGAGGATGAATCTCGTTTATAAAACGATAATTTTCTATTTCGCGGAAGGCCTAGCATCGTTTATTGTCTTTTTGAAATTTACATTTTGATTAAATTTCAAATAAAACAACTTTTATAATACAATAAGTTTTGAATATGAATGTAGCTTTTCATTCATTGGACATTTTCAATAGACAAGAAAAATCAAAATGGAAATACTTCAATATTTAAGTAATACTAAAAGTCTTTTAATCGATGGATTCGTGCGAGGAACTAATGATGTTGGAAAATGGAATTGTATTATCTCATTAAATTATAATGAGATGTGTGGTGTTCTTGATGCACAATTTGTTGATTAGAGTTACCTTCTTGATGTTTCTATAATCATTTATATTACTAGTTATCTGTGTTATCGTTAAAGCTGCGAATTCCGCTTGGACCTAGAAATGTACCTCTGCGTTGTGGTATGATGGGCACTCCCATCAACCAAGAATCAACATTGTAAGCTCAGGCCATTGTATGCCTGGCGTGCCCATGTGATGTAGGATCATGGTGCTTGTGAAATGTTCTCGTTAAAATTTAACAAGAATTTTCTAAGCGCATGTGAACCCGTCGGCAACAGTGAGCGAGCAGTGTCGTTAGGTTGCTCGGTCTTGGGGTCACAATTGGCGCTGTCTACGAGCGATCATATTCCTCTGAAACCTAACCAAATGATAGGGGTCGTGGACACGCTTGCAAGGTATAACAATAATGCCTGAGTGTTAGGTTTCCGGCCGCCATTCCAGTCAGGTGATGGAGTGTGCGAACCACGGCCGCAGCACCTGAAGGTCAAGATGATCCTAGCCGGCGCGCCGGAGAGAACATTGAAAACAACTAAGCAGTGAATCACTCAACAATCCCAAAGATTAAGAGCTAAACAGGATTAGCATACAATAGCAAATAAATGCAAACTGATGAGTAGACTAATTTTCAGGCTTTCAAACTCCTTAATTTAGAACGGCTAAAATGTGCCAAAGGTAAGAATGGAGTGCTTAATACTGAAGTAGTATAAACTGATATGGAAGTGATTTCGTCTCCAATTCCAAGTCTACTGCCGGTAGAGATAGCTTATGGCAACAGTTGTTGCCACTGTTCGGGAGGTCGTAGGGTTCGGGTACCTATGGCGGCGAATTTTCGATACTAGCTAGATAGCTAGGTCGAAATCCTCCGTTCTAAGTGGAGGAGATTAGGAGCGGTCGGCTGCACAGATCATTAGTTTTCTATGGTTTCTCCGTTCAATATCAGGCGATTGCTAAGGATTTTCCCAAACAAATGGGCCACGAACCAAACACAAGATTTCCTTCCTCACCTTTGTTCAGTCCTACCTCTTTCACAAACATAGTTCAATGCACTACACTATTACACACGTCGGGAGACCATTAGGGAGTTTAGAGTCTGTCCGCTGGCACGGTGCACCGATGACGGAGATACTGAATAGAGCGGGATGGAGAAACACCGCCAAGCCGACTTATGGTCGGAGTTGGACGTTCCAGCGGGAAACGATCATCGGCATCTCGGACCAATAATTTGCACTACACTTACAGCTAATGACGGAAACTTCGACGCGTCCTGGAACAAAATAAACTATAAATCGAAGTGAACTGATGAGACAATATCGGACAGCAACATGTTGGCTCAGCTGGCGCGTCAATAAACAGTACCGCGTATGGACGACGGCAGGCAGGCGAGCGGGTGAGCGGGAGAGCGAGTGGATGAGACGGTGAACAGGAGAGCGGGTGGGAGAACGGCTTGCCTGGTGGACAGGCGAGCGGGTGAGTGGACGAACAAGAGGGGAGGGTGGGGTGAACAACGAACGGGAGTACGGGGTTGAGCGAACGGGATGGCGGAATGAACGAACGGGAGAGCTGGTGAGGAAACGGGAGAGCGTGTTGAGCGAACGGAGAGCGGGGTGAGCGAACAGGGAAATAAGATGATAGAACGGGAGAGTGAGCAGACGAACGAGCGGACGAACGAATGGGCGAGAGGGCGAGAAGCCGAGCGGGCGAACGAGTGAGCGAACGAGCAAGCGGCGGAGGCGCCGACACACGCGGAGCGACGGGGCGGGGACAGGCGGCGCCCGCGGGTGCGCGATCTGTATCCGTGCAACGGCTCCGCTCGCTTCGCCTCGCATCGGCGCGGCGCGGCGCGGCGCGGCGTGGCGCGGCGTGCGACGTATAAGGCAACGCGCATTGTGCGGGGCGACGCGGGTCGTTCACCCGCCTGCGCTCGCGACGCGGACGTGACGGGCCTCCGCCGCCGGCGGAAGTGCAAGCGCGAACACCGCTGGGACGGGGTCCAAAGGAGCGAACAACGAGGGATGCTGGGACGATGTCAAAACGACCCAACCACAAGGGATGCTGGGACGATGTCAAAACGTCCCAACCACAAGGGATGCTGAGACGATGTCAAAACGATCCAATCACAAGGGATGCTGAGACGATGTCAAAACGACCCAACCACAAGGATACTGGGACGATGTCAAAACGACCTTAACCATAAGGGATGCTGGGACGTGGTTTGAACGAGCCAACCACAAGGGATACTGGGACGATGTCAAAACGACCCAACCACAAGGGATGCTGAGACGAGGTCATAACGACCCAACCACAAGAGATGCTGGACGATGTCATAACGACCCAACCACAAGGGATGCTGGGACGATGTCAAAACGTCCCAACCACAAGGGATGCTGAGACGATGTCAAAACGATCCAATCACAAGGGATGCTGAGACGATGTCAAAACGACCCAACCACAAGGGATGCTGGGACGATGTCAAACGACCCAACCACAAGGGATGCTGGGACGATGTTTAAAACGACCCAAACACAGGGGATGCTGGGACGATGTCAAAACGACTCTACAACACTTTGCCAGAAGACATTAAACGATTAATTCAATAGAAAAGTTTAAGTCCAAGTAAAATCTTTTCTGCTGCATAACTGTTTCTATACAATTCGAGACTATACCGAGCATCAAAAAGGAAAGTAGAATTATTTTAACAATGATAGTTAATGTAATTATTTATCATTTGGACTGTATAATTCTAAAGAACCTGTAACAAGTATTGTACCACAGTTTCTGGGTTGATGGCCCCCATCTCGATCAGGTTTTTCGTCCAGTTTCCCTGATCCTTGAGCAAATGCTGAGATGGTCCCTTGGTTTTGCTTCTGGACATAAATGTAACTTCATTATTTGTGCACGTCTTCTGAATTTCAGTGGGAAATATAGTTATTCAAATTATCGTTTTTCATATTATCGCGGCAAAAAGTATTATTCTTTCATGAAGAACATGAGGGTTCAGGGCAGAAATTTATAGCTAATTTACCTTTGAAAATATATTTTATTATATAGGAGCGAATATTTTGTCAACAAAACTCGAAAAAACTCTCTTTTCTGTATTCAAAATTCGACTAGAATATGGTTTAGGATAGAGACCACAGAATTATGGAAAACGTGCACAAATTCACTTCTCCCCATAGCTCGTCATACGCAGTTTTTAACTGTTTTTGACGTAAATAAATAAATAAATAAATAAATAAACGACCCAACCACAAGGGATGCTGAGACGATGTCAAAACGATCCAATCACAAGGGATGCTGACGCGACGCAACGGCATGTGCATAGGGGTAGTGCCTTTCAATTTCTCACATCCTTCAGTCAACGTAGGAAGCTCTTATCTTGTGATAGCTCAGTTTTGTTAGTTAATATAATTTTTACTTTTTTTGTCGGCTATTCTTAGCTATAAATTAATCAATAAGGTCACTGTTAAATTAAAATCTCCCTCCTTTCACGAACATTAATGTTTTAGGTTACTATACCAGTTTTGAAACGAACTGTTGATTCTGAGGTTCTGAATGTATTATTTACGTCGATGTTATCTTCGATGAACATCTATATTTGGAAAAAATAGACGTTTTGTCGTTGGTGTCGCATCTGTAGTTCAAACTGGTGGGGTTGTTCATTCCCAGGGGTAAAACTCGCATTGTGTCATGTCATGTTAGTCGCAAATAAAAGAACCCTCGCCGAATGAGCGTCAAAAATATCCCGTTTTTTCTTTCAATATCGTTTTTGTGGTGAACGTTTTGTGGCGATTTCCAAAAAGAATGGTACGTGATTGAGTGTGTTTGATTTCATTACCTACCTACTAGCCTCTCTAGCCAATACGATGTTCTTTTTATCAATACGACGAAATAATTAAAAGTGTTTGAGCTAATTGTAGCAACATCCCCCAGTGACGAGCCGTACTATTTTTTTGCAATTTAATTCTAGTATATAACATACTATATTTTCGGAAACCAAAATATCCTGTGGCCAAGAAAACGATTTCTTTCTACTCTATTAAAGAGTTAAAGAAACTTCAGCTTGTGAGGTGGATCTGGGCATCAACTGATGTCGCTACTGTACCTCGGATTGGGAGGGCCTAAGGTTCGAGTCCCGACGAACACAGGGTATTCGACATTAACAACAGAGCTGGGTCGAATTCAGCCGCTGTCTGGAGGGGAATTCTACCGACCGGCTGCTCTCATTAGTAGTTTTCCGAGACATTTCCTATCGAACACCACACGAACACAGGTAATACCCCAAAAAACGGGATCGCGAAAATTTCTTCTTCCTTGTCCTATCCTGAACCTTACACATACATGCACACAACACACAACACATACATGCATGCACTAAAATACCACATACGTCGGAAGCTTAGAGCTTGTCCCGACTGGGGCGTTGCTCCGCAGCTGGGAGATACCTGGTTGAGGAAAACTTGCAAGTAGACGTGTAGGTTGGCACCTGATCTCACCATCCGGTGCAGAAAGAACACCGCCACTTCCCATGATAACGCGCACCACACTTATGAACTAAAGCCCGTAGTAGTGTACGCGCCCGGAGATCACGACATAATCAACCAATCTATTCCTACCATTCTATTCCAGAATCCCAGAATAACGCAATCATCAATGAACCTGTGGTAGCTCTTTCACCTCCCGCAAATTTGACGCGGCTTTAGCTCCTTTGAAGTGACTTCAAAGCGCTTTTCCTTGCTCCGTTCCAGAAGCTGGCAACGAACTAAGGACCAAATAGCTCGGGACCCACGAGTCCTTTTCGTCCCGGAAGGAACAAAAGAGCTTCTTACGAGTTTGTCATCTGCAACGCGTCCTGTACCTGCCCTACTATCGACGTCGCATCAAAAACTGCTTCGTGCGCAGAACGGTTGGAACGTGATTCTCAGCGCGTGAGTTGCTCTCTCGCGATTTGTCTTAGCTGTAATGCGATTGCTTGTTTTACCGTTTGGACTCTCTGATAACTCAAAACAGGATGTATACAGATCGAAGATACAAATGGAAAGGAAATTAATGCAAATATTTTTAAAAATCCATTGTTTCTAAAAAGGCATAAATTGAACTAACAATAGATAACAAAATTAGAATAAAGATTTCACAATTATTTCCCATATTAGATTAATGCTCGTAGCTGAAAATTGAATACCGACTGTTACTATTTACGTGTTTCCAAACATAACTTACGAAATTTTAATTTACAGAGGTGCATTTCAAAGCACTATAAACCAAATTAAAGTAATCGAAAATAGATTTCTAAGAACTATTCTAAATGCTCGTTGGTTCATTGAATTCACCAATGTAATAAATTCACAGGAATTAAAAATTTCAAAACTAGATGAAACTATCATGAAATTGGCAACGATATTTTTACGACCTTCATGCATTCTCAAGTACTCGTACCTTTTATTTTACATTGGAAAAATGCAGTCTGTCCACGTATAAATCAACATTTCCCTTAGCTTCCGTAAATCATAACACTCAAGCTCCCTTAAATCGGAACACCTTTCGTTCCCCATCACAACAATCATTTTCTTTCGAATCTAAAATAAATTAAGTATAATTAAAAATCAATTAGTGCAAACCACTCATGTCTTATGATGACCTTTCCCTGTCTTCTTACATAAAATGAAATCGCTTAAAACACTATTGTCGAACAAGAAAAAATAAATAAAAAACCGTATGTATGCAAATTAAAGTTACAAATGTATAAGAAATGCAAATATTTTTAAAGATTCAGCTGTTTGGAAAATGCTTGTTGAAATAACTTAAACCAGTTCCAAATGTAAGTGTTCCCAACAATATTGGTCGTTTTACAAGGATCTCCGTTACAACCTTTGTCATACCCCGACAGAACATAACGGTTTTTTCTTGCGTTAACCTACTTGAAGGTGCAATTCTCCTGTTTCCGCGATCATAAATTATAAAATATCCGCCGTATGTCGAACATACAGTGAAAGTTTCAGTTACTGCACTCAATTCCTTACGTTTGCCTTACTGTGTTTTATGAATGGATTGTAGGTTTTATTTTGCAGGTTCTATAGCAATCGAGTAATTATTAGAAAATAATTATGTTTTATAAAATTACATTTTTCGTACATGATGTGGCTTTAAAAGTAATTACAACGTGCAATCAAAATGTTAAAATTGATTCATGAAAAAAGATTCTTAATCACTGAATTTGAGTAAAAATGCCGACTATTTTGGCTCTTTTATTTCAGAGTTCCTTCTTTAAATCTTGTGAACAACCTAAGAAAATAAGACTATTAATAGTCACTTTTAGACCGTTCAAGCCGAGTGATCAAGCTAAATATGACACACTTATAATTCCTTTAGTGTTAACAGGAATTTGCGTTAAATGAAGATAAGAAATTCTACTCAATGGGCATTAATTTTCCATTCAGTGCGGTAAAGACTGTAGCGTTATGGACACATATTCATGTGCATTGATGTTACACATGGGGGGGGGGGGATGAACTGTCGATGAGGTAGGAATAGTGGAAAGAGAGGTAATAGAGCATGTGGCAGTGAGCAAGGCCCAGAGAATAGAGATCTGTGTAAAAGAAAGATTAACATTGTATTTTTATATCGATAAAATATTGGAAGTACGACATTTGTAAGGAAATGTACTCTAGTAGACTGCCTGGAAGAAGCTTACCTACATTACGACAATGTTAGTCGGATTCAGCCGCAGTCTGGAGAAGAATTCTGGCGGCTAGATGATGAGATCGGTGGTTTCTCCCTTAAACAGCAGGCGAAATGTCTGAGCAGTACCCTAACAAACGGGCCATGGATTGCGCGCGATCTTTTCTTCCTCTAACTTGTCGTATCCTCATCTTTTACTTAAGCACTTACTTACTCCACTTACTTACGTTCTCCTTACTTACTTGGGCATACATGCACTACATTACCATACATATTGGGAGACTAGGCAGGAAGCATATAGATTGTCTCGGCTCGGGTGTAGTCCGCTGATGGGAGATCCCTGATTAGGAAAATCCGCCAACCAAGCCGACGTGTAGGTTGGTGCCGGATCTGCCCATCGAGGAAAGGTAGAACACTACCTCTTCCCGTGATAAAGACTATGACCTTAGCATTTGACGCGCCTGGAATCACTAATCAATCAATCACAGTATATATAATTACGTTCTAACGATGCCCCATGTAATATGCCTGTTGTAACATGTCAGCCGGATAGTAATATGTAAGCCGGATTTAATAACAATAATATGTCTAAGTGGTAATAGCAAGCAAGCATAATGGCCTTAGCACTGGACGCGCCCGCAAACACTAATCAATCATTCAACCGATCTGTAGCAGTCGCGCGCTTCGCGCTTGGTGCCCGGCGAATAGCACGCGGCGCGGCTGCCGAGCGGCGGGGTTCGGTCCAGCGCGGGCCCCTGCAAAGCCCGCGCCGCCGCACGTGGTCCCTGATTGTAATTGCGGAAATCCACCTGGCCGGCCCCCGCGCCCAGCTGCGCCGATTCCTAACGAGCAAAAAAACTGCCGCAGGAAGCGCGCTTCCTCCGACTGTGTAATTCGAGGGCCTTGGTACTCCTTAGGGTGCCGCCGTGGTATTACTCGGGGATAGGTCCAAACGAAATGGGCGACTTAATGGGGACGTGATGGGCTGAATTTAAATGCTTTGGCGGAATGAATATTTGCCAGTAATTACTGTTGTGGCTTAATGTGGTGAAACGTGTGACATTTTAGTTTAATGCTTTTTATTGTATGCAATCATCGCTGCCGTTTTATCTTAAATCCTCCATTCCAGCTGATATTACAGATATTTCAGTTGTTTTATTACTGTTGCCGCAAAGAAATAAGTGGAATCTAAATGGCACACACTGTATAAAAACATACAATGTACTAAATACATATGGATGGATGTGGCTTTGATACAACACCAACAAGTTTCATATAAAATGAAACGATATATGCATTATCACATATTCCTCATATTTTCTTGAACAACTCAATATTTAACTGTTATGCAGGAACCACATAAGTAAAATGGTTTGTGGACTCCTCACTACGAAGGAAAATTTCACGCCAAGAGTGTTAGGCCTTTATTATATTTGTTGAAGAATATGTTCCGAAACGAAACTGCGTTGCATTTGCTGTAGTTTGTACATTTCAACGTCTTTGTGGATTCTGTTGACTCCGCGCACCCAAGATGGAGTCTTCCAGCCTCCCAGTTGGAAATGAAGCATTATGGTGAATGGAGGGCGCAAACGGCCTTTGGCGTCGCGGCGCCAGCTCCGACGCAATTACGCTTCGTTTCACGGAGGAACGACGCAACTAAAACTCATTTAGCGGGAGACTACGGAGTTGATGGTGATAAAACACGTCGTTTTTTCCGCTCCTCTCCGGTCTTCGTGCGGCATCGTTCTGCGCCCCGCCCCGTTCCTCCCCGCTCCTTTCTACTACTCCCTCCGCCCCGCCCTGCTCTGCTGCGCCCCGCCCCGCCCCGCTCCTTTCTACTCCGCCCCGCTCTATCGCCACCCCACTTCTTCCTGTTTCATTCCGCCCTGCTCTATCGGGAATCGCGTTAATCCACCCCGCTCTATCCCGACCCCCTCTATTTCTCCCGTTCGTCTGCCCCGCTCGATCTTAATCCATTCTATCCTGCCCCGCTCTATCCCTTCCGCTCTCTTAACCCGTTCTATCAGCGTTTCTCTCTATCCCGCCCCGCTCTATCCCGCCCCATTCCATCCCACTACCCCGATCCCCTCCATTCCATCCCATCCTCGCTCTGGTCCATTCCTCCACGCCCGCTGCATGCAGCCTTACCCCGTTCCGTCCCGCCACGCTCCACTCAAACCCCCCCCCTTTTTGCTCCATCCCTCCCCGCTTCCTCTATTCAAACTTACATTGCTCCTTCCATACTTGCCGCACTCCATCTCTTCCCCTCTCCATTCCCCATCTCTTCTCCCGGCTCCACCTATACCTTACCGCTCTACCCTCGCCGTCCCGTCCTCTACGCCCTTGCTAACCGCCGTCTCTTCCTAACCCCAATTCACTTCCTCCACGTCCTGCCGTATCCCACCTCATCGCGCTCTATTCCTCCGTCCTTTTTCATCCCTCCTTACCCTCCTAGTCCTTTCTTGCACCGCACTCACCCATCTAATCATCTTGCCCCCATATTTCCCCATTCCGTCTCGTTTGCTCGTTTTGCTCCGTACTAGCCTACAGTATACTGCTGTTTCTCCCGTTCACTGTGCACTGTTCTTTTCCAGCCCGTCCCGTCCCGCCTTACCCACTACACTACCTCCCCGTCCTGCCCCTCTTCTTCCAAACCAGTCTTCTCTTTCCATCGCAACGCATCCCATCCTACCCCATCCGTCTCACCTTGTCCATGCCGTCTGGCCCCGCTCCTCTCGCCTTCCTCCCCCGTCTCCTCGCACTACCCCCTTCCATCGCTACTTCGCCTTCCTCTGTTATCTGCGACCCTTAAGTGGCTCCCTCTGCAAGATGCAACGGGCGCCATATTTCAGACAAATCCGGCTTTTATCGCGGCCTGTGTTCCTTATCGCCACGTTCCAGCAGGACCCTCTTAAATTTTCTTTAATAAAATTTAATGAGTCCGTCTTTTATATTTTGGAAGTGCGGGACGAATGGTCGATTCGATGTTGGGGTGAGCATACGGGGATAACTGGGGAAATGAGGGAGGGAGCAGAGAGTAATGAATATGCGCGGGTAAGTGTAAACAGAAATAAAGGTGAAGTATTTCCTGCAGGTAGGACGTCTGGTACTCGGATTGCATTTCAAGAATTTGTATTTTTATCATTCTGATTTTTTTTTACATTTAGAAAAATTATTCACTATCTTTCTGGCATTAACTGTCTTTAAAACAACTCAATGTTTTGTTAAACAATTTTTGCGGTATTTAGATAGTGATGGTCTTTTTCCTAGTATGGAATCGGAATAGGAATTTTTTATCTGTGATTTATCTGAAGAAAAAGAAAACAAATAGAAAGGAACGTGCGCCACTTTTGCATAACGCACATTTACTTTTAAACTCGTGGTATGACTACTAGATAGATTGTGAATGATACTCAAAGGGATGACATTGTTAGCGAGTCCAAAAGCTCTAAGCGAATTTGAAATTGAAACCATCACCGGTAGAAGCGAACTCAATAAGCAACGCGCATAACTGAACGTACAGATAGGAAGGTTGTGGTTGGACTCTGCCAAGGTTTCAGGAGGTGCATTGATATATTTACACAAATCAAAGACTTAGTGCGCCATACCTTGGACCGTGCCCGGTCTGACTTTCTCATTTCCTTGGAGGAATGAGAATGGCAAGGAATGAGTTTGAAAAGGAGTGATTATGGGGAGCGATGAGTATGGAAAGGAAAGAGTATGGGGAGGGATGAGTATGGAAAGGAAAAAGTTGGGGGAAGAATTAGTATTCAGAGGAAAGATATGGGGAAGGGCGAGTATGGGGAGGAACGAGTATGGGGAGGGACGAGTGTCGTGAAGGGTATAATGTGAAAAAGCACGGGCACCTGTATTCCCTTCTTATACTTATCCCCCCGATATTCATCCATTCCCATATTCATCACTTCCAGCATTCTTCCTTTTCCATAATTCATTCCTTTCCATACGAATTCCTTTTCATACTCATTCCTTTCCATACGCATTCCTTTTCATACTCATTCCTTTCCATATTCGCTTTTCTTCTCATTCCCTTCGTTACCATTCTCGGACACCAATAACCGCAGCAGCAGTAGAAGAGTTCTAATGCAACAATCATTTAATCGAAATTGAATAGGAAACGTTTGAGGTTTCGCGCCATATTTCCGACGTTTGGCCACAATGTGTGCCGCCTCACGGGCGCCTTTTTCGGGCCTCGCCCACCCGCGGCCGCCGCGCCCTCCCCCGCAGCGGCCAGAACCCGAAACGCACCCGTAAACGCCCGCTTCCCTCCTCCCCCGCTTCCCCCTTCACCCCAGTCCGCCTCGCCCCTCCCTCGCCGATGATTTACTCCGATGAGAACTCCGTATTTTTACGGATTCCGGGAACACGCGCTCATTTATCTGCGCCGCCTGGGAATGTGGGTGTCTTTTTCTCCGCTTGCGCCCCTCGCCTCGCCCTTCCCCGCCCCACCTCGCCCCTCTCCGGTCCTCCCCTGCCCCGCACCACCACGCCCCACCCCCCTCGGCCTGCTCGCTCCACTTCGCCCCGCCTCGCGCCGTCTCGTCCCGCCTTGCCCCGCCTCGTCCCACCTCGCCCCGCCTCGCACCGTCTCGCCCCGCCTCGCACCGTCTCGTCCCGCCTCGCCCCGCCTCGTCCCACCTTGCCCCGTCTCGTCTCACCTTGCCCCGCCTCGTCTCACCTTGCCCCGCCTCGTCCCACCTTGCCCCACCTCGTCCCACCTTGCCCTGCCTCGCCCACCTCGCCCCGCGCCGCCTCGCCCCGCCTCGCCACGCCTCGCCACGCCTCGCCGCGCCCCGTCTCGCCACGCCTCGCCACGCCTCGCCACGCCCCGTCTCGCCGCGCCCCGCCTCGCCACGCCTCTCCCCGCCTCGCCACGCCTCTCCCCGCCTCACCCCGCCTCGCCCCGCCTCACCCCGACTCACCCCGCCTTGCTTCGTCCCGCCCCATTCGGGGCCGGGACTTTCCCTCACCCCTGCCGTGGGCCGTGGAGGCTGCTCTGGAGGTAGCTCAGGTCAGGGGGTGGCAGCATCCCCTAACGTTTACGCAACCGCGGATCTGTGAGGAATGCGGCCGCCTCCCAGGAGAGGGGAGAGGTGGAACGTGCGCTAGCGTTGAGCTTTTGACGCGTTGACGTGGTGGTGGTGGGGAAGCGGCTCTGTATAGTTTGTACGCATGATGTTTACTCGCTTGCCTGCCCTTCTGAAATTCTGTTGGTTTCATGAGTTAAACTTCCCTGCTTGGCATAAGGCTATTCCAAGTATTTTTGCTGCTTTTTTTCTGCTTGCTACTAGTAATCTTGAGGTTTCGGACAGTGTTCGTAATCAAGAAGGTTGTATTGTATTTAGAAACAGGGAATCAAAAATCAGTAGAGAAACAAGACTTTTCTTGTTTCTTACTTATCCTTAATTTATTGAAATGCTAATTTCTAAAGATTTTAGTTTTCCCAGATGCACCGTTTAGGCTTAGAAGGGCAGCTTAGTGTTACCCGGCATACTCTAGTTCCTGAGTGCTATCTCATTTTGTCATTCCTCTTTACTACACTTACACTAACATGCAGTACACAACCACATATGCGCGGAGACCGGTCAGGAGTCCATTTAGAAGCGTGCCAATTTATCTGTAACGAGGGATGTACTTTTGGCGTGTTTTGCACTGGAAGGGCTTGCGTAGCTTGCGGTAGGCAGAGGGAAGTTGCGGGGCTACCAACATTTACGCGATAAAGATCTGTTAGCAACGCAGAGCATCGCGGGGTCTTGCGTGGGGTGGAGGAGAGACGAAACTGCGGAACGCAGATCTGATAAACGTTTCATTCTCCGCTTTGTTTGCCATCATGTGTCTGTGTAATTGTACGTACTGATGATGAATAATGACGTCCTGTGCCACCACGTTACGTATTCAGTCGGTTCTCCAATTTTTAATTTTTCAGAAATCTAGATTTAAACAAAGTTTTTGCATCCAACTGTTTGAGTTGAAATTTACATGAATAGAGTTCATCTAATGTACAGGGATATAGCCCCTTTCAAATTATTGCCATAGCTGATCAGTGAGTAATGCCTCTCACTGGAGACATGACCGGCGCCTAGCCTTCCAGCTGAGATGTGGTGCGAGATGCGCTGCAGTACGGAATTTGGATATCCAGGCAAAGTGATGTTTGTTGTTTTTTTTTTCAAATACTCCAGCCGTTTTCTTCTGCTGTAGACGTATTCTACACGTTTTAATGAATAGTGATTTTGGTTTCAGCTTTCACGAAATATTCAAGTTTTACTTGACAACATTGAGTTTGAAATATTTGTTTCATAACAAATTGATGTATTTGTGGGATGCTTTGCAGCACGATTCACTCCCAAGGCCGCAAGGGCTCTGTAAGAATCTTCCGGACACGACACATCCAGCCGGACAGCTTTTCACCCAAGAAACCTATTGTTGAAGCGAGTGACATACGGTTAGAGCTCACTAGGAGGATACAAGAAATCTCAGTTCATCTGATTCTGATTGGTACATTCTGTGTATTCACTGGTTAAGGACGTGATCTCACGGTTTTATTCACAACTCATGTTTCTAGACATTTCAAACTATTTTCTTTTTCCTTCACTCTCGCTATGCTTATCTCTAGCAATTCTAATGGTATATAATAATGGTCCTGTGCATTAGGAAGGGGAAGCCTCCAGAGACCATCTTTATCGTTATTAAATCTTAAAACATAGGACAAATGCACAGCAAAGAAGATCCATACTCACAATTCAGAAATACAATTGGATTTAATACATTTTAATTCAGCTTTAATATTACTCTATTTCAAAAACTATTTTATTTTTATGACGCACATTTAATTTGAGTCTTTATTCTTCTCTTTTAAGAGTTAACCTCAGTATGATTGTTACTAATTATATCACGCTCAGAACCATACATCGTGTCAACAAGCAACATCAGTTATATTCAGCCAAGGCCTATGTTGTTTATTCATATGGTTCATTATGTAATTTTTATTCATTGTAAGGCCTGATGATGGAGGAAAACTGTCCTCCAAAACGTCAAAATTGTATAATATTCATCTGTGCAATTATGTGATTTTATGATTAAATTGTATTGTTTTGACTGTCTATAAACGTCTTGGAACTTTTATTTTAGTATTTAAATTGCATTATAACAGACAGTCTAAAGTATTGATAAAACTTAAAATACAAGAATTTTCAAAATATATTGTGAATGTTTCAACTTTTGAGTTACTAGTCCCGTTTATTTTTATCAATAGCTAAATCTGTTGTAATAACTCAAATTATAACAAATATTTGTGCCAAATTTAAAATTATTTAGAACAAATAGCACATAATAAACAATAGCAGTGATTTTCAGCTCCCAAAAAAATGAAACTTGTAACATAGAATCATCTGTGGCCTTGTGAGTCCCCCTCCTCCCTCACACACCAGGTAATGCTACGAATAATACTTGATTTACCCGTGTAAAAACTACTCCACACATTCTGCATTTCCCGTGTAGCGAGCTATTGCTTGCCCAATCCCGAACAGCTGTTGTGTTCGGCGAATGTTCGTTTTCCAAAAGACCGTCAAGCGGTCGTGTGACAGTCATACTGCTTCGAATGCACCTCTGTTTGCGACCTTCCTTCGTTGTCCGATCAAACCGGAACTTGTGGAAGACAAAACGAGTTCTCTGTGGTTTTTGCGTCCCGTGGCCCTGACTTTTATTTCATCATTGTTTCATCTTGTTGCTAATTACTCATCTTATCATCATTAAAACTCAATATAAACGCCGTTTTAGTCTTTTTTAGGGGAATTGCTCCGGTACTTGCACAATCTGAGAACCAACCACTGAGAACTACCGATCAGAGGAGCCGGCCGCTAGAATTTTTCCTAAGAGAGCGGCGGAATTCTACCTATAGTACCTGTCTAGTGCAACTGTTCTATTCCCTCCTCTTTTCAATTAATTAATTAACCTAGCCACAGATTGTGAAGCCAATGCAACCGTATATTGTAATATACAAAATATTACAGAACAAACGCCGCGCCTTCATCTGGACGGACGGAGTTGTAATATACAAAAGATTACAAAACAAACGCCGCGCTTTAATCTGGACGGTCGCGGTTACTAGGTAACGAAGGTTGTTGACGGGCGAGAAGGGGGCTCTGGACGAGAGAGGAGAGTTGGTGGTTGACTGGGATCCTGGTGGTAGCGGCGCGTATGTAAGCTGAATTATTTAAGTTGGACATCGACGCGAATAGGGAGGACAAATTGTGGAACAATAGTGTAAGAAGTGAGCAGCAAGAAAGAAGCAGACGACTTCGGCGACGACCGGCGCGAAGACGGATTTTCGGCGCGGAAGTCAAGGGGCTACGAACTGCGGGGCCATCGTTTCACAACGCCAGACAATTCGGTACCGTGAACCTAATGCATGAAATCAAGCAAGAGAATTTTTATATTGTTAATCTCAAATTCCATTCTTAATAAACAAAATTATTGTTGTGCCACGTTGTATGTAATTCCTTCGGAATATAAATAATTTCAGACTTCCAGGCTTCTCTGTGTAGAGAGCATGAGAACCAAAGAACTGAGCTAGCAAATTAAATTAGATAAAATAAATCATTATTATTATATTATTTTATCACAATATATTACTATCCCCTCCTCTTTTCAATTAATCAATATTATTATATTACGACGTTGTATAAAATTATTTTTGATCGTAGGTTGTGGCTGGCCCTCGTACGGGAAATACCTGTAAACAACGTTCCCTATTGCAGCATACACAGGACTTCTAAATACTGAAATAAGAACACCTTTTTTCTCATAAAAGAAAGAAAGAATTTTAAATCCTGTTCTCTCTCGTTAATTCTCTCATCAACATGTATCACTACGTCCCCTGTTGCCTTCTCTCAACAACAATGTAACAATGTGTAAAGATATAAATGTACTCGTGCTTGGCAAAATGCTATAACTCAAATACCATTACATTTAAATGAAATTAATATTAATCAGCTGATTTATAACTATTATGCGTCCAGGAATTTCCTTTTACCAAAAACCAATGTCATTAAAAAAACTTTTCCCTCGTACGTAAGTACTTATGAAGTTAACAATGAGTAAACAAGACTAAATTTTGCATTGCTAGTTCGACAACAATTACATGCATTCTTCTTTTAAAATTTAAGATTTCCACCGGTCTTGTCAAAGTTTATTTAGTTTACTTGGGTGTCCCCGAAAACAAATATCTAATTTGATATTTACGCCACGAATGCGACACTTTCCTGTTGTTGAGTTTCGTCGTGACAGCGCCGTTGCCAGCCCGGTCGTCCCGTGCGTGCCCACTTGCACGCGCCGATGTACTCGCACGCTCCAATCTTGCGTATGCTGATTTTCTTCATAAGAAATTCCCCGTGAATTCTCAAAAATTGCTCGATCACTTCGAAGCACAGAGTCACAATAAAAATAATGAAACAACTTCTTCTCTCTTCCACTTCATTCACTGCATCAATGGCTGTTTGCACTACCCGTCCGCATGTCCATTGCGCGGTACCGATTCGTCACCAAAATGTCTAAGTCCAAATTCTTAAAAATCTCGAATTCCTCCAACATGGATTCGATGTTTCTATCACCCCTGACTCGGAAGAAGTGTTCTTAAAATCACGTCGATTTAATACGTCACCTCGTAAGAGAAAAAATGCCGGCGAATTCCATTCTTGCATTTTCATTGTTGTTTTCCTAATTTCTCTAAAATGTACAATATAAGTTATTTTGACATAACTATGCATTTATTCATTAACTGCTTTTGCCCAATGTTAAAGTTTTTTTGCCCAAACATATATTTTTGATATTTTATACGTCGAAAATGCTAAATTTCTCTGTCGACATTATACACCAATTTGTCGCTTGTTTTGATAATATTAATTTGTAATATTTCTTCAATTCAGAAATTCAACGTTCTATAAGTCTTTTGGATCAGCTATAATTTTTATTAAATTTAGACAACGACGATTTACAACGCCTCTCGTTTCCTAGTTAAAACTTCTTCATAAAATTTTGATATTTAAGTTATTGCATCTGACACGTCACTGGGACTTTTCTCTAATTTTTCATATTCTAATTTTAAATGAACCTGTCGTCCGATCGTGTTCAAATAAAGACCACAACGTTTATTTATTTATTTATTTTCCAACTAACTGTACGGTCAGATTTCTTTCCAAAACTACCGAATCCACTGTGTTTTCCAAAATTGTCGAAATATACTTTCCGCGGCGCGCTGTTCTTCTGTCTTGCTACTATCGATTCACGTACACGTTGTTTTATCAATTACAGTTGAATAAATATTTCTCCTTTTTCCACAATTGTTTTTGGGGAATGTGCCAGAAATGAAATCATTACACTAGTTAGCGTTGAAAATCCTCTGCAGAGGTAGGGCAATGCTGGTTCTGAGCAAACCTATCCCATCGACCATGTTGAGATTTCTGGCTCCGTAACGACGACCATTCTTCCGTTCCGAAAGCCGTCTCATACGATACATAAATAACATAAAAGGCCAAGTAACCTGAATGAGTATACCTGGCGAAATTCAGTTCGTTAGGGGAGGGGTTGTGACTCCCCTAACGCTCTCGCAACCCGGAATCTGTGAGGAATGCAAAGGCACGAGCGGCGCCGAGAGGAGTTGGGATTGCAGACCGCTGCGCTCTAGGCGATGAGTGAAAACTCGGGAGGCGCGCACCGCGACAGGTTGTTTACCTTCCTTACCTGCCCTTTGCGATGGGGATGAGCCTACCCCTCAAAAATCTCCATTTTGACCTGTTTTTTCACGATTGTCCCTGTTTTGCTCCAGGGAGAAAATTCAATGGAACTAGAGGCCTGCAGGTGTAAAAAATGCTGCTGAACAAAATTATTATCCAAAAAGTAGCATGCACACTGCTCCAAAAATACTCTCATAAACATTGCATTAAATTAAGTGTTTTAAAAAGAAGTATCCACTATTACTGCAATATCACAGCATAGTACTCATATATAATGTAAAACAGTTTTTAATACCAAAATATCCAAAATGTTCTGCGCCATAAACTCGTGATTAGCAATATTTACTGGCGGCGAGCCTTGGAACCTGTTCCTTGGAGCCTGGCTGTCGTATCAAGTCAGCTGTATCGTAAGTCGTACGTAGTGACGCAATAAGTATGAAATTTCAGCCGGTATGTGAATTGTGAAAATAGACGGAATAATACACACAATTATTTGCACTTTTCGGACAAAATCGATTGTTTCATTGTGTTTTCCCCCAGTTTCTGATATCTAACAGAATTACAGACATCTTTCAAATGGCAGGAGGTTGCAAAGTTTTCTTTCAATACTGTACCCAATGGAAATTAGTAATGTACGAAAGGTCGAGAGTTCCGACTTTTCACATCTTCCTGTCTCCACACCCGAACACGAGCGATGCCATCTAGGAGGTGGTCGCTGTTTCCGCACTACCCTGCCGGAGCACTTTGAGGCGCGGCGTCGGCGTCTATCAATAGCTCACCGATGGAGGAGGGGAGGGGAGGCGGGGCCGGGAGAGGCGCAGAGGGGAAGCTTGAGGGGCGGGGAGCGAGTCGGGGCGGGCAGGGCCGAGCAGAGTGAACATTACCTGGGGGAAGGTAGGGTGGCTGGGTGGCTGACAGGGCGGGGAGCTCGAGCTGGGCCAGGAGTTTGGTGGGCACGAATTTGGACTGGATGGGGAGACGACGAGGGGCGGGTGAAGCTGGGCGGCGAGACAGGGTTGTCGGAGCGACTGGATGGGAGTGCTGGCAGGGTGGTTGTTGAGAGGGAGTCGAGCGGGACATTGGGGAGTCAAGTAGGGTGTTGGGCGTGGAGAGATGAATCGGGGGAGTTGTGCTAGCTGGAGTTGCTGGCTGAGAGAGCTGGTAGGGCGGTTGTTGAGCGGGAGTCGGGCGGAAGTGAGAACATGAAACGGGGAGATGGGCTGAGAAGAATTGCTGGCTGAGTGTGCTAGCAGAGCGGTCGCTGAGCGGGAGTTGGGCGGGTGATTGAGATTGGGAGTTTCGCTAAGTGGATTTGCTAGTTTATAGGGCTGGTACGATAGTTGTTGAGCGGGAGTCGGGCGAGTTGTTAAGGCGGGGACTTGGGCAGAAGTGGGGACATGAGGCGGGAGAGATGGGCTGAATGGAGTTGCTGACAGGGTGGATGTTAAGCGGAAGTCGGGTAGGACTTTGAGGCATCAGGCTGAGGTTTGAAGCGAAGAGGAATGGAAAGACGAGGCGTGAATGTGGTGTGAGTGGTTGCGAGAGTCGGCAGGATGATTGTTAAGAGGAAGTCAGACAGGAATTGGACGTGGGGAGACAAGTGTGAGAGTTGGACTGGGTGGAGTTGCTGGTTGAGAGTGCTGGCAGAGAGGTTACTGAGCGGGAGTTGTACTGGTTGTTGAGGTCGGAGTGGTGAGTAGCTGTGGGACAAGTTGCACTGGGTGGAGTTTCCGGCTGGGAGTGCTGCGGAACGTGACAGATGGGAAAGAGCCAGCCTGGGAAGAGCAGCTGGCTGGGTGCGTTGGCGGGGCGGGGAGCGACGTTGGTCTGAGCGGGAGAGCTAGCGACCTGGATGAGGCGGGGCGTGGCGCCGCGCCGCGTGGAACAGCTGCTTGCGGGCGCTGGCGGGGCGAGCTGGGAGAAGCGGGGGTGCCGGGGAGCGCCTGGCCGACCGCCTCTTCTGCCGCCGCCGCCGCCTTCGCCTTGTTTACTTCCGAATTATGAGCCGGGGCGGGGCGGCCCTGGTGCAGAGTTACGGCGCGCTTCGCGTGATGAAATGGCCGCCTGCGAGCGAGGCGGAGCCGTGTGCAGAGCGGGAAGGGCCGGACGGGAATGGCGCCCAGTCGTTTACGGCGGCGGCGGCGACGGTGGTCGTGGTGCTGACAGAAGTGAGGGTGGTGGTGGCAGTGGAGGCGATGGTGATGGCTGCGGCAGTGGCGGCGACATTGGCAGAGCTGGCGTTGGTGGTGGCGATGGTGGAGCTGGCGTTAGTGGTGTCTGTGACGGCGGCGGCGGTGTCAGTGGCTACGGCGGTGACGGAGGCGGAGGTGAGGGCGGTGGCGGTGGCGGTGGCGGTGGCGGCGGAAGCGGCGGCGCCGGCAAGGGTGCTGCACTCACCTTTGCTAGCCGTTACGGTGCACGGCTATCCAATGACGATGACACTGCCTTGGGTTTCCACGTTGGAATCTGATTCTATTTTCGACGTGTAACTATGCTTACGTAGAACAACGTAAGGCGGGAATTTTTTTGTAGATGTGAATTGGGATTTAGAAATTTTCAGAAGCAGACCCATATTTTCGTCGATGGTGTGAGTTAGGAACAGCATCCAGCCTCTTTCATTTTTTATATATAATTTTGCATTTATGTTGAATATAAAACAAATTGTTATGAGTTGACTTATAGTTTTAAGTAAAAAACTAGTATATTGAATGACTTTCTTTAGTACAGAAATTAGTAAAAGCTATATTTATTAATAAAATTCATTGTCTTCTAAAGTGGCTGAAGCCCGATGACCCCGCTCCTTTGGATATTTGACATCTAAATGGGATTGCCAAGGTGATGAGGGTGATGTGGAGCCGAAGAAGCCCACAGAACATTTCTGAGAGTGGATACTCTGTATTGCAGACCACACAAGGAATTTCACATTATGGCAAAGTGTTCGGCGGTGGATTGCTCTGGAATCCTTGTGCCCTTTCTTTCACCATACGTAGTTACGAATAAAAAATAGCAATGAACGTTAGTGACAACATATGATTACTCGAAATGTTCGCTCACCTTTAATAGAACCCACTTGTTTCGCCAAACGAGCGAGAGATTTGATTTGTCAGTACCGCCGACGAAATATATTAATACCCTACTCTTCTCGCGTCTCGCGAAGTGCGAGCTCAATCAAACGTGCGCGAATTATAAAACCTTAGTACCGAGGTTGGTAGTTACGACCTACCTTGGCGAAAAAAAGAACTGCATCTAAAAATAAACTCGAACAGCTCAAATTTAAGTTTGCATTTCTAAAAGCAAATTTGTTGTAATTCGAAATATACGGAATTACTTTTTTAAAATTAATTCATTTCACAAAGGTGCACAATATTTAGAACCTCTTAACTATATTTTTGTAAAATTAATTATTCATCCTTGTTTGACATTACAGTCTTTAAATGTTTTGAATTATACCTATAGAACATACAATATTAAATATTTGACATGAACAATATAACGTTTTATAACTATACAATAAATAATAATAATAATAATAATAATAATAATAATAATAATGGAGGTGAATCCAAGTAGGAACCCCTTTGCCATACAGTCACATGCTACACTAATTTACCTATTGACGCGACGCGGCGGGGAAAAAAATTTAGCTTGACATTTTGACGAATTAATGTTAATTTGCTAATTATTAAAAAAGTTAACTAATATTTGTAACTCTTCTATACTATCTCGACAAATTAGTTAGCCACTGTACGACATCAATAAAATAGTGTAATCCGAAAATAGAGCTATTTCATGATTTAGATAAACTTAGTAAAACATAACTGTATAGATGCAAATAATTTTAATGAACTTGACTCATCATGGCCACCTAAAATCGCATGTATCCACTTTTAGATACAACGTCTTTGTTCCATAAGGTAGGTTTTGCCCGCAGGATAGAACAAGTGAAGTTGATTACCTTCTTCATCCGGCATGCATTATCAATCAGTGAGCAGAAAATCAAAACGGATCACCATCTTGTGTCACAAGAGGCAGCGGCTGTCGGACCGCTCTTCGCCCATGCGTTGGGAGTGCCCCCAGAGGCCAACCCGGATATCGTGAACGGGTTCCTCACGGCGCTGGGAGTGCCCGAGAACATTCGTATTTTCACAATAGGAGACCCCAAACACTCGGGGAAACCGTGTCCGAAATCAATTCACGCCGTGTACGCCGTGCTGACTGGGCAGGAAAGCATCGTTCATGTGCGCTTGGAGGAACATCAGGGCGAGCAAACGAGTGAAAGCGAACAAGCTAATTTGTTTTTCATTCAGGTATCGAGCAATCACGTAGCCGGATCGGCAGCTGTTATACACTGTATTGCGAATAATTTGGAAAGGATAGAGTTACACGAAGGACCTATGAAAACATTTATTGACGCGGCGAGAAAACAACCACCTGAACGGCGCGGAGAAATGTTGGTTGCAAATGCTGACATTGCACTGGCCAGGCAGGTGAGTTTTAATTACTTATAAGTTGCGGACAGTTTCCAGTTGCAATAGATCTATCCAGGGTCTGGCTGTGTTCTAGATTTAAAAAATCCCCAATTGAATTTTTAGTAAATATTTGGCATTGGTTGATAAACAAGCGACGTCATTTCCTAGAAATAACAATAGCAAAAACAACATTGATCTGTGTAAATGTAGGAACTATGGATATTTTGATGAAGCGATTATCGACATCTTGTCTTATTTTGTCAGTAAATGTGAAGGGTAAATAGGCTACGCTTCATGATTTCAGCAACAATGGTTTTTTCTAAATCTGCAGTTACTACCCAGATCTGGGAGTTCCTATATAAAACAATATTTAGGTTTTTGTTTTGTAAAAATATTGTTTTATATAGGAACAGATATTTTCAAAATAGGAGACATAGCATTAAGCCATGTTCTAAGCTAATTCTCGTGTCTTGAGAAAATGCAGATAATTTACAAATTTGTTAACGAGGGTTAAGTAAATTAGAGGTTTCTTTTATCGTTTGACTCAAGAAAAATAGATGTGTTGAATATATATAAGTTATTTTCCAATAAATGTCAATTGATTTTTAATTTTAACAGTAATGAATTTATGTTTGTGCCGCGTTTTCTTTTTTTTCAGAACGCTTTGCTTGAATGGACGGCGAAGTTTCCTGATAGTCACTACGGCGAGTTAGTTTCAGTAGCGACGGCAACTATGTCTGACGCTCCCGGTCTCGTACAACCAACACATTATCCCACGCCTGAGACTCCTCAGAATACCCCACACCATGCGGATTCCGCTGTACAGCAAGAATTGGTAGAACCGAAACCCCCGTTAGGGATTCCAAGAAGCGAAGCCCAACCTATTAAGTTCGTTTTTGTTACTTTTGTAGTAGTTGAAAATCAATTGTACGAGCTGGACGCGAAATACATTCTTCCCATCTGTCATGGGTCCTGTACTAAAAAGCACCTTGTTGAGAAATCAATGGAGGTAGTCAAGCGATATGCGCATAACAGTCCAGAAGAATCTAAATTTATTATTATGGCTTTATCTGATTCCCAGAGAGTGTGCAAAAAGCAATGCTGAAAGTGTCACAATGTGATCAACTTATTATTTTTTTTAATACAATAAAACTAAATGAGCAAACACGATAATCGTCTCCTATATTATTCCAGTAGTATACCTTCCCTTTGTGACTCTCATACGCAACCAGTCTTTATAAATGAGATCTCTAAAGAAAGAGAATTTCACGGAGACGTGACGAATTGCACTTTGACTTTCAATATATGAAGGATTTGTTCAAAAAAACGCGTCTAAATATTCATGTAAAATGCAACTCGCAAGGCACGTCAGGATTTTTTAATCTATATCGTTAAATAACTCCTAAACAAAGCGTTCTAGGGCCTTAAATACTAAAATCTAGAGGACGAAGACCTCAAAGAAACGTTCCTCAGGCCGTACTCTACAAGATGAGATCTTCTTGACCATTCTATTACATTTTGCTGGTGCGACGCTTCTCGATTCTACCCTACCTGTTCAGAGCCTTCGGAATTCGCAACTACATATGAAATTGCTTGATATTCTATGCGATTGAATTATATGGTTGTACCTCTTTCCTCGAGAATAAAGTTAAATAAGGATAGTGTGTATTGACAAGGGTATATTATATTCTTTTCAATTACAAGGTGACATATAGAACAAATGACGGAGAATAAGAGGGTCTGGAAGAAAAATATTTATTAGAGGTTTAAGATGTAAATGGAAAAATAAGGAAAAATGAGTGGTATAGCAAGCGAGATTTCTCACATCGGGTCCACTAGTTTTCCTTAATACTGTCTCAAGAATGAGTTGCTTTCAGTTATAATAGTTTGGTGGCACAGTCTCCAGGAAGCTCTGCCTTTGTTTTCTTGTGTGATGAATTTAGAAACATTTTTCCTATAATTAGTTTTACATTATTTTTCTAAAGTTGCTAAAATATTATTTTATGATGCGTGTACAATTATTCTGAGGTCAGTTTAAATGGCAAAGATTGTTAAACAATTTTTAAAACTGACATTACACCAATCAATGAACTTTCCTCACGACAGCAAAATGTTAGCAACGACCCACTAAATGTATTAATATCTATGAGTCTGTGTATCTCATGACGCATGCTCAGTTATTTTGCTAGTCCATACGAAGTTTCGCTTCTTTACACATCCTACAACCGTGAGGCATTTGAAGTCTTTACACTCGCAAGTGACATGCTGGCTCGTTTTCTCAACCCTCATCGTCTCTCCACTTATTCTTCCCGCAAAACTAGCTCACGTCCATTCTGGCACATAAAGTCAGGAAAAGTAGGCGTGTGTCCGCCATTACTTCTGAACTCGGATAAGACTGGAATGTGTAATGATGCTACTCGTACATCGTACGTTGGTGGTAGTTCCTATCTACCTTGTTTGTGGACTTAGTTAGCCGACAACGATGATTCACAGAATACGAGGTAGATAAAATATATCTACTTCCCGTCGAGAGTAACGGCGACACATGCAAGTAATGAGTGTGTGATTGATTGATGCGAGGTGTAGAAAACGCTGAAGACACGTGTCCTATGTCGTGAATCTGATCTCGACCACTATTCCTTAACCAGAAGAATATTTTTCTTTCCGCTTTCCAGGATATATATGATGCTACGTACACGCATGACTTGATGTTTAAAAGAGGTCTCGTTCATCCAATTAAGTTCAAGTCAATAAATTTGTAAGCGTTTCCGGATTTTCAACAATCGAGAAACCCCTTGCTGTTAGTTGTGAAAGATCGTTAGACTTGATTTAGAAGGTTTTAGTGGTGCTTGAATACAGCTGCAGTTCTTTGTTGATCGCCGACGACAATAGTATGAGAGCAACACTCCCCTTCAATAAATTATATTTTTCAAATGGAGGATTTGGAAAGGTTTTTCTGTGATAGCCCTGACCTATTAAAAGAACATTACAATGCTATAAATTTGTATTCTCTAGGGGGACCCAAACAACACAATGGAACGCGTTGACCGTATCCTGTGTGTTCCTCCGCCAACAAAAGATCAATGAGTGTAACATAGTCAAACATTATGGGCATACTTTTGTGTCATAAATAATGAAGCATTCAGTAGAGGAAAGGGAGTACAAAACTGACCTTTTTATGGTTCCTTTGAGAAAATAATTCAGAAAAAAACGGGGGGTATTTTGACAAGATATTTTCCTTGTCCGGTTCTCATATTCTTTCAATACGTTCTGTATCATTAGAAACAATCTCAAGAAATTGTATTGGAAAAGTTATTGGTTGTGTGTGATGTTAATGGGCATGTTGAAATAAAACACTTGGATGTTAAAAAATTAATTACACTATAAGACACGTTGGTCAAAAGAACGGACCGGCGAAGGTGGCTAAGTGTCAACTGATGTCATTACTCACTAATGCTTGAAGGTTTATTTGAATAGTTTTCTGTGAACTGGTGGAAGAATTACGCACATATCTAATAGAACTAAAGTATAAGAGATCCTGATACAGAATTTTGCAAATTACGAATGTAAGAAATACGAATACCCCAGGTCAGACGACGTCGGCATTAAGCCAGATTCTCGGAAACCGAAACAACTAGCCCATCGAAGATCTAATATGGTTAATTCGTATGAAACATCTATCAACAAAAGAACTACTTGTATCGATATATCCAATGGTCGAAATTTCTAAGGCTCATCACTCTGTATTCAGAAAACTGCATCTGCATTCTCCCTCCAGCGCTTTTCTCTTACCCAAACCTTCCACTAAGAACACCAATAAACAAATTACTAACGTAGATGCAAGTTTCTGGTCGTGTACTTTGACAATTACAATCCTTAACTCGATTGCCCTGCCCGATGTTTTCTGAACGGCGGTAGTTTGCGTGGATGGCTCTGTTGCAGTCTCCCTTCTCTGTTCCTCCTCATGTGTCTCGCTGTTCCTCCTCACACTTCAATACCGATATCTCGTGGAAAACTCTACCAGCGAAAGATTAAAGACTTTTTTGCATAAGGTGGCGTTCACAAATCACGTGACCAATACCGTGCGACGTTGAGGAAGAGTTTGTGCATAATGTTAAGGTTGAAATGGGAGAAGTTTGTAACTGCAGCGGGAGATTGTGCGCCAAATTTCCATAATGTCACATCCTTTTCATTGACATTTGTGAGTCTAGAGCTGCCCATCAATCACTGAACCGTGTTTATAAGTATAATATTCTATAATTATGTTAAATAAATATGGCATACAATTACGCACATCGATTAATGCCACCAACATTGTTGCATTGTGGTAACATAGAGTTAGCAGCTCGCAACGCTGCCACAGTTGGGAACAAATTCTATTCATAGCAACACTGAGCGATCGATTAGCAAGCGATATCTTGCCCGCTAAACTTTGAGTTACAGGGGTAGGAGTGAGCTTATTGATTGATTCATTCAGTGTTTCCGGGCGCGTCAACTAATTTGGTCATTAGTCCCGTAAGTGTAGTGCGTGTTGTTTTTTTCTCGGAAGGTGGCGATGATCTTTTCCCCGCTGGATGGCGAGATCTGGCGGCGACCTACCGTCGTCCAAGTATCTCCCACCAGCGGAGCACCGCCCCAAGCCGGGACAAGCCGTAAGCTCCCGACCGGTCTCCCGACATGTGTGGTAGTATAGTGCATGTTAGTGTAAGTGTGTGTGTGTGTGTGTGTGTATGTAAGAGGAGAGGATAGGACATGGAAGAGGAAAGGAAAGATCGCGCGCGGTCCGTGGCCCGTTTGTTAGGGTACTGCTTCCGGCATTCGCCTGGTGTTGATCGGAGAAACCACGGAAAACTACCTATCAGAGCAGCCGGCCGCTAGAATTCTCCTCCAGACAGCGACTGAATTCGACCTAGCTGTACATACTAGTGTCGAAAAATCCTGCCGGCTTCGGGACTCGAACCTAGGACCTCCCGCTCAAAGGGACTGCAGTGAACATCAGGTTGATGCACTGAGCCATCTCTCCCGGTGTTGGAGTTAGCGTATGCGCAGACTTAAAAGTGGTATATGCTGAGCTGCTATGCTATCTCTTTATTGTACGCAGGGCGGCCATATCTGAACATTATCGATGCCCATTTGAGACTTTACTACCTACCAGTTTTGGTTTCTCGATTGGCGATGCGTTGTACGTTTGACGTCAGTATCCGAACATCATCCATAACCACTGAAGACTTTACTTTCCACCAGTTTCTGTTCTGTACATCAGTGTTCGCCGCCAGTATCTGTACATCATGATGACTAGGGGGTGGATTTTCATGATCCTAAAACACTGCAAAATTGCATCAGTAAAATGCTCTTAAAATGTTTTGAAAATGCTCTAAAATCAGAAGAAAAATGACGTAAAAAATTTGAATGAAAACCAGTTCAAAACTCAAGCTTTTGGGATATGTTACTGATGTAAACTGAGGCTTCTTCCTTCCATTCAAGTGAACTCAGATTGCAAACTTTTGGACTTGGACTGTTCTTTCCGAGGAAATTGTAGTGGCGCGCTCGGCGCCGCTTATCAGTAGTGACACATTCAGTAGCAAGTCTTTTATTTTACTCATTAGTCATTATATATACATATATGTATGTATGTATGTATAGTCATTACTTATTAGACTTGTTGACGTGAAGTTAGTGTTGTGTTTATTTGGTATGTGAAGTTGAATTTATAATATACGGTTATTGTCGAATGCTATCCACCTATCGTGGTGTATAACAGACATTGACAATTCAAAAGACAAACTGTACCATAAAGATTACTTGATGGATTACATACATACATAAACATAGAATGATGACCATTGAAGACTCTGCCTACCGGTTTCGGTTTGTTGGCTGGTGATGCCACCGCTGCGTCGTTAGCACCCACTCCCGTCCGCTGCTCCTCCGGGGTCCGCCGCTTCTGTTGCGTCGTCGCCGCCCGCACCTGCTCGCGCACCCGCGCCGACTCTTGATGAGAGGCGGCGCGGCGCGGCGCGGCGCGGCGTGGGACGAGACACTCAAGGGCGCCTGCGTCGGGGCCTGACGGCTCGTTGCGTATTGCGATGTACACGAATAAACGGTCTGTACCAGGGCCCCGCAACGCTCCATCAGAACCGGAGACAAAGCTTGAGGGTGCTACTCTAGGAGCGCTAGTGTCGCCGGGTACAGCTGCAGGTTAGGCCCGCCAACTTCCGCCCATAAAAATTGGCTAATTCTGAGAAAGCGTCATGCGTCTTCTAAATATTCAATTGTTCATAATATATAGAAATAAGATACCGCTGATTAAAGCGCGGACATCGAGGCTATCGTTTGTGACACTACGCGCCTGTTTGCGTCTCGCGAACCCACGCAGTAGCACTTATCGTTGGCGTTCGTATTTTAGTTCCTGTAAGAAAGTGATAGAGGAGAGTGCGCCACTGTCTCCATCACGTTATATGGGGGTTAAATGGTCCTGGTCTATACTGCGATTTATTCAACTCTGCCTCTGGCAGGAATCAGCTGTTGATGGTTTCATCCAATCGGGAGCTTATTTGACGCTGCAGTGACGTGACCACGGTGACGACTCTCTTTTCTAACTTGTACGTTTCACTTTCTTCTTCTTCTCCTTCAAGCATTAGACTGGTTGGTCCTTTGCGAATCATTGATCGATTCCTGGTTCTACCTACATTAATTTTTCCTCTGGGTGTGTAGAATAGGGCTTGCTTTGGAATGCCTTCATCATTCATTCTTAATATATGGTATTTCCATTTCTTTCTATATTCGTCAATTTTATTATTCAGGTTGTAGATTACAAGGGTTCTCGTGATGCATTCATTTTCTATACTGTCTCTTCTTGGTACTCCTAAAATTTATTTTAAAAGTCTCATTGACTTCTAATTATTTCACTTTCTAATTGTTTATAATGGACTAGCGGACCCAGCAGTGCTTCGCTATTGCAAAGTATTAAATAAATAATTCATGTGTATAATCAATTTATTAAATGAAGATTAACTACGTATTAACTACACTTTACTATATCATGCCTACGCTTTAAATACCAAATATTCGATTAATGGTGTGCACCGTCAGCATTTGGTTCAGATTTCCTACTTTCTAAATAGCAACTTCGAAGTTATTCGATATTATGAGATTCAAGGCGAGGCTTTTAGTTCACAGAGATATCCATAGATTGCACTTCAAGGTCCTCTGGGAACATAGTAGAGCTCACCTCATCGATTAACTTTGCAAAAATAACGCCTTCACTTGTCCGATCTAGTTCAAAGACACTTCAAATACCCCGATCAGCGAACATTTCAGCAAAATCAATCTAGTAGTTTTAGTGACTATAAGCGATAGACACACACACATTCTCTTTGATTTATATACAGACGTTCCTCAAAATTATGTTTACGTGCTACTACCATTTTGACATATTATTGTTAAATCCGGCTTACATATTACTACCCGGCTGGCATTGTTCATCAAGCATATTAAATGGGACATGGCTCGAATAGCGTTGCGATTGTGATTGTGCTGAGATTGAGTTGTGATGATCAGTGATTCCGGACGCATCAACTGCTCAGTTCATTAGTAAGTGTAGTGCACGTTTTTATCGCAGAATGAGGCTATGATCTTCCTCCGCTGAGTGGTGAGATCCGGTGCCGATCTTTGTCGACTTTCGGGGATTTTCACCAGTCAGGTACCTCCCACCAACGGGGCATTGCCCCAGCATGGACAAGTACTAAGCTCACGATTGTTCTTCCGGCATGTGTAGTAGTTTAATGCATATAAGTGTAAGCGTTGCATGTACTGCGTGTGTGTGGTCTGTTGCTGTGCCGTGAAGCATGGTGTGCTTTGCATCAGCGCGGCACTTTAATGAAACTAATAGTTTTTTGTAAACTTATAATTTCTGGTAAATTTCAGGGGATTTCAATATTTTATCCATAAATATCGTATCTCATCACAAATCTCAAGCTTAGACGATACAACAACTTCACTCCCCCCTCCCATATTTGAACTTAGTTTTTAAAGTAGGGTTACTAACCAAACTTCATAAGAAGTTTCGAGATTTGTGGAACATAATGACAAAGTGCAACTTTCAGACTGATTTACGTTCGTAGGTATATGCTATTTTAGTTTGCTCTTTCTAGGTGCGAGTCAACTTCCACGACAAGTTGGAAAAGCAAATCTCAAACTCCCAAGTTAATCTCCGTACTGCTCATTTATGCTTCCAGAGTGGGCGAGGTAACGGGGCAGGAACATTCCATTTTCTAGGATGTTCGTGAGAAGAGACCGTAAAAGTAACGAGATTTGCATCGTAATAAGAGATCTGAAATGGAAGAAACGTATTTTACTGGGTGTCGTGAGCTGAGGTAGAAGTGATGAAATAAAATCTGTCATACGCGCAGGAAGAACGAAGAATACTTTTTTGTCTTGCTTCCGGATTGAGTGATGCGTACACGAAGTAGCCAATATTGGCAATAATGTCAAAATTATCCCAGATGAAATTTAAATTGAAAGTGTTATTAAGAGTACCGTTTCCTTTGGCGAATCCGCATTCAAATTTTTAGTGAACAAAATGAATGTGTATTATGCTTGCATTAGGCACTTGATATAATTTTGTAGCCCCACCATTTCCTCAACAAAAAACGTACAAGTGATAGTGGATATATAATGGATGATTTGTATACGTGGATATATAACGTTGCATTCCATTCTACAAATTTTAAAGAGATATACTTTCATTTTATACAGTATTTAATTTTGAAATTAGTCTAGTTGGCTCCAAATCGCACAAAAGAGTTACACAATATGTTGATATTGTAAGAAAAATATTGATGCCTTTAATGGCCACTATGTAACTTTCCTTCTATATTTTCTTCTGCAGTAGTCTTGGAAAATCGTCAGTAATACAAATGTACTTGTCTGATGGCACTAATCAACAAAGAAAACACGCCGCTTCATGTTTCCTTGTAACTTGAACCATTAACTACTGTATTGCCTTACCAACTATTTACACAGGTTCGTGTACAGTGACGTAGTATGTCTTTGGGGCTCATAATTTATTCTGCTGGTGTTTCTGGTCGTAAATATTTAACAGAGATCGCATTAGAAATGCAACCTCGTGTGACACTCCGCGGCACACACATTTGTTATGACAGCGAGATGAGAAGAGGTCCGAGTTGCTTGTGCATGTAGCGCACTTCCGCCACGGGGTTCATGTAACTTACAATGGCGGGAGAGGGGTGGCATGTCCATATCCCTCTCCAAAAACGAAGATGTAATCCCTTTATATATAGTACGCTAATAAAATATGACTTTTTATACATATACCGTATACATATGTATATACTGAGTAATATACGTAGTATGTGGAAAGTTATGTAAATCTGCAAAAAATCGAGTTCGAGATTTTAACCGAAATACACATTTTAGGGCCCCCTGATAACGAAAAAGTGGTTATTTTCAAAACGTCTGTCTGTCCGTCCATCTGTCAACATCACTAGCGCCTAAAGCATGCGTAGGAGATTTTACTATTTTTAAGTCTTTGACACAGAACTCAGTGGTGTTCTATAGCAGGAAATAAAATTTCACCCTTCCATGGGGAATCAAACAGATTTACGACGGAAAAAATAGATAATGTAATTCAGTTACTGTAAGGGAGAAAGTAAATGCACAAGCAACTCCCAACACACGTAAGCTCAATTACCGTGGACTCCACGATCCCCAAATTTAATATTGATATGTATGTATTGAATGTCGCAGTTTCCAATAATGCGTTTCGTGACCCAGATAAGTAAAACATCACGCGAATTACATTATGCACTCTATAAACTTTATGCATTTATCAGAATTATGCAATGCAATGAAGCAATCAAAGGAACCCGGAAACCCATTCATAAAAGTGAAGATAACATAAAATTGACAATTACTTGTGCGATTAAGCATTTTGGTGATTTCATGGACTAATCTAGAAATTTGGGAGAAACTTTTCAGTTCAATTTTTATTAGGTTATTTGATATTGTACCATGAGGCGCGGCTTCTCCTACTGTGCTGACCTCGAGCCACCGATGGCATCCTGGTTTATTTAATAGCTCATAGTGATTGTAAATGCCAGTATCTACAATTTACTTACAGCTAGAAATTTTACCGAGTTACTTTAGTTAGTATTTTCCCCTAACAGTTTAATCCAGCGGCCAGTCAGTTACCTTTTATGTCCCGATGGGAGCTTATTCGGCTATACACGAAACAATAACACACTGATCTGGGGTCTGCAGAACGCGAGGCTCTCCGAGACAACACATACATGAGAGAAAAGAGACAAACAACCATGCCCAAGACGGAACTCGAACCTGCAACCCTTCGGACAGACGCGCTGAGTCGGTACACGCTCTTAGCCACCTCGGTCATCGAAATCGGCAGCTGGTAAATTATTAGGCCTAAATACAACCAAAATACAATATGGGACCTTAAAAAAAGCGATGATGCCGTGGGCTCTCTTGTTCAACACGAGAGGTGACTAACTGTACCCTGGGGACACGGTGGTACCTGCGTGCCTGCGCGCTCCCGGGTCGCCGTCTTTTTGCCGCTCGATTATACTCCCGTCAGCTTCCTCCTGTTTTTCTCCCCGCGGGAACTGCCCCTTCTCTGCTTGTTGCCGTCGCCGCCACCGCCGCTGCCGTCGCCGCGCCGTCGTCGTCAAGAGTTTTGATTTCATTTCGCTCACGGGGTTGGCGGCTGGCGATGGCCCGTTTTTTTGCGCGCGTTTACATAATTAATCTTCGCGCAACTCCGCTAAAAAGTTTTCTGCGCAATGAAGCTTGGCGCCTTTTTTTGCTGTTGTGGAAGGATAAACAAGATGCCGCCGTCACCGTTGGCTCCCTGCCTGTTTCCTAGCTCCTCTTCTGCACGTTTCACCTCTAAAAGGTGTGCTACTGACCCTCACTTTCTCCACCTCGCATCTGTCTTATTTGCAATGCTTCGTCGCGGAAAATTATCCTCGTGCTTTTATGTCACTTGCAGTATTTTTTAATTACGTTATTGCTTTAGAAATCAACCTCATCTATTTTCTGTTGCGACGATCTTGCCCCTATCTCACCTGGTCTTCCTTTTTGATCTATGTTGCACTAAAGATTATTCGCAGTTTCATTTGCATTCTCGGCTTATCTTCACTTTAGACGTTTAAATCTCCATTTCTTACATTCATTACACTTCTGACCTCTTTTTGACTTTGGGTTCTGTGTGGCGTGTTCATTCATTCGATATCTATCTTCTTTTGATTATTCCTTTTGCTGCGAATCATCTCACCACGGGAAACTACCGATCAGAGCAGCCTGATACTAAAATTCTCCTCCAATTGTTGAATTCGACGTGACTAAGCTAGTGTCCAGCATTTACCATCATCGAGACTGAAACCTTAGACCTCCCATTCAAGGATGTTGTAGAGGCAACGAAGACTTCTCTTCTTTCTTAAAAAAATAATAAACACACACACAGAGGATCTGCTTCTGAGATCGGCCATTGAGTGATTGATTGTTCGTGATTCCGGGCGCGTCAACTACAGGAGTTATTAGTACCGTGCGTTTTTTCTCGGGAGGTGGCGGTGATATTCTCTGCTGGATGGGGAGATCCGGCGCCGACCTGCCGTCGACCAGTGGGGTTTCCCCTCAACAATGTATCTCCCACTAGCGGGGCACCGCCCCAGCCGGGAGAAGCTGTAAGCTCTCGACTGGTCTCCCGGCATGTGTGGTAGTGTAGTGCATGTTAGGGTAAATGCGTGTGTAAAGGGTGAGGATAGGGCAAGGAAGAGGAAGGGAAGAACGTGCGCGGTCCGTGGCCCGTTTGTTAGGGTACTGCTCCGGCATTCGCGTGGTATTGATCGGAGAAACCACGGAAAACTACCGATACGAGCAACCGGCAGCTAGAATTCTCTTCCTGACAGCGAATGAATTCGACCTATCGCTAGTGTCGAAAATCATGCCGCCGTCGGGACTCGAACATAGGACCTCCCGATTAGAGGGACTGCAGTGACATCAGTTGATGCACTGAGAGATCAGCAATTTTTTCTGGCACTGCGGTGACTCTGCATTTTCAACAGTCGGAACTTTCGCTACTCTCTCAGTCTGAATCAGTGAAAAACTACTGATTGACTGTGACTATTCACTGATGGTGTCAGTTAGTAAACCCTGCCTCTGACAATCAGTGAATTGAACTGAACAAATCAGTGAACTTTTTGTACATCGGGCGAACTTTTTGAATCAGTGAAACGTCTCTGTTTGAATCAGTGAAATCTGTGACAACTAGTTGAACGTGACGACTGAACGATCAGTGAGCGATGGTGGCGCGGCATTTTTACCACTGACGACCAGTGAAATGCTGGCGGTCATTATGAAAAGGTTCGCATATTCGCTGATTTTCAGCGAAACTACACATTTCGACTGAAGATATCAGTGACTTCGTTTCTCACTGATTGAATCAGCGACAATTTCACTGATTCAGATTCAGAGAGTATCTTCACCAAGAAGGAGCAAATCCCAAGCCTGTCGCTCCGTTCATAGCCCGATTGCATTCCGCGGTGTTTTCCCCTCACTGCCGCATCCCCGTTAATTGCCCTTTCACTTTGGACCTCCTGAGAATGCATTGCTCGAGCTCATCCCGGCGGATGTTTTAGGAGGTGGAGAACAAGAATTCAAAAGATTTAGAACGCGCAAAGAATTTTTTCAAATTTCCATTCACCATTAAACGCAAATAGATATTCTCACATGAATCCCGAGACAACTTCGAACGCAGGTGAACTTGGGAGTATCGTCTCTACTGTGAATGACACGTTAGTAAAATATAATATAAAGACCTCCGCCTTGGAGCAACCCCCGGTATACCTAGAAATCGGGTACAACAAATTAAGAATAGTCAACACAGTTTACCATAGTATATTCACGACCGTGAAGTAGAACTGGACAATGTACACTATGGGATTGAGTTGGAGTGAATTAAGTTATTAAAACGTTAGTTCACTGACGTTTCGAAATATTTTATTCCATCCTCAGGGCTAGTGGTTAAACACGAAATATATACAAATCAGCACTATAGATATTCCATTGGCAATTACAACACAATAGCATACTATATATTATATGTTGTAATTGTCAATTGTAGATCTATACTGCTGTTATTTTGTATAATTTACTACCAGCCCTGCGAATGAAATAAAAATATTCCGGAACGTCGGGAAACTGACGCTTAATTCTCAATTACCAGAACTTAATTCTCACCGACCAAATACCATGAGCTACATTTACCATCACAGTTTAATGAAAAGTAAAAAAATCGTACGGTACATGTGTTTTACTACCCCATGTGTGTGTGTGGTCCCCGCTTTGCGCTTGGCTTCCGCGTTAGCCCACAGTGAATCTCCTCTGAAAGGCGGCGCAAAGGGTGCGTTCTGCTGTGAAAGGGAGCGGTTCCCGCGAGGGGCGAAGTGGGGAGGGGGAGGAAAGGGAGGCAGAGAGAGATTCTTCGCGATCGCCGCCCAAATCCCCCGGGAGGTGTCGGGATCACGCGTATGCGGAGTGGAGGAGGAGGGGGAAGCTGGAGGGTCGCGGAGGAACGCGGGTAAGCTGCAGCGCAAACACCGCCCGCTCTTCCTCCAACGACGTCGGGCCTTGCCCCCCTCCGACCTCTCCTGACCCCGCCCCGCCCCGCCCCGCCCCGCCCCGCCCCGTCCTGGCGTGATCCCACCCCGCCCCGGGCCGACGCCATCCTGCCCCTAAACACGCCGTTCCGCTCTTCGCGCACCGGCGGCGTTTTGCCTGTCCCCGTTGGTCGCTGCCCCATCCCTCCCTATCCCACTCCATCCTATTCTTCTCCGCCCAAGGCCGCTTGGCAAAACCTTGTTTGTCCCCCCTCATCCCAGGCAATGCCAACTCGTCCCACTTCCATCTCGCCTCTTACATACTGCTCCGTTCCTCCTCATTCCAATCCCATCCTATACCGCGCCATTCTAACCAACCCACTCACATCTTGATCCATACCTCCCCATCCCACCAATCCCACCTCAATTATCTTCTGCCCATCCACTCCATCTCAGTTGATCCTGTCTCAGCCCCACCCTATCCCAAACCATCCCACCCCCGCGCTCTTCTCCGCCCAACCCGTCTTTCTTCTCGGCTTTCTCCCCCTTTTTCCACTCGACTGTGTCCCATCCAGCTCTATCCCTCCTATCCCACCTTATCGCCCCCCGCCAACAGGGAGACGTGGCTCAGGGCAACAACTGATGTCATTGCAGTGCCCTGTGACCGGGAGGACCTGGAGTTCGATTCCAGACGGTGACCGGTGCAGGATTTTCGACACTAGCCAGATACCGAATTCTGTGATTGTCTGGAGTAGAATTCTAGAGGCCGGTTAGACTGATCGATAGTTTTCCATGGTTTCTCCGATTAATGCCAGGAGAATTCCGGAGCAATACCCTAGCCAAACGGCCCACAGACTGCGCCTGATCTATCCTTCGCATTCCTTGTCCTATCCTCTCCCCTTATACACACACATACACACACACACACATACCTTTATGCAATATACCACCACACCACGCCGGGAGACCGGAGCTTAGAGCTATCCCGGTAGGACGGTTCCCCGCTGGTGGGAGAAATCTGACAGAGGAAAATGCCGCTCGCCGACGGTATGTCGGCGCCGGATCTTGCCATCCAGTGGGGTAAGATCACCGCCACCCCGCGATCAAAAAACATGTACTAGACTTACGAGACTAATGACCTTAGCAGTTGACGCGCCCGGAATCACTAGTAATCAATTATCTCACTCCATTCGCAATCTTCCTCACCTCATCCCATCCTATCCCAACCCACCCCATCCACCCCGCTCTGCTCCACCCAACCCCGTTTAAACGTCTCCAAAGCGGTCACGTTTCTTCCACCCCACAGCGCTGCTCCAGGTTGCGGTAGCGCCTAACAGGTGCAGCTCTGTTGCGAGACGATGCGGTAGGAGACGGATCTGGGAAAAGGGAAAGACGGACGAACCGGGAGCGGGGCCGGTCAATTTCTGGGAAGGCTTGCGAATTGAAAGGGAAAATCAACTTACACTATTATAATTTTAATGAATCACAGATTGAACAAACGACAGAACAAAGAAACAGATAATATTTAATTTTTTACAACTCCAATTTTTGTCAACCCTAAAATTGGAGATTTTCTTCAGGTGACTGCCTGAAATGTTTTTACGTGTTTTACAATAAAATATAAAAAATGTGAATCTTGGAAGATTTTTTTCTTGCCATTATAAATCGTTTAGAGCAGAACTGCAATTAAGAACCTTCTTCCAGCATCCATATGACAGTTTCTTTTGTGATTATAAATCATTAAGTATAATATACTAAGAAGTATTAGAGAACAGTGGGCTTTCTTAAGTGTCAAATCCTAGCCACAAAACCGATACTCAAACCTACAAACCGACGGTGGGTATGGGGTGAAGCTAAGTGAGTACAAACTAGGTAGGGACAGGAGATTTCGTGTAAGCTCCGTGTAATAGCTTCGTTAGTGATGAACCTTACTATCAAATTCCAGCGGAATATTAATGATTGTGGCTAGCGCTGATCGACACGCTGAGAACATCGGTGTGCAGCAAGCCGTTCCAGATCCAGAGCTAAATTAGTCGGGCTGACACTGGGAATAGTGGAGCAAGAGGCACTTCCCAGGTCGCCTGAGAGAGCAACGGGCGAGTGGCTGAAGAAGCGACGGAGGCGAGAACAGCGGCGTCAGGCGTTAATGCGAGGTAGTAATTAGATGAGCGTTTCCCGCTCAACGTATGTACACAATCCTATTTACAGGGTGGATACTTACTGGAAAACCTGCAAAAGTCAGGGAATTCCATTGCTCTGGAAAAGACCTGGTGGCTTCGGACGTGTAACAGGTTAGTGTATATGACTGTTGTACCCAAGTTAATGTGTTCAAACCCGATAGAAGCCGATATTTTTAAGGGGAAAATTCTTCGTAAGCCTTCCTTTCGGTAGTGAAGTATAGTCAGCTGTCCCACGTTGTAGATTTACTACAAGTAAAAAAATCCTGAAGCCTATGAGCAAAATTCAAATCTCCATGTTTCGTCGCGCAAGTGATACTCCATTTCTCCGTCAGACGTTGAACGGAGCCTTGCGGAAATTGCGTGATCAGGCGGAAGAGCAGGTCTGATGGCCTGAGCCTAGCCGCGATAGATAAGGCATAAAGAACTGAATTGAATTTAAAAGAGGGGAAAATCAGGGATTTTGTGAAAGAATCGTCGGAAGTCAGGGAAAGTTTTGATATTGTTACAAAACTAGATATTGTACCAAAAACATGAAACGCATTACTTTTTGCTCAATTTCTAATAAAGTTGTTTCACAGTATTGCAATTTTTTTGTAATTTTTAAAAAAAGTAAAAATTAAATTCAATATTTTTTCTTTTTCAAAAACTAGTATTTTATTATTCAAGATTATAAAACTGTACTTTTCATCCCACGCACTTGAAACGTAGATTATAGTGCTTGTTTTCCGCGTGCGGAACGTTATGAAGTGATGAAGTATGAAAAATATTGCGGTGCATCTGCGAAACAATTTTCTCACGCACACGCACGCAGATACATGCACACCGGCCGAGTATAGATACAGCATCGTTTTCGACTCTGCAGCGACTCTGATCGGAAGATCCGAAAGTTCGAATCTCACGGTGACGGACTTACGACACCAGCTTCATAGCTGGGTCGAATTCAACCGCTCTCAAGAGGAGAAATCTAGTAGGTAGGTGACTGCCGGAGCAGTGCCTTAACAAACTGGGCACGGGTTAGCGCGACCAATGGGTGATGCAGAGGTTCTGTAACCACATATCACTGGCCATTAAGGAGCTTCTTTAATCTGAAGAGTAAAATAAATTTATATTATCGAACTCTTAACGTAGCTGTCTACCTCAAAATGATGAAAATAGTGATATTTGATGTTTTTCAGTATTCAGTGGGTCTTATTCTCTGTTTAATTCTTTTTTAAATACTTCAAAGCATTTCTTTCTACAATTTTTACTTTTTATGCAATTGTTTTCGAAGCAAGTGTCAATTGCCAAGCCCTTAATAAACGATCTTGAGATGCATTTCCCGAATTGAGAATTTCAGTACATTTATATATGCCAAACATTAAATATCATAAGCTATAAAAGGTAATAATATAATTCCTTTTGCGGCATGTAATCCATGGTTTTCTCTAGTGAATGATCTAGAATAGTTAATTTGCCTCCAAAAGTTTTAGTTATATGAACTGAAATGTCCAGAATTAAGAGTATAGCCGAATAAGGGGGTGAAGAGTGCCCTCAATCAATAATCTGAAAATATGTTCCAAACCAAATTCTCAAAATATATACTATTTTTCTTGTAGCGTTATGATGTCTGAAGTAAAAACCTACATTTTGGCCAAATATATGTTAACAAATAATGAAAAAAAATTGATCTCTAAAAGCAAAAAGAAATCAAATGTACAAGGGAAAACAAAATAGACACAAAATTCTTAATTTTTATTTTCACGTAGACAGCCACCTTAAAGCGTCTACCAATTTGTCCAGAGACTGTACCGTAACCACTGTTTCCCACGAGCAGGTGCTTGAGCAGGGGGTTCTGTTGAACCAGAAGATCTGAGAGAGTAATTATTTCTGGGATTACAGACGACGATCTACGTATTTAGAACTTGGGGAAACGCTCACGAAACGTTATTAGCTTCAGCGTAGTAGGTGGGATTTGCGCACGAATTCTGTTTTTCGACAGAACGCAGCTACAGCCCAGGAATTAACTAGGAATGTTGACTACAAGTCCTACTACTATATAGAATGTTGAATAGATTTCTATTTCTTCAGGATGACTACTTTCTGGAAAACATGGAAAACCGGGAAAAGTCACGGAAAGGAATTGCTCTGGAAAAGTAATGGAAAAATCAGAGAATTTGTAGAACAATCGTTATAAGTCAGGGAAAGTTTTGGCAAAAATACATCGTTATTTTTCGCTCAATTTTTATTTGTTGAAAAGAGATTTGTATTTGATCACGGTGAAATCGGAGCTAACTAATAAGAGTGGCTTTAATATCTTCTTGAATTACTGTGAAATAACAAATCTTATTAGGAATAAATTAAAAGAAATCACTGGAAAATCGTGGAAATCACTGGAAAACGAGTGGCCATCCTGTTATATAATTAATGAGAAGTAACTAGAATATTGTTGATGTTGATTTGTTTTCGTTAATATTTCTTTCTTTTTGGACTTAAATGAGTGAAAAATAGGAAACAAAAGATATTTGCAGTAAACGAAAAGTTGCTATATTTAGTTAATATCTCTTTTAATACTGAATCCTTATCTTTTGTACGTAGAAATAGATTTGACTTCACAATTACCACCTTAATATTATTTAGAATTAATTATCTGTCGTTTTTAAATTATCTTAATGCTTGGAGAGAAACTGGGCGATCACTGATATCCATATTTTATTTATCATATTCCAAATGTTGCTTTAATGTATTAACACTAAGCCATTACTTTATTTTCAGCGTATTTTAATGCGTTTTTTTTAATTCACCTCGTAGAAAATAGATGAATGCACTTGAAGTATGAATATATCATTTTTCGCTTTACGCATTTAAAAACGCATTGCGTTAATTAATTTGTACATTGTTCAGCGACAGTCTAGTATGAACAGCGGAAACCCACTCGCCAACATTTTTAATTCTCTCATCGCAGCATCGGACATTGAAATTGCTCGTTGGTGTAATTGCGCCTGTGTTGGCGAGAGCCAGAAGTGCAGCGCTCAAGCTGAGCGGCTGCTCGCGACTCAGCCGCCCGTCAATAGGTGTTGACAGCGCAGTCGGGCGCTCGGTTCGCCTGGGCTCGGCGCGTCGGAGCGAGAGCAGTGGATCGAGAACAAATGCGACTTCGACAACAAAACATCCATGCTGTTAAACATGGTTATGATGAAACTAGGAAAACCCGATTGACGTTGTTTTGTCCTTTATCTTCCTCTTTCCCCTCCCATCACCCTTTCTCATTGTCTCTTATTCCCTCACCCTGTCCTTGTCTGTCTCTGTCTCTGCCGCTCTCTGTCCCTCTCATTCACATTTACTTGCAGATTCTGCACGTCTCTGAGCAGGTGAGGTAATATCGGGAAGCGCCGGACCAGCAAAAATGTAATAGAATGTTCAAGAGCAGCTCATTCTGTAGATTACGGTGTGAGAAACGTTTCTTCGAGGCCTTTGGCGTCAACATTTTAGTTTTTAAAGGCCCTAGAACGCTTGGTTTAGGAGCGTTCTAGGACCTTAACAATATAGATGTAAATGCTGTCGAGTGTGTTGCGGGTTGCATTTGACGTGAATATTTAGTTTTGTTCTACTGCGCCGTGTTGTGAAGTTACAACAGAATTAACAGCACATAAACCTTCTGAGTGAAAAAAAAACTTACAAAAGAAATTAATATATTTGTTCAAAAAGAAAAATTAAGCGAGAAATAAAAAAACACCCAATTTACACAATTCGACTGCTTTTTATTTCTCGCTTAATTTTTCTGCCTAAGCGAATATATTAATTTCTTTTGTAAATAATAAACAATTTACATGTTTTTGGAATGTTTCTATAATGCAAATTTTTGATAGAAATAATTTTTTCAAACCAACTTTTGAGTGCGCAGAAGAACATCGAGAACAAAACATCGATGTTCAAAAAATATCGATGTTTTGAAAACCCGCACATCGATGTCGCATCCCTAACAGCAACAGGACGAAAACTTCAACTGCTCTCTTCTGATCATTTCTTGCTTTTAACATCTTTCGTTTCTTCTCTCAGTTTATCTTTCTCTCCTTTCTTCACGGTTCTTGCATTCTCTCTCCCTCTCCCCCTCCCTCCCTTCGTCATACATACCCTCTTTCTGCCTTTCCTTCTGTTCCTTTTTGCTATTTCCTTCTTTGTGACTTACCTTTCATTCTTTGTCGATTTTTTTTGTCGTTCGACATCTTCTTCTATTTTTAACATTTTCATTCCCAATTTGTTAGTTTTTCGTTCTTTCTTTCTCGTTCAAACTCTACTTTCACATTCTTTAATCCTCTTCGTTTTCTTTTGTCATCAGTACTAAGGTCTCTATTTGAATTAATATCTTTTGATTTCCTTAATCTCACGGCTGTTATATCTGATCTCGTTTATTCTTTATCGTATATCTGCTCTTTTACAAAACTTAACGATCCTTGACGGTGATCCTATTACGTTTTCTTTGTGAATTTTGGAATTACACTGTGAACATTGATCTACTTATTCAATTTTAAACACCTCCTTGTCTTGTTTTTCTTATTCTCTTTTCCTTTTCTCTTTGGTATTTTTTTCACTTATAGATCTGTATCATTTCCTTTCAGTGTTAATTTTGTTTTGTTTTTTTCATTTATTTATTTATTATATTTTATTTTTCTCACCTCTTAATCTTTTTAATTCCTCATTTTTTACAATCTTTCTTCCTTTTCGCTTCTTCTTTCTATACTAGGAAGTTTCGAAGTGGCTAACCCGTCTCCCACCCCCACCCCCTCTCGACCGGAATTCCGAGCGAGTCTCGAATAGTACATCTCCATCGTAAAACTTTATCAAACACGGCTCGCGTTGGGTTCTTGGAAAAGCCTTCCGAATTTCTCGCTTCTCCCCCTCCCCGGACTTCCCCAACGATTCGAATTCGATGAATATACTCAGCACTAGAATGCTCGGCTTGCCCTCTGCTTAATTAATTATCCGTGTTCTTGGATCATCGCTTTGTTGCGGGGAAAGGGGAGGGTGCCGGTCGGGCTTTTGGTCGCCGGGCCTTAGCTGCCGGGTTTAGTGAAAGGCGCCTTTTAGCGCTGGCACTCGCGGCATGCGAGGGAATAAACGGAATCTCGTACAAAAGAGCATCCCGGTGTCGCCGGGCGACGAGGTTCGCCACCGGTTCGTTTATTAATGTGGCTAATTATAGAACTGTGTTCGCTCGGGGTTATTACGTTGCTTCTCGTTTGTACTAGGAATGACCGAGGGACACTCTATGGTTACACGAGTGCCCTAACAAGAAATACGTGATACTACGTCTGCTACAACCACAAATAAACAAAACCATCGTTGTAATTGGGTAGGATTTAGTGAACTAGTATTTCCACGAAGTATCAGTTTGGTCCAATTTCAGTAACAATTATCTAAAGAACTTTCTTGTTTCTAATACAAATGTAAGCAAAACCTAATGTGGTTCGTTCTTCACAGAAATTCAAATAATATGATTTTTCCAATTGGGAATGGCAATATTAATCCAGCTAGAAGAGGCTTATTAAAGTTAAAAACAACCTCGTGCTTTTCATTACAAAACCTGCAGTATCAACGTTCTAGGTTCACAAATTCAAAAAATATCAGAAATATATCACTAGTTATCCAAAAACGTGCAATTATCGTAATGTTCCTATTTCTTGTTAAAAATATTGTATTTAAAATTCGAATTATTTACGAATGTATTGTTAAAGAAAGTCCTCAATGCATTATAATCTACGTCGAAATGGCAATCCAGCTAGAAATGTCTTATTCAAGTTAAAAACAACTCGTAACTTTCTTTACAAAGTCTGTATTGTCAACGTTCTAGGTTTCGAGACTAAGTTATTTATTCTCAACTTATTGTTGTTTTTTTTTCGAGATTTTGTTTTCAGTATCGCATACATGTAGTAAACTGCTGATAATAACTGCAATTCTTGTCAAAATAGAAATAAGATGACTTAATTTCATGAACGAATCAATTGCAGTAACCGACTTTGAGCAAAATATCGAGACGGAATACCGAAGCAACAAAGCAATGAATTCATCTGAATTGTCTCTGTCTCCACCGTTTTCGCTCGTCGTTTGATGCAGCGCCGTCCAGCATGCGGACCCACGGGTGCGACAAGACGACCGCGCAAAGGTCGCATTTCTGGTGGCTGCGGCCCTAATTAATACAGAGCCATCTGCGAGCGCGGCCTGTAATTAAAACGAAGATGCAAGCGCGCGGTCGAAATGCGCGGCGCTCGCGGGGACCAGCGCAGCCCCTTGAATGTGCAATGGGACCGGACGGTCCGGTTTCCTGCAGCGCTGGAATGCGATATTGTCGGCTTTTGCGCTGGATGCTGCTGCTACTGTCGCCGCCCGCCACCCACCGCCGTCCACCCGCCGCAGCCCGCCGCAGCCCGCCGCAGCCCGCCGCAGCCCGCCGCAGCCCGCCGCAGCCCGCCGCAGCCCGCCGCAGCCCGCCGCAGCCCGCCGCAGCCCGCCGCAGCCCGCCGCAGCCCGCCGCAGCCCGCCGCAGCCCGCCGCAGCCCGCCGCAGCCCGCCGCAGCCCGCCGCAGCCCGCCGCAGCCCGCCGCAGCCCGCCGCAGCCCGCCGCAGCCCGCCGCAGCCCGCCGCAGCCCGCCGCAGCCCGCCGCAGCCCGCCGCAGCCCGCCGCAGCCCGCCGCAGCCCGCCGCAGCCCGCCGCAGCCCGCCGCAGCCCGCCGCAGCCCGCCGCAGCCCGCCGCAGCCCGCCGCAGCCTATAGCCGCCGCCTATAGCCGTCGCCTATAGCCGTCGCCTATAGCCGTCGCCTATAGCCGTCGCCTATAGCCGCCGCCGCCTGTAGCAGCCCGCCCCAAGCCCCCGACCGTAGCCACAGCCCGCAGCCACCCCCGCCGCTGACGTCGTCATCCTTTCCCCATTTCTACTCGTACCTACCTTGCCCGTTCCCGCCTACTTTGCTCGCCTCCGGCGCTCTCGCCCCGTCAACTCTTTTCCCGTCACTCACCCCCGCCTTCATCATGGGCGTCATTATCCCCACCATCACTGCATCCAAAACGTCGCCGATAACGCACAATCATTGTCCCCGCCCTTGCCTCTATCCCCTGTCTCCAGTGACTGCCGGGACTCGTCCCCACCACACATCACTCCTGCTCCCGACCTCCGGCCGCCGCCACCGCTACTGTGGCTGTTCCCATTGCCCGCCCCGCTCGCCTCCACAGCTTGCACTCCTGATGCTCTTCTTTCGTGGCATTCCCTCCCGCACCCATCACCACTGCCCTCATCACCGCCGCAGAGGCTGGTATACCATCTCTGCCCCCTACGTCTCTCCCACTCACCCAATCTCCGCCTCTCGCATTGATTGATTTGTGATTCCGGGCGCGTCGACTGTGAAAGTCATTGCCGAAAGTGTAGTGCATGTTTCTTTTTGCGGGAAGTGGTTGAGTATCTACGATCTGGAGGGCGAGATCTGGGGCCGACCTGCGTTGGTTTGCGGGATTATTTCCCAACCAGCTATCTCCTACCAGCATATCACCGCCCCAGTCGGGACAAGCTCTATGGTCTCGACTGGTATCCCGCCATGTGTAGTAGTGTAGTGCTTGCGTGTGTATGTACACAAGGGGCGAGGGTGGGACAACGAAGAGGAAGGAAAGATCGCGGGCAGTCCGTGGCCCGTTTCTTAGGATACTGCTCAGACATTCGCCTGGTGTTGATTGTAGAAACAACGGGAAACTACCGATCAGAGCAGTCGACCGGTAGAATTCTTCTCTAGACAGCGGCTAAACCGCCTCAACCTCGCCTCATGTTACCGCCTCTCTCTTCGTCTCATTCCCCCCGCTTCATTCTCCCCACCTCACTCTCCCCGCTCACTATTCTTGCCACACTTTCCGCACCACATTTCTGCCCCACAATCAACGCCTCAAGACTTTATGCCCCACTCTCCCCGAACCTCTCTCCCCGTCCCACTCCCCGTCGCACTCTCCCCGTCGCACTCTCCCCGTCGCACTTTCCCCGTCGCACTCTCCCGCCCACTCACCCCACCACACCCTCAATGGTCCTGGCTCCGCCATCACTACCAGCGCGCTGCATCCGTTTCTCTCCGGCGTTGAATTATCTTCCGCTGCTTCCTCAACAATGGGCATAATTATTTCGCGTCGTTTGGGATTTGGGTTTATTAGTTTTGGTCGTTATCTCTGAATTGCTAATGGGCAACATTGCCTCCACACATAATATGAAGATGTCAGAGGTTTGAAAAGATAAACGCAAATTAGATTATTTGTTTTGTGAGGGTGAATTTCATGTGCAGAAAAATAATACATTTCATGTATGAAACTCTCTTTTTTTAAAGAGAAATTTGTATTCACATACATTTTTAATTCATATTTACTGGTTTCGTATATTATTCCATTAGTTGTTACGGATGGTTAGATCTAGGAAATATATGCCTGGATATCGATGAATTTTTCTGTTCTCCGAACAATGTTAATGGACATTCAGTTAATTTCATTTTTTAATATGATTATCTTTCATTCATTTTGCAAATTTACACGAAATATTCAGAATCCCCTCTTCACAGATCGTTGAGTTATGTCGGATCAGCACCGTTTAGTTCTCGTTGCTGCCCCTTTGATTCACTCGGGAGAAGCGAATGCCCTTCCCTTGCGCTGAAACCACTTTGTGACTTTTAAATTAGCTGTTTTGAAATTTCGGGATTTCACATACATTGGGTAAGTTCTACCCTTTCAAGTTTCACTTGCGTTTTATTAATGAAATTATGCTCTCGTATTTTGCTTGTGAATTTGCTGGAGATAGAAACAGTTGTCGCGTACTGATCGTATGGCAATATTAGCACATTATAAAGAAAATACTATAATAAGGATTTATGCAATTAGTTTGTAATGTTAAGCTTTATTCATGAGTCCATGTTTTGAAAACGAGCCATGTTACTTGGGAGTTTCAAAGTTCTGCAAATCCAATAAAGCAACATCATAAACGAGTTGCATACGCTATTTTATTTGTATAACAGCATTATAAATTTACAAGAGAATCAAACTTAAGTTTGCGAAACAACGCCTCGGGTATTTGACGTCTGTGTGAGAAAACGGTGGTCGGCCTTTTCATTCTCTTCTATCTGTCCACGATTCTCTCGCTGCCAATGGCTGACGACGCAATCATTCGTGCCGTAAAATGCTAATTCGTCATCATTTGGGGCGTATCATGCCCTTTCATGAACACTGATTTACAACACAGTAGGTTTATAATACTGGTATACAAAAATATTATTTACAAGATTTCATTCTTCTTAAAAATTTGTCTTCGGTTTTACAATGCGTTTTTCAACTACTATATTTTAGGATACTTATACATAGGTGTCTACAGCTTACCTTCTTATCACATGAGAATCTCTGCGATGCCAGAACAGACGGTCTGTGCGAAATTGACTTAATATAGTTACTGTTAGTTCTTTCTTTAAATGAACATTTCATTTAATCTCAGTCACATCATTGACCGATGATTTAAAGTATTACAGTATAGTAGAAACCTTTTGTAGCAGTAGTCGTACAGTCGTCTTCATTACACCCGAGAATAAACGAATTCCCTAACTCTCATCTACTTAACCCTCCAGCCCTCCAAATCCTTTATTCCCGAATCTCCCATACCTCTCTCCTCGACCTCACCAAATCCCCTACCCCCAACCCTCCAGTTCCCCATTTTTCCAGCCCCCAATTCTTGATCCTTCAACCCTGCATTCCCCAACTGCCCATCCTCCCAAACATTCAGCTCCATATCCCGTCAGCTTCTCAACCCTCCATCCCCACACCGTCAGCTCCCCAACCCTCCATCGCCCCAACATCCATCCCCATTCTCCAGTCTCCCAAACGTCTGTCCCCTAATTACCCATCCCCCCCCCAACTCACCAAAACTCCAGCCCGCAATCCTGCAGACCCCCTATCCTCCAATCCCCAAACCCTCCAACATTCTAACCCTTCAATCCTTCGACTCTCCCAGCTCCCAACCCCCTGTCCACCGTGTTCCGCAAACTACCCCGCAGCAAGCAGCCCCTCATCGATGTGAGAAGGGCGAGGGGGCATGACGGACACGTGTGCGCGCGTGCGCGTGTGAATACTTCATTACGGGCGCTGCGAAAGCGCTGACAGCAGCGGCGGCGGCGGCGGCTATGGAAGCGGGGCGGAACCTGCAGGGCCGAGCGACGCGGGGCCCGGCGGACGCGGCAGTCCTTTTGAATGTTTCAGTCGTCGGCGGGTAATAGGTCATTGCCATGCGGGCCATTACGAGCCGTTGCTGTTTGTTCGCCGCCGCCAGCGCTCCGGCCCGGTGGAATTGGCGGCGTTCCGCGTCGGGGGTGCTCGTTGCCTTTGGTCCCCGAAGGGCGCGCGCCGACACACTGCTTTTTGCCGTTTTGACCCTTTGCCTCTGCGCCTGGGACTCGTAGCCTTTGGTGAAATTAGTTGCTTTGGTTACATTTACCGAATATTTTTTGAAGAGGTCTCAATGGATATAAGTTACAATTCTTGTGTTTTTGGTTGTTCTTGCTGGATTTAACGTAATATTTCTGAAATTTCACTTGAATTAAAAATGAATTATTATGAATTTTGTTGTTTCGATTTCAAAAACCAATCACAACCTCCTTTTTTTAAATAAAAATAATTATAATTATCGGATCAATTATTGACTAATCAAATTGAATCAATTGTCCAATAAATATTAATATGAAGGTGTACGGTTAGCAATTGTGTACATTTTGATTGATCGAGTTTGGTTACATAATTCTCGCCTACCACCGTTATTCTAATTTGCAGGTTTGAATTATTCTAATTTCCACGAAGTTCTAATTTCTAACTTGCGAATGACTTCGATTTTCTCCATACTTTTGATAGTTTAATTATCATTATTTATCATTTAGAAGGTTATTCTATCAAACTAAATGAGAAAAGAAAGCAAAAATCAAAAACCTGTTCCCCCTTAAATGCAGGTGTTGCTCTAATTACACGTTGATTTTTCTCACTTCCATTGGGGCAACTCTAAACCTTCGTCCGCTTCGTCATCATTGCAGTTATTACTATTGCAAAACGTTCTCTCGCTCTAGGGTTACACATAGGCATACAGGCACTTCAGGCAATAAGAGCAAACCAATGGTTATTTCCAGGTAATGTAGCAAATTGAGATATTGGATACTGAAGCATTCGATGAAGCCCATTCAATGAGCTTTCCTTTCTAGGTATTCAGGTCATCAGATCTATTTGTTTGGAGAAGATATGAATGTTCATTTTATTCAGTCAATGCTGAGGGGAAATTGCGTTTCACTGTGTGCAGTTAAATAGAGTTGAGGTAATAATAATAGCCCTTTATTAGTGGAACCTATATGTTCATTCGAATTGTAGCTAACGAACTTCGGGAAGTAAATTTCACAGTTTTATTAAATTAAGTTTGCACAATTGATACTACCAATAGGTTTCTTGGTTTTGTTAGTAATTAAAATCTAGTGGTACATGGCACAGACTTTCCCGTATTAGTTTTATATATCCTTGGGTCTGAGCCTCGAGTCCTCTTCAGAATTGCCACATGCTCTTGCCAGCTGCCATCTGTCGCCGCCCAAAGTACATTTTTTGATATTTTCTTAATTTTTCGGTTTCCTAATAATAGAACGGAAATATTAATTTTAAATTATTAAAGAATACTAAAACATCTTCGTAAATGGCAATTTGCTTTGAAAGTTTTGGAGCCATTTTTAAGATAATGGCGTTTAAGCGCTTCTGTAATTGCGAAAATTGTAGCTCCTTTTCACCGGAATTTTTGGAATTTCGAAAAACTTCATTAGAAGACATTTGAACCACTTTAACTCAAAATAAATTTGTAATACGATTACACGAAATATCTTTTACATCAAACCAACGTGTTTGTGGCCATATGCATCCATCCTGAAGACATTGCATGTAGAAGACAATATTGATATTTCTTATTACAATAATTATAGGTGAAATAACTTTCTCCAATTTAACTAAGTGTACTTTAGATACTGAAATCTATAATTGGTGGTAGTAGTAATTTGTTTATTAATATTTCAATGATGTTCTGAGTAATCTCTGATGAGAGATTTTTGTGTTCATAGTGAGTTAGCTATCAGGCTTTTACACTTTCCGTGAGTTCTGATTAGTTGGTTTGAAGTTTTAAGTGTGTCCGTGTAATTAATATAGCGATATGTAATTTTCATGCAAATAGTAAGTATATTTAATTTACTAAACTAAACAGTAATTTAATAGTACGTTATTACAGCAAAAACAAAATAAGAAGATAAATATGATTGAGAAAAGTAGGCAAATGATCTATGAAATGATTATCATTCAAATGATTACCATATCAAAGTAAATGTGAAAACCAACACTGCGAGTAAAATTTAAATTTCACAATAGCGTTAGCATTATTGGAATGAATGTGTTTGATGGGAACTGAGAAATATCTCATTGAACTGATTCCTGATCATGAATTGAATGTGTAGTAATGTAATAAATGCCCACAATGTTATAACAATCTGTAAACCTCTTTGAGTCGTTTTTCACTACTTGCGTGAATGCAGCATAAAGGAATTGGTTGGCTGCAAGTAAATATTTTTTTCAGTGATGCAGAAGAGAAATTTGAAACACAGAAACCAAAAGCAGCAGTTAGCATAATATTTCATTGAATTAGAGGAAATTACTCTTTTCGGCTACTCGAGAAACGACAAATAAATACTGGAAATAACAAAAGCTGAATTGTCGGATTTATGAGTCAAAGAACGAATAATCCGGGATGCATTTCTCGTAGACTTAAGGCAGAAGGATCTCGGCATTTTATGAAGGAATTTTAAGTTTGAGCTAGAAGAAGAGAATCGAGTTTGCCACTTTCCCCCAGCAATGACTCTGCCCCGTAGTCTCCACGCCGTCATCGGAAGACGAAAAGTTTCTTCTGCTAGCGTAGTTTCCATTTCTTAGCAGAGTTTCTCCCTCCTCTGGGTATCGAACGGTCTCTTTTCTTTAAGTCGTCTTCTTCCTCCTCGAAACTTCCAGGCTGCAGTCCCTTCTCGTTTCAAAAGTCATTGTACAGTTGGCTGACGTAGTTCTTACTTGCCGAAAGGGGATGGAAACGGATTAACGCTTGTGTTCTTGCACAGAAAGACGATAAGCTACTTTTGTTAATGAAATTGAGCTAATTACAACGTTGTATCGATTTGAATATTTAAAATATGTTATTAATTTGCGATTAAAATAAGATTGATGGAACGAACTGAAATCTAATCCAGTCAATTTTAATTTGTAAAATTAATTGAGTCTCAATGTTTCATCGCGAATTAAATAAATAGAACATTTCCATTCTCTCACTCAAAATGTAATTTTACTAGAATGAGAAGTTATAATTAAAGCACACGTACGGATTAAACTCTATGATTCAACGAAATTAAATATTTTCGAAAAATAAACTGGAAGCTTCGTTGAAAATGTGGAATGAAGAAAATGAAATTGCTTGCATTGATTATTCAAAGTTGTCTGAGGATTAGAGATGTATATTGTATTTTCATTACAATATTTTCGTAATTCCGAAATCTAGAAAATTGCTGGATGATTAGTTTATGAATATTCTTGTCACATGTATATTGTAAAATTTGATACCAGATTGACACGTACACTCATTTATTGGCTGGTTCTGTGTAAATAGTTTACATTTGTCGGTGGGGAGCTGTCGGGTAGCCTTGCTGTGAGGAATAACAATCAACAGTGTTATGCAGAACGTATTTAGAGGAAAACGATATCCAACATAAATTACTACTATTTTACCTTAATCCCGCAATGGCAATGTTATGTTAATTGTAGTTAATCTTTAGACATACTTAGAAAACACTGCCAATGTTATGTACTGTCTTTGCTAAAAGAGGGTTATCACTAGTTGATACATAATTTTAAATACGAGATTCCGAGGGGCGTTGTGGGAACTGTTGCGGTGTTCTGATGTTGCATTGAAACCTAAAGAATCCTAATATCGTGAACTAATTTTTCAAAATACTTTTTCGGCCTCTTTGCACAATGATGAAAGTATCAATCCATCATGATATAAATCACATAAAATATTCGTAAAGCATTTACTAACATGTTAGATTTTGCATCTGATTTTATTCCCCCCCCCTCACCCCTGCCATAATATTTTGTGCAACTTTCTTTGTCAGCGTCTATTGTGGCTGGTTTATTGCGAATGTGTTGTGACCAAATGTTTATTGCTACGATACGTCAGGTGCACTACCTACAATACGCAAACTTTTATATTTCTAAAGAGCATTTTTGACTCCAAGAGCGTCGAAGCAATTAAATCTGATTGTGTCTCTGAAACTTTGTTGCAAGTTTTCGAAGCGGTAATTCAGCTTTCTAGTGTTACATCTCAATCGACAGAGTTTCAGACACGTCATCCACTTCTCGTCGATTCCTTCTTATGACAAATGAAAATCTTGCTCAACAGCAACAAAATAATTTAATCACAAGAGTACCGTCTTACAATTTTGCAATTTACATCAACTGATTAAACAAAAGTTATCTTTGTTAATGTCTTCAGCAAATAATGCGTGCAATTACATAAAACTGTGGAAATGAGAAACTCTCGATCTTGTCTCCACGACCTCATGAGGCAATCTGCTTGCTTTATCCAGGGTCTTGTAACACGAGACCCATTTCCATATGCAGATAAATGACAATACCTCGCTACGTTACACCAGGCACAACGCGTCTCTTCCTCGCGTACTCCACTTCCGACTTTTAGAGCGAACCTGCGTTTATTAGTCATGTTAAGCAACAAAATAATCATAATGATAGAACCCGCAATTCAATTCAATTCAATTCATTTCATTTCAAATATTCAATTTCATATTTTTATTCGTATTTGTATAATTTCTTGTACTTGTCTTAATTTGTACTTGTCTTAATTTGTACTTGTCTTAATTTCTTGTCTTGTATTGTACTTGTCTTGTACTTGTCTTAATTTTCAGATTAGCTCTCATGATGATCGTTATGTGATCGAAAATATCTTAAGCGGTTAAGTATTGATACCTGATATTGATATTTTTTCTGAATTTATAGCAAGATATCAAATACATTTTGAATATTATAATTCTCATGGCAATATCACCCTGAATTAAAAGTGGGTATAGTAACCAGGGCCGTAAGTAGTCCTCCCGGGGATCCGGTTCAATAAGTAAATTGGACCTCAACAAATTTTATCCAGTTAAAAAAACATGAAAACGAATTGAAAGAAACTTTATTAATCATAATCAATCCCAAAATTCACGATCGCGCGCTACAGTATTTCGCTTTGACGAAGTATTGTCGCCCAAGTTTGCTCACATTACTCTCGAACTACTTACAGTTCGTCACTTCACTCTCTTCGGTCAAAATGCTAAGATCCGCCAGCCCCTTTGCCCCATCGAATTTCGAAAATAATTTTTTTTATAATTTTCAATTTTGAAAAACCTGGCTCTGCAGTCACAAGGATCACAGGAATCGTTAAAGACCGTAAGATTACTTAACAGACACATGTTTCTGGGAGCTGCTTGTGTCCGGGGCCCCCGGGTAATTGCACCTGCCGGGCCGGCGGTAGATTCGTCCTTGCTAGTAACAGAGGCGGCCATATTCATATTGAACGATCCATCAGTTTCAGTGACTTGAGCGGGGCAGGGAGAGTTTTCCGGGACATGTCCTTTTAAGCTGCGCTCCGCCAGTAACCGAGCGGGGCACTGCGGCGGGGCGTCACGCTGTCGACCGGTGCAGCTTGAGTAGGGGGCGGGAGGGGGAGGCGGTAGCGATTAATCCGGCCGACAAAGGGCCGCGGGGTTCGGACGGCGTGGCAGGAGGAGCGGCCGTTGGGGTGACGTGACCGCGAGTCGACCGCGGGCGACCGCGCTCCGACCACGCCCCGTCACCATCGCCAGCGCCACCGCCACCGCCGCCGCCGCCACGGCCACTGCCACCACCACCATCGCCGCCGTCGCCATCGCCGCCGCCACGGCCACCGACACCACTGCCGCCACCGCGGCCACCACCACCGTCACCACCGCCAACATCGCCACTGCCACCGCCGCCGCCACCGCCGCTGCCGCCACCGCCGCCATCGTCGCTGCCACCACCACCGTCGCCACCGCCACCGCCCCCTCCGCTTCCGCCTTCACCGCCTTCGCTGCCGCCGCCCCTAGCGTTGTCGTCACCACTACCGCCGCCGCCGCCGCCCCCGCTACCGCCTTCACCGCCACTGCAAGCCGCCGCCGCTCCCACCGTCGTTGCCCCACCGCCGCCGCCGCATTGCGGCCCAGATCTGTCAAGCCGCCTGTCCGCCGTCCTGTCCGCCCCTGGACCTCCCGGGAAGCTCGCGCCCGTCCTAGCCGCGCGCCGTGCCGTGCTTGCCTTAGATTCCCGGGCTTTCCGGTGACACTCCGCTTGGAAACGTTGCTTAGCGGTGTCCGGTTGGGACGGCTTTTCTTTGCGCTGGAATGAAGTGGACAAACATCTACGTCGCACAGGATGAGATGTCTTGGTGATAACTAGACCTCATATTTTAGGACAAATGCCTATCTGGTTGTGGAAAATAACTGCAGATGTTTACGAATCATGAAAAAATAGAAGCACGCACTTCTGAGGTAATTGCACCAATTCCTGGTGCAGCTGCGCTGTTGGCAGGTTGAGGTTTATCGCTGCAGCGCATTGTCATCGAAATCCAGACGAGGAAAGGCAGGTCAGGCAAAAGCCTACTGTCGGAAACGTGAAACACTATCCAATGGTTAAATGGGCCGTTTGGTACAAGTTGTTTTCCTTTTGTTGGGGGGGGTGAATAAAGAAGTTCCAGAAGTGAGCCTGAGCAATGTGACTTGTTTGCTCCTATAAATCCATGTAATTGGATTTATAGTAAGTTCATTTCCAGCTTTCAAAATCATTTGGGCAGATTAGACACAACCTTATTGTAGAAAATGTGGAAAAAATATTGATTATATACTATACTTCTAATTATGAAAGTAAATAAAATATGTTTCTAATAAATGTAAAAGTACGTAACTTTATGCGCATTCAAGAATTAAATTCGCTGTGAATACTGAAGTCAATCTCACAGAAAGTGGTGTTGCGTTATTTGTTGACGCAAGATGTAGTTTTAAAAAAATTCTAAGACTTTCCTAGAGTGAGTGAATAGTTTCAAACGTAATTTACTTATAAGTATAAAGTGAAAAAGGTAATCTATGTTACTTAGTGAAATTAAAAATAAATTATTTTAGAATTTGTTTTCAAAATCAAAATATTTCAGTTTATTTATCCATGACGGGCATTAATTAATAAGATACACGTTTCGCGTATGTATTGTACTCATCGTGAGATGTAAAAAAATCCTAATCAAGTTTGGATATTGGAATATTCAAGAAAAACACGAATTAGAAATTTATTGTTGTTATTCTTCAACACAGGCGATGAAAAATCTCACAGAAAAATCTGAGATGAAATAAAAACGTTTCTATGTTTTTCTAAACATGGAAACGTCAATGTGTAGAAAATATATGTATAGATGGGAGAGGATAAAAGAATAAATTTATATATTATTGTCTATAAATAACTAAGGATTCTTGCTTTTACTTTAAATTAGAATATCACAATGACAATATTTACCACAAGACTGTGTAAATGACATGTGGAATAACACTCGATGACTGCGTTGTACATATTGTGGCTGTAGTTTTGTGAGAAAATTATTAAAACTCATGACTGTCAGTCATTAATTCCCATTTGTCTCAGCTCATAGTTTCTTCAGTCAGAAGCAGCTACATTAAAGGTTTCCCAAACTTTAAAACTATGGCAATGAAATATATATAAAACTTAACATATTATTCTCACAAAATTCAGTAGAATCTGAAATAGAGTGATGTAAGTTTATATGACAGAAATGTTTCTAATGGCACATCAGAATTGCAAATGAGAAAGGGTTAAATTTTTCTTGGCGATTTTGTCTTTGTTCCGAACTTTATTATTCTAAAAAAATAGAACGAATGGGACGGCAATTGCACATTATAAATTATGTAAACATACTTGCATACGCAAGTGCGATTTTATTTTAAACTCTCCGAAAAATTAAAGCGTCTCGAGAAAGCACATTTCACTCCCAGACGGGTTCCAGAAAAAACGATTGGTCGAAGAGGGAGAAACACGCGAGTCTGGGCCAAATGCAGGCACTTAGGAGATTGCTTTCCGAGAGTCCCCGATGATCGATTCATGTGACGTAACGAAGTATTCCAAAGAACTTTGTACCAATATTTACTTTTATCTGAAATTACGTTCAATAGAAAATACTCAATAAAGAAACTATCAGAAGATGCTTTTCAGAAATAATTTATTATACAAGGTGGTGAAGTATGATTATTTTAACATTACATTTTATTTATTATCCTAAGAATAATCACAAAAGCACCCTGGTTCATTCCAAACTCTCAAATCCATCAAGAACTCGGTATCACACCTATCACTGTACATTTTTCTCTTCTATCTGCAAAATTCTATAACAAAATTTCTGCGAATACCTTCAGCTATTCATTTCAAACTTGGCAAACAGAACCCTCATCATAAACGATTAAAAAGAAAATTACCCAGAGAATTTTTTGACCCTCCTTAAGCAGACTGGAAGCGATTAGCCTTTCCGTGCAATATAAAGTGCTTCTGAAAATGTAATAATTACGATAAAAGAAAATATCTTGCAAACTTGCTGTATAAAATAAAATCACCTACTGTACCAGTCGTTCACGGCTGCTGAGGGCCTCAGGCCAAGCAAGAATAAATAAATAAATTTAAAAAAATACATTTTATACAGCTACTAGGAAATTACTTTCGGGGTGCTAATAGTTATTTATGCAGTCAAAGGAGTTATCAGGATTTAAATGATTGAGCGGCAACAAAAATCTGAAGGATTTTTGTTGCCCGAGATCATTAGCTCTAGTTAATACCCGTGGTAATACAATATTTTATTTTTTACCTAATTATAATAGTTCTTATTTACCAATTGATTAGATGTTAACTTGACTCGATTTGTCTCTTCATATTTCCCCCCTTATTTTGCTCTTAAGATTGCGCCACTGGGCTTATCGGGCTCGTGTTGCATTCTTTCCTACTCGCAAAATACATACCTTGTTTACCTCTCAAATCACAAATAACTATTATTTCATTCCATTTTTTACAAAAAATATGGTTCGAAATCAAATCTAGTGGTGCTACAGAATGGCACAGACTTTCCCGTATTAGGTTTCTATTTCCTTTGGTCTCGACTAGCTACTCAGAATTGCCACATTCTCTTGCCAGCTGCCATCTATCGCCGCCCAAAGTACACTTTTTGACATTTAATAATTTTTCGGTTTCCTAATAGCAGAACGGAAATATTACTTCAAGAATATTAAGGAACTGTACAACCCTCTTCTAAATGTCATTTTTCTTTGAAAAATTTGGAACCGGTTTTAAGAAAATGGCGTTTAAGCGCTACTGCAAATGCGAAATTTGAAGCTCTTTTTCACAGAACATTTTTGAGTTTTCGAAAAACATAATTAAATATCTTTTGAAGCACATCAACTCACAAATACAATAGTGTTTGCAAATTTCTGGAAACGTGCATATAAACGATGTGAGAGATCTTTAAAAAAATTACATTTTTGTAATTTTAGAAATAAAAGAAAAATACCGCAAAATGAACTTTGAATCATATTAGAGAGTGCAATTAGCACTATCCTTTCGAAGCGTTTGAAGAAAAACTTCGTAGCCATTTGTGAGGAAATGACGTTTGAGCGTTTCTGAAAATACGGAATTTTGAGCAAGTTTTCACAGAAAACGGTTGAGTTTTCAAGAAACTTTACTTGACAATATTTAAAGCACATGTACTCATTAATATAATAATGTGAACAAATCGTCGCTAATGTAAATATTAACGACGCGAGAGATTAGTTAAGAAAATACATTTTTGTAATATCTGAAAGATTTTGAGCCCTTTTTTGAGAAAATTTTGATAATGTCTAGGGGGCTTCGTGTAAAATACCCTCAAATTTTGTTGAAGCTTTTTCAAAAATCTCAAAGCTTCGACTCGAGCCAGATCGACAGGGGTTTCTTCAATTTGAAAAAAATATCCTACGTATGGTTTAGGCGCTAGTAGTGTTCACGGATGGACAGGACGGTCGTACAGACGGACGTATTGCTATCAATTGTTTTTGCAGTATCAGGGACCCACGAAACATGGACTCTGGCTACACCACATATTAAGAGAATTTTTTTCCCTTCATTTAGCAACTGGATTTATCCTCTTTTTCGTTATCAGGGCCCAACAATGAATTTTTTCTGCCGAAAATTCGCCGTTTTTTTCGCGCAGCATTACATAACTTTCCCTATACTACGTATGTTACTCCGTATACGGGAAAGTAAAAAGTATATATGGTAGGTTAAATAACTTCCCACACCACAATTCAAAACACTCGAATGAGTTTTTAAATTGTTTATACCTGCAGTGTATAAAGATGTAATGAAGCATCATATTATTAACTATGAAAAAGTTTTAGTAACCTTTTGAATAAAACGTCCCTATTCAGTGCACTAATTTCGTATCAATTATCTCTGTACAAGTTAAATTCTATTTTACCAAATGAACATAAATTTAACCATTTATTTTGAATATCTACCGTTTGAAATACAACAAAATAATTTCTTTATATCCAGATGTATCCAGAAGACTCGTCCAATGATTTAGTAAGTTTTTTATTTGTTCTAGAGTGATTAATATTTTGGAAACCAAGATTATCGAAAGTTTGTTCTAGATCATGAAAATGAGCATCAGGTCGGAAAATGGAAATTTCAAGAACAGCAGAATTTCATAACAATGAAAAATTTATCGGGACAAGTAAAACATTTTTTTTTTTTTTTTTAATTAATTTATTACTTCCTGTTCGACAATTTGTCTTTCAGGGCATTGGAATTTACAATAATGGACAGTCGTTTGGACACTAACAGTAACCTCTGTAGGAGGATTTATGAAGGTAAATTTTTAATAATTAGACAATTATATAAGACTAAGGAACATAGAAAAGAAGAAAAATAAATAAAATTACGGAGGATGAAATTTATCTTTAGGAAATTTGGAATTAATTCGACGAGGAAAGGAATAAGTTTTGCCAAGATTAAAAAATTGTGCATGATGTAATGAAGGAAGAGTATTAAAAAATTTGAGACTACAAGTTTTAATTAAATCATGGATTGTAGGTAGATTTAGTTCATTGTGAATTTGTGTATTGGGAATAAACCAGGGTGCATGTAGAATTTTTCGAAAGAATTTGTTTTGAATGATTTGAAGTTTTGTATATTTGATTTTGCTGCATTTGACCATATTGGACAAGCATAAGTTAAAGTAGGTCTAATAATTGAAGTGTATATTAATTTAGCAGTTTTAAATACGGAGAGTTGAGTTATTATTTATGAGAGAATTAAGTTTTTGTATTTTAATGGTAGTTTTTTGTATAACATTTTTTATGTGAATTTTCCAGTTCAGTTTTGTGTCTAGATAGAGACCTAAATATTTAATAGATGAAGGAGGAAGAAAGCCAAGGAATAGGAGTGTTATGAATTAGAAGGGGAGGAGGGGTTATTGGCTTACATAACGTAAATATTTTGGCTTGGCATTTATCCATATTGATTTTGATTCTCCAATTGTTGGCCCACACCGAATAACGATTAAGATCTATTTGAAGTTTATTTCTGGCAAGAAGAATATTAGTGTGTGAGTTAATAAGTGCTGTATCATCTGCAAAAAAGGGCTAATTTAGAAGAAGCGAATTTGGAATGTCGGATAGATAGATATTGAATAGCAGAGGAGAAAGACAAGAACCTTGAGGGACCCCGGCAGAGATGTTAAATTTTGAGAGAAAGAATTATTATATTTAACTATGAAAGTTCTGTTAGATAGGAAATTTTGAATAATATTTATAAGATAAATAGGAATACCTACAAGATGAAGTTTATATATTAAACCATCGTGCCAAACTTTGTCGAATGCCTTTTCTATATCTAAAAAGATTGCAAGGGAGTGTTGTTTTAAATGAAAAGAATTTTCTATGTGTTCAGTAATACGTAATAGTTGATGAAGAGTAGAATGTTTGTGCATAAATCCAAATTGTGAAGGTTGAATAATGTTATTTTGAGAAGTGAATGTATAAAGTCTGTGAAGTAATATAGTTTCGTAAACTTTTGATAAAGAAGAAAGTAAACTAATGGGCCGATAATTAGAAGGAAATCTTGGGTCTTTCTTTGGTTTACAAATAGGGATAATTATAGCTAATTTCCAAATATTAGGAAAATAGTGAAAACGTAGAGACGAATTCAAAATATTGGTAAATGCAGCAATGGATTTATTACCTAAAAATTTGAGTGATTTGTTGGTAATTAGATCAAATCCAGTTGATTTGCGAATTTTGAGCTTTTTTATAATATTATGAACTTCAATAGGGGATATAAAAGGAATAAGTTGTGGAACGTTATAATTAGGAAGGGAAAGGAAGTGGGTTATATGATTGTGAAGTTGAGTATTGTGTATTGGATTAGCAATAAAAGAAGATTGGAAGTGAGAGCCCAGTAATTTAAGTTTCTCAGGATCATTTAGGGCAGTGGAGGAAGAGTCTTGTAGGACAGGAATGAGAGTTTTGTCATTATAAAGTCGTTTAATTGTCGACCATAATTGTTTAGATTGAGGGTGTATTTGTTGAAGAAAGTTTGATATTGATGAAATTTAAATAAATGTATTCTAGACTTTATTATTCGCGAAATTTTGTTAAGTTTAGATTTAATATCGGGACGTCGAGTTATTTGCCAATAACGACGTAAAGTGTGTTTAGTTTTGATTAAATTAAGAATACGAAAAGGTAATGGTTTATAGGGGCTTGGGGGAAATTTAGGTATAAAGCTTGAATGAGAGTAAAGTGTGTTATGTATTGTAGTGGTAAAATAAGATAGATAATTGTCAATATCATTTGTAGATTGTATATTATGAGGAAATTTAATATTATTTTCAATATCGTGTTGAAAGTCAGGCCACCTAATTTTTTGAAAAAGAGGTGTGAAGGTAGAAGAAGAAATATTAAAGGAAAAAGATAAAGTAATAAGAACTGGAAAATGGTCAGAATCTAATTCAGGAAGTACATTTTGTATTATAGGGAAAGGAAAATTTTGTGTAAGAATAATATCAAGAATATCAGGAATAATATTATTATTATATGAATAGTAAGTAGGTTCAGAGGGGGAGTGTATTTGTACATTATTAGAAACGAGAAAATTATGTAATTTAATTCCGTTAGGGTTGGTAGTATTGCAACCCCAAATTTGATGTTTACAGTTTATATCGCCAAGAAGAATGGTTTTGTTTATATTGTTAAAAATTTTTTTAAATGTTACGAGAGGAAATGTGTATTTTGGGGTTTGTAGGCAACTGAAAAATAGTAATCAAGATTATTTATATTGATTATTAAAGAAAGGATTTCAAGAGAAGGATGATTGTTAAATTGGAATGAATAGTGTTTAATAAAGTGTTTAATGAGTATAGCAACTCCTCCGGAGGCCACTGAATTAATTCTGTCAAAACGATAAATTTTATAGTTGGAGATATATAATTTGTCGGTTGGGAGTAAATGTGTCTCAGTTATAAAAGCAATGTGTACATTATGAGTGTATAGAAAATGTTCGAAAGTATGTTGTTGTCTTTTCAAACCATTAGCATTCCAGTTGAGAAGTGTTAGTTGATTGGTAGTTTTATCAATTATTTATTATGAGAGAGCGATTCAATAATATTTTGAATTTGAGGAAGAAGAATTGAAAGAATTTGTGATATTATTGTTGTAATAATTTGTTGAATATTATAAGAAGAGGGAGAGGTATGTTGTGTAGGAATGTGTAAGTTATTTGTCCAAGGAGAGTTGTTAATGTTAGTTTGTGTGTTAGAAAGAGGTGGGAAATGTGTTGTATGTAAATTAAAAGAAGGTTTGAAGAGTTTTGAGGTAAAGTATTAGGAATAGTGGAATAAGAGTTTATGCTGGGGGAAGAGTTATTAGTGGGGGTAGAAGAGGAGAAAGTATGTGTGGAAGGTAAATTATTATTAGATTTATTTATCTTATTATTCAAGACAAGTTTGTAAAATGAACATCCTCTATAATTGGCAGAATGTGTCTGTCCACAGTTTACACAAGTGGGAGGTGTGGATTGTGGCTTTGGACAAACCGAGTAATGATGGGGTTGAGAACACTTGACACATCTGGGTTTCAATTTACAGTTCGCCTGTGAATGTCCAAAACGTTGACAATTTTTACACTGAACAGGGGTGAATCGATTTGATTTTGGTTGAACTTTTATAATGGAATGAAATAAACGATCTAATTTTAAAATAGTTCTAGCTTGATGGGAGTCTGTTAAGTCTATTGCACAAGTTTGAAGAGGATGTCTTAGTTTGTCATAAAGACGCCGAACTTGAAGCACTGGATATTCTAGGCGAATGAGTTCATTAAAAATTTCTAATTCACTTAGTGATATTGGAATGTCTTTAAACATTACCTGGAATGCTTTCTTGCTCGGATCTTGAAATGTATAAAATTGAATATTATTACTTTCACAAAATTTTCGGAAATTTCGATGGTCATCAATGTCTGTAAAAAGAATTTGGATTTCATTGAATCGGGATTTTGTTGAATAGTTATTATGAACCACTTTTGCGATGTCTTGAAGTAATAAAGGATAGTTCATGCCAATCACTGTTATAGGTGGAACTTTTTGATGTGATGAAGTTGAAGTAGACGACTCTTGTAGATTAGCTAAAGGTTCATATCTGGAGTGGGTTGGAATATTATACATGGGGGTAGATGATTTTGATCGTTTGGAAGGGTTTTCTTGAGCATCTGTGGGGTGTGGACGACGAACGTTGTTGGAGATGTCTTCTATGTTAGTTTCAGGTTGTGGCACTAGGTTTGCTGAAGATTCTTGAAAAGATGTTTCTGAAGTAGCTGGATAAGAAGGTTGCTGATAATTTGGTGGGTGTGAGGTTGAATACTCCATGCCTTGAACTGGAGTTGCTTGCATGCCAACGTATTGAGAGGAAGTTTGAACATCAGATGAAAACATGTTTGTATTGTCCAAGACAACTCGTCTCCCGTAAGGGAGATGAGTATTATAATAAGATCTTGAGTTTTTTGTAGATTTTTATCTCTTTTGTAAAATAGTAGATTTAGATGATGTAGAATGAGATTATTTTGAGATAATTCAATTAGATATCACAATATTTGAAATATTATAACAGCAATATTTGGTAGCACTATTCTAGAAGCACGGCCACCTAGTTTTTCAAGTAAAACATTGAAACGGTAATGAATGCTCATCCTGTAGAGCTAATCCTTCATATTCTTCCTTTTTATAGGCTCTGCTTCTTCTGTAGGGTTTTCTTCAAACAAGCAACGCACGACGGTTTGCAATGAATTGCGACGATTTTTGTTCCATTATGCGTTTTAATACTGCTATACTGTTTATTCGTTGAATATAGAACTTCTCATTAGAAATAATATGGAAATTGACGTTTTACTGTGTATTTAAATGTCTTGTTCTGTAAACAGTGGCATGTGGAATGCAAAGGATAAATATAATTAACTGTGGTGGAATAACATTGAAGGTAAGTTGACCACGGTTTCTTTTGCAGTAGAGCAATATGTTTCATTATAAACGTAATCAATGTATTCTTATATTGCAAGCAGGGAAAACGTTATGTTATCTTTCTATTAAACGTTGATGCGTAACTATTTTCAATCCACGTGTGTAGATTAAAGTCAACATTGACTTGATCGAATAATCGGATAATTCGAAATGTCTTAGCTTTAATACTATGACCAGAATTATTTATTGTTTGTATTGCATTATAACCAATATTATTATTTTTTTTTTTGCTTTTTCGAAAGTTGAGAATTATTTAAAGAGAGAGCTTTGTATTTTTGAAAGAAAATTATTTTAAAATTGAATTTTTGAACTAAAGAAATGAAATAAAAGTCCCAACACAATATTAACAGTAAACACGATTTACTTCTGTGAAACGAGGTGGATTTATTGGTAAAGCTCAAGGTTAAATTTTCATTCGGATACTTTTACATTTTAGGTCGAAGTTTGTAGAGTTGTAGAGACGTGCAATCAAGGAAATGAAATGTGTGTGTGTGTGTGTGTGTGTGTGTGTGTGTGTGTGTGTGTGTGTGTCGTGTCGTGTCGTGTCGTGAAAACTGAGAATATGGAGACTGTTGTGACACTAGAGACTGACACGACTAATGTCACGTTTATCGAAATTTCATTTTCTGAGTAATTGAAATAGGCGTCATTGGAATTTTATGCAACTACGAATGTGTATAATTCCATCTTACTAATCAAAACTATGAGTAATTCGTACGTGGTACAAAGCGAATCTCGCACAGTGTGAATCCCGCACAACACGTACTTGGCACATTGCGCACCTCGCACGATGCGCATTTCGCAAAATGCACACCTCCCACAATGCGCACCTCGCACACTCCGCACTTCGAACAATGCGCATCTCGCTCAATGCGCACCTCCCACAACGCGCACCTGGCACAAAGCTCACCTCGCACAAAGCGTACAACGCGCACCTCACACAACGCGCACCTCGCACAACGCGTACCTCGCACAACGCGTACCTCGCACAACGCGTACCTCGCACAACGCGTACCTCGCACAACGCGTACCTCGCACAACGCGTACCTCGCACAACGCGTACCTCGCACAACGCGTACCTCGCACAACGCGTACCTCGCACAACGCGTACCTCGCACAACGCGTACCTCGCACAACGCGTACCTCGCACTACGCGTACCTCGCACTACGCGCACCTCGCACCACGCGCACCTCGCACAACACGCACCTGGCACCACGCGCACCTCGCACAACACGCACCTGGCACAATGCGCACCTCGCACAACGCGTACCTCGCACAACGCGTACCTCGCACAACGCGTACCTCGCACTACGCGTACCTCGCACTACGCGCACCTCGCACCACGCGCACCTCGCACAACACGCACCTGGCACAATGCGCACCTCGCACAATGCGCACCTCGCACAACGCGCACCTCACACAATCCGACCCAAATCTCGCACAATCCAAACGGAAGCCTCGTACAAAGCCCGTCTAACCACGCACTATTAGATTTTGTAAGATCCTAGTACTTTGACCCCTTTGGGAAAAAGACATATCAAAATATGCTTCGCACGGTGTGGATGTCATTTCGGCTCCTTGGCCACCGCGCAGTCGGCAGTGGCGTCATCTGCCGGCCTGTTGCCCTCGGGGAGTCCCTCTCTGCCAGGCGTGCCTTCGGAAGCCTCCGATTCCGACGCGAGGCGGCAATTTACTCAAGTACTTAGTTCGAAACTTGATTTCGCCGCACGGCGCACTTTCTGTACTGCGGCCGCCCGGCATTCTCAGCCCCGCCCCGCCCCGCCCCGCGCCGCGCCACGCCCACCGATAGAGAGCGCCGGGTGCGGCAACAGGACTCCCTTGCACGACGGCGCGCTCGTACGGCCGCCGCCGCCGCTCCCCCCCCCCTCCGTCTTCGACTCTGCGCGCGTGCGACTAACAGAATTACCGTGCTGCTTCCTGGGGTTCCTGCCTGGCCCTTTTCGTCTGCTCTCCCTGTTGCTGCTCGTATTGCTGAGGCCCTCTTTCTCTCTCTCTTCGCCTCTTTACCCTACTCCTGCTCGTATTGCGCAGCCTCTCTCCCTCTCGTTTCGTCTCTTCTCCCAGTTCCTGCTGATATTGCTTAGCCCCTCTCCCTCTCTTTTCGTTCCATTTCCTCTCTTCGCCCTGTTTCTGCTCATAATGCTGAAGATCTATATCTCTCGTTGTTTGTACACATTGACTCGTTTCTCGTTCCTTCCCAGCTTTCCTTGCTACTCGGTCTCACTTGATTTTTATTTCCTTCCTTCATCTCGTTTCTCTTGATTGTGGTTTTTCTATTTTTACTTCACTCAATTATTTCCTTCCTTTTCACTCTTGGTTTCCTTACTATTTCTGATCTTTTTCTGTTATTTCAGGCATGTTGGAAGCCCACTGTACCAAGTCTATGATAAGTCATTTCTAGAAACATTTGAAGCTAGGAGAAAAACTCCGCAATAATCTCAATGTCACTGTTCATTTGCTATTCCCGTTCATAATCATACTACCAGACTCTCGCACACTTCACACGAAGTGTAGTTGCCGTTGAACGAAACTCGTGGGAATCAGCGTTTCCTAGCCTCCCTTCTTCTAAATCGAGTTTTTGGTAGATTTAGTGTTAGTGGTACGACTCTCGTTAAGTTTTCACACTATTGTTCGTAAGTAATAGCTCTAAACTCTCTGCTACGGTTCTATTGTTTTCCATTATAAGAGATTTGCATGTTAATTACCAGTCGAAATGCGTTTATATTTCCTCGTCAACGATACTCTAAAAAACATAACTTATTTTTCATGTTATTATTAGAATAGTACAATACATCAATATATCAGAATTTATGAGGGGTTTAACACTTAAAGTTTAGAAGAGATTGTGAAGCCCCTAGACCACCCACAGATACGGTTGCTCACACTATTCTTTAAATTGTTGCATGGTGAATTTTGTTTCATTTCTTTACATACGGTTCGCCTCGCGAGATGTTTTACCTAATGTACTATAGTACGTGTATAATATTATGCTCGTGCATCTTTTGCTTTAAGTTATTGAAAAATTAAAGTCTGCACACGAGATAAAATGAAACCCGTCGAATTTCAACCAATCAGCAAGCTGAATTTGTCTCATCATTTCTGAACTTCTTTCTCTTTTTATCTTCTCTCAACTCTTCTAAATGATTGCCTTGTCCCACACATTCTCCATTTTTCTTTACTTTTGCTCACCTCCCTTTCCTTCTCTTCTTCTTCCTTTTTATGATGTTCACTTTCCTGCTCCTCCTCTTCGTCTGCATCTCTGCGTCTATCATCTTCTCCATTTCTCTCCCTGCTGCCGCGTCCTCCTTTTCCTTCTCATGCTCCATCATCACCATGGCCTCTCACCGCCTCTACTTCTCTTCCCGCTGCCGTATCCTGCTTCTCCTTTTCCTTCTAATCATGCTCCTTCGACCATCGCGAACTCAACTCCATTTCTCTCTCCTCTGCCACATCCTTCTCCTTTTCCTTCTAATCATGCTCCTTCGCGGCCTCTCACCTCCTCGATTTCTGGCTCCTCTGCCACATCCTCCTCCTTTTTGTTCTAATCATGCTCCTCCATCTCACCTCCATTTCTCTGCCCGCCGCCGTCTCCCCCTCCTCCTGCTCCTTCGGTTCGAGTGCTTTCCCTGGGCGCCGCCGCAATTTATGCTCACTTGTTCGGGAACCTAATTAAACCTCGTGCGATGCTCTCCCGAAATTTGCGAGCGCCGACGTGCGCTCGGCGGGTGGGCCACTGCGGCCGGGGCGGCGGCGTCGAGGGGTGAGGGTGCGGGTCCGCTGCTTTCAGGCTGACGTGAAAGGCCCCGCCGCCGTTGGCCGTTACCCCCCTTTATCCTTCGTATTTTTCAGTCCCGCCCCCTCCCTGCCCCGCTAAACTGTTTGTTTGCAGTTGGTATCAGCGCTATTGAGTTAACTCGCCATCGCGCGCTACGCCACCAATTTGCGCGCGAAGCGGCGCGGCGCGATGCGCGGGGGAGTGGGGGGCGCTGGGATATTTGAGGCGGCGGAGGTGATGGGGGTGACGGTGATGTTCAGGACGGAGCGAATGTTTAAGACGACGGGTTGACTGATGAATTACTTCGTGTTTCCGGGCGCGTCAAAAGTCACAATCCCGTTAGTGTAGTGCATCTTTTTTTTTTCTCTTGGAAGGAGGCATTGTTTTTCCGTCGCTTGAGGGTGAGACTCCGCAACAATCTACACGTCAGTTTGTGGTGTTTTCCCATTCAGGTATCTCACATCATTGGGGCATCGCCCCAGTCGGAACAAACTTAAGTTCTCAATAGTGTAGTACATGTATGTTTAAGTGCTTGTAAATAATGGATGAGTGTAGACTGAGGAAGACGAAGGAAAGATCGTGTGGCCCGTTTGTTAGGGCACTGCCTTTACATTCTCCTGGTGTTGATCGAAGAAACCACGGAAAACTACCGATCAGCGCAACCGGCCGCTAGAATTGTCTCACAGACAGCATCTGAATTCAAGCTAGCTATGTAACTAGTTTCGAAAATCCTATAACCGTCGGGTCTCGCAACCCAGGACCTGTCGGTCGGAGACACTGAAGTGACATCAGTTGATCCCCAGAGCCACCCCAGCAAGTTTGGAGTAGTGGGGCGTCAGGCGGCGGGGGAGACCGGCGACGGGGGAGTGGGCGACGGCGAGATCCTGGTGGTAATGTGAATGCAGGGAGTGGTGAGTTGGGAATGGGGATGTTGTGGGTGATAGAAATGGCAAGGATGGGAGGAGAGTAGCGAATGCGGTGGCTGTAGATGGTGAAGTTATAGAGTCGTGAAAGTTGAGGGAGTGGGGAGACGTACGCGTTTGTGCGATGACGGAATGGAGGTGGAGAACGACAGGGTCCCGGTGATTGGGTAGGATTTGGTGGCGGGGACATGGGGGGAGGAATGTCGAGAGTGTGAGGTGACGTGGGGGAGCGACCGTGGGATGAAGGGGCGGCGGGAAGGATGTGGGTGGCAAGTATTGGGTGGTGGGGATGTCAGGGTGCGGGGAGTCGTGAGGGGGAGCTGGGAGCGGCGAGGGACTTGGTAGAGAAGGGTTGTGAATGACGAATCGCTCGGGCGTCTCCAGGAGATGCCAGCGCACTCTCAAAATTAGAACATTGCGAGGAACTGCGGAAATGCGATATTTAATTAATGTTGCTCTTGTTTCGTTTCACGCGTTACCCGTTGTGGAATTGTATTCCCTGTGGCTTTGGGCTGACAGAAACATGTTGTGAATTTTACGAGGTAATCTACAGTCACTTGGCGATTATTTTATTAAAGAGATGACATTTCCGGATGTGAATTTGTATGAGATGAAATGTTATTGGATGGATAGAAAGAAAAATATGCAAATAACAATATATTCAGTAGATTCTTTTGAAATATATCTATTAGTGAATTCTTTAGAAATATATTTGGTAAGCGTTGTAATTTTTAACAATTATTAAATTTATATAAGTATAAATGACTGTTATGATGAGGATAGTATGCTTTTTCGAAGCGCTAGTGTTTATTTGTTGCATTCACGTAATATTTTGATGTGAAAGTTTACAGAGTGGAATTGATCACAATTTCCTCTGTTGACAAATATGCGAAATAAAATACTGCAATATTAATGGACTCTGATGTTTCCAATTTTGAAAGTGGCAACTAACATTGAGCAATGGGAGTACACTCACAATGGCAATTAATAAAACTAAATTTCACGGAACATTACATTAGTTTAGAAAATATTGCGTTGAAACGAACGTGAATACGTACGGTAGTGAACAAACTATATTAATTGCTATAAAACTTTGAGCTACGTCCGAATGTAAATTTTACTGCACTAATATACAGAAGCAAGTTCGCCTTCCCATCTGTTCGCCACCGAGTGGATTTTAGTTCTACTTTCTTCGTTATTTAGTACGTTTGTCCCAGTTCTATTGTAAAATACCGTGTTTTAGTATATAATGATGACACTGTGATGATTATTTTCCAAATATCATGAATCGTAAACAGAGAGGGTATCTCCTGGGGGATTGCTTCAACTCACTGGTTGCATTTTACGACCTCTTCATTGTGGTATGACTGTGGCTGTGACTGTGTTGTGACTGTTCTTTGTGGGTGTGAATTTATAACTACATTCTCACTCTTTCGTGTGTGTGTGTGTGTTACTTGAATTTAAGACTTCAATTCAAGCTCAGATTTCTTCAGTGATTTTTTATATTACTTTTTGTCCCAATGTAATAAGGTTGATCAATAGGAAATGGCGATGCACCGCACGATATGGTGGGGCGAGGCGGGGTCGATGAGGAGTGGAGCAGGTCTCAGGGCAACGGGGCGGGACGGTGAGAGAGGAGAGGGACGGAAATAAAGAGCAGTACTTAAGTAAAATTACTTTATTTTTGCACTACTAAAAGAACGATGGGGAACCCCATGAATTATACATTCCTTTTCCGGTCTAATGGATGATGGTTGCGTCACTTCATCTGGTAGCTATTTTTTCAACTTACTGCCACAGCGGATGCCAGTCTTCTTATTAACGTTCGACAGTTATTTGTAAAGACGTATTTAACGTGGTAGTGACCACTCTCTAGTCATGGCGCTCTTCTCAGATTACGTTTTAACAACTTTTGATTTTCGCTACTTTTGTTTCATGAACCCAGTATTGTTTTCTCATTTATAACAGCTTGACCGTCCTGTCGTCACTTCATGGAAATTCTACCCTTCCCCGGGTTCTCTGCATCAAGTTTTCGGCTTTAGTGAAGGAGAGTTAATTACACTATTTTCCAAATTTTAAGAGTAGATAAAGTTTTCACTTTTAATTTTTTTGTTGACTTTTTCTTGCGTGGCAAAGACCCTTCTATATAAAGTGTTATACTATGAATAAATTTTCATAAACTGATAGCATACTTCCACAATATTTATTGAAAATCACCTTATCATAATGGAAAATATAGTTTTTTCTGTATGAATGTTGCTTTTTCATTTGTATCGTCACACCTCAGGTAATATATACTCCAGGAATCTTTCTGTTCTGTTTCAAAAGACTAGGAACTGCAAGAAATTGCTTTCTTTGGAACAGCTCACATTTTGCGCAAAGTGTTGTATGGCACCGACAGTTCCTAGGTAGCTGGTCACTTTATACTCAGCCGACTCATTATATCTTTAGTCGTGATGTAGATGAATATTAATAATAATAATAATAATTATAAAAATAATAACAACAATAATAATGGCAATGCTCGTGAATATCTGACGGACAAGACCTCTCTGCTGAACCGCGCCCTCATCAGCGCCTCTCGCCACCCATCGCCCGGTTGCGCCCTGCCCCGCCCCGCCCCGCCCCGCCCCGCCCGCCCCGCCCCGCCCCGCCCCGCCCCGCCCCGCCCCGCCCCGCCCCGCCCCGCCCCGCCCGCCGCGCCGTCGTCACCGCCACAATCAGAATGACGGTCTCCGCAGCCGGCGCCGTCGCGCCGTCCGCCCCTGACAGCCGGCGCAAGGCGCTGCTCTCCTCATCAGCGCCGTATCCCGCAATAAAGCCTCTCTTCGAATTAAGTGCACGGTCGTTCTCGCCTCCGCCTCCACCACCACCACCGCCGCCGCCGCCGGCGCCGGCGCCGTAAAAAATAAATTACCGTTCAGTGTGGACGTTTTTCTAATTAACGTTATATAAATTTATAGGCATCTGAGAGGTTAACAGACCACTCCGTTTATAGTGCTAGCAATTTAGTTTAAATTTACACTCTATTCGCTCGGCATTACTCGATACTTAACGGGGTAGCGCGTAGGAAACGCGGACACTTTGTTAAAAAAATCGCCCTCCATTAATAAATATGTGAACACAAAAAGGGGCGTTTTGTTGCGCAAAGTGGTCGTGTGGTGTTTTGGCTCGCTCCCGCGCCGCAGCCCAACTAATTGGCGGCCGGCGTTGGCGAAATCTGCCGGCTGTAAATCAAACTACTGCGAGCCTCTGCCGCTGCGGTCATCGTTGTTTGGAGGCGTTTTGCTACTTCACACCTTCCCCCCCTCCCCCTCCCCCTCCCGTGACCCGGTGCTGCAGGAAGTCGCGGCGTTGTGCCAACTCCAAGAAAAGGACGTGCGGATAGGGTAATTTACGAGCCCTGAGTCAACGCTGTTACTAATAAATTATTTTTTTCGAGTTTCAAACTTGGCCAGTTCTCCTATTGTACTTTGGAGCATGTTATTTGTGTTTTTCATTAAGAATTTGGAAGCATTCGGAAATGATATGTATTTTAATTGTAGTGAGAAATTAGTTAATATGAGGTTCATTAATATTAGTATTTACGTAATATTTCTCCATATACAGCGAGTCGTATTTGAGAACAAACAGCTAGAAAAGCACGTGCGGATATTGTAATTTACGAGCCCCGGATGAGCAGTGTTGCCAATTAATTATGGTTTTCTAGTTTCAAACTTCGGCAGTTCTCCTGTTGTATTTTGGAGTACGTTGATATTGGTGTTTTCATTAACTATTGGGCTAAATTAATTTGTTTCGTTGTGTCTAATTTGTTTAAAGTTGTTAGTGTACTGTGCCATTTGCACTTAAATACTTACCGCTCTCTAAGTACAGATAGCTGTAGTGTGGAAAAAACGTAACATTTTTTTATGAAAACAGCCTCTACGTGCGAGTGATTTGTTGCTCTCTTAGTAGTGTTTGTACTCAGTATTATATACCACGGTTGTTTTTTAAATTTCAACTGCAAATGTCACTACTGGAATCAATATTAATGATTCAAATTTAATATACATATACAAATTCAATATTAATATACAAATGTCAAATGCTGGAATCAATATTAATGAAGCAGGTACGGTTGACATAAGAGGTCGAGAGTAATCTTTTACTTCTGTTTCTTAACAGAAGGGAAGGTAGCAAAGTTAATCTGTTTGAAAGTATGTTTATTATTTAACTATTCTGATAGCTCAATATTAGGTCCTTGGCAAAATTTGAATATTTGAATTAAACTTTAAAAGTTGAAGATTCCTTCTTAAAAATTTAGTCCTGTTATTTTGAATTTTATGATGGAACAGTGGATCCCGAATAGACATGCAAAATATTATAATCTGATGTTGCTGTTTTATGTCGATCGTTTCAGAATTTTCAATCACAAACACAAAAATCAAAATTCTTGTAGATTATTTCCTATTATCTAAAATAATTTTTTTTCTTGAATTATTTGTTCACTTAACATATTTAAAAATATTATTTGACAAGTTACTAAATAAATAATAATGGTCATCATCTATCGTGCTTGATTATCTAACACTCATGAAAATACCTCTCTGCCACCAAGTTATAACACTTATGAAGGTACATCATTTGCATCATATCGTTCATAATTTCCGAATGTTTCCAGAAAAAATATCTAAAAAGATGAAAAATACCTTCTATTTATGTTCAGTTGGCCTTGAACTAGAAAATGGCAACGATTTGATGTTCACTATTTCTACAAAATACTCAGTTTGTTAGATTGTGTTTTCATGCCCCTCACGACCCATTCTGCTCGCCTCGTAGTAACGAAGAAGGATGTTGATTCTCCAGCCAGAGTCTCGTAATTGCAGCGAACATGGTACGTCGTCAGAGCCATTAAGCGTAAACGGCCAGATGAGTAAGAGCATCTCTGTCGCAAGACCGTATATTGCGCTGATGCAACCATGTACTTCATAGCAGCTCGGAGTTATTGAGCTTGCGCCGCTGCTGTAAAGAAAGAAACAAGTACGTTTAACATGGCGTAATTTCGTAATGTGTGATTTCTGACGTATCGGAATTAAGCCACATCATAGTTCCATACGATAGTATCTGAAGTCGTGATGATGTCTGCTGGCACAGATGCAAGTAGTTATTAATTTTAAAGTAAGTTGTGTCACGTTTAAAGTAAGCAACACAAACTTTTGTGAGAATACGAAAGAGTATGAGAACTCTGTGCATTTTCAATTGGCAATGGTTTAATTTTTTTAAACGTTAATATTAAAATTAATGAGGAAGAAGGAATAATTACTCTTTGTTTAAGCTTAAAGTGAAAATTATTAAATCTGTAAATAAACTACTTCTGAGTCAGTCGTAAACCTTGTGGAACACCACAAGTCCTCTTTCTAAATACAAATTATTTAGCGATACCTTGGCTGACTTTAAGTGCTTTGAATTTGTGGGAAAGAGATACTAAAACTTTTAAACCAAAACTTTTCTTTAGCAGGACAGACAAGAGGGAAGTTCCTAGATAATACGCGTTGCTTACTTAAAACTTAACACGCTACCTCATTCAACTTGCATATGAACCAGGAATCGCGTATCAGGACTTCCGACCCAATCTTCTTACCGAGGCGTACGTTCTTGGTGTACTCGTATCTGCTTGGTTATATTCTAAGGATGTGGGAGGTATGGAGGAAGCGAGATTTATAGCCTCGTGGAAAGTCGCATACTTTAAGATGAAGGCGTTGCCATTTCGCAAGTCAGAATGCTAATGTTCAGCAATAGCGGTGACAAATAACCCAAGGGACTTGCCCATTCCGTCGTATAAAGGGCGCATTGTTGCGTGCAAGACCGCGGATATATTACATCGCCATGCCAAGGCCCCCGAGAAAATTAACACGAGAACAAAATGATGGCACAAGGAAGAATGTGAGAGATTTTTCAACATTCCATAAAATTTTTCATTGCGGGATTTTTATTTTAGGAAAAGAAACAAAGAAAAATCTTTGAATTCTGTTGTTTAATATTGTGTGACTGACTGACATTTCTTGCAGTTAGTCCTTGTGTCATATGAATTCACGTTTTGTGCGTCTTTGATGCTAAATGTCGATTAACTGCAAAACGTCTGGCTGTCCGTCCGTCCCGTCTGTCCCGTCCGTCCCGTCCCTCCCGTCCGTCCCGTCAGTCAGTCAGTCATTCAGTACGCCCGTCCATCCATCCGTCCGCCCGTCCGTCAATCCGTCCGCCTGTCTATCTGCCCGTCTGTGCTGAAAGCACAGTTTGGATTATGTTTTCCAAAAATGGTATTACCCAGTCGGTCTAAAAGAACTCGAGGCCCTGCGAGTTTGAAACATTGGAGGGGGGGGGACAACATAAAACCTCAACGTTTTCTGTATTTTCCCCAAAACGACTCCAACTTCCTTGATTTAACGATTTAACTTTTTTCTCGATTAGCACAAAGGACACTTAAGCATAGTGCAGGACTCATTTTCAACGAAATCTGTGAATTTTACATAATTGCAAAAGTTACACCATTTTTCAGCGTCTACCTACGATTAAAATGTTGAAGATAGAGCTTTTTTCCTTAATAAAATCTGTTTTTAAAACACTGATCTGTAACAAAGTCAAGTTCAATTTTTCGAAAAAACATGTTTTCCCGAATTTCCTGCCTGAAGTTAATGCAATATATAAAATATTCTCATAAACGACTCCAAACGTGTATTTTTCTTCTTGAATAAAGTAAATAAGGCATAAAAATCGCAGGTCTTACTTTCGATGAAAGGTCTGAATTTTTGAAAATTGCAAAATTCAGAAATAATGCGAGAAAGTACGTGTTGTGTTAGCTCCACTAACAGGATTATTCGGTCTCGATGCCTAAATAATTCTTCCATGACTTTCTTATAACTAGCAATAAAGAACATTCTGAATCTTGTCATTTGAAGTGGTGCTAACGGGCATTAAGTGACATAATACTTAACTGAATCGAGAAACATTACAAATGGGACATCCTGTTTACGGTTTACGTCTTGGTCATGTGTGGAAGACATAACTTTTAATTGCTTTTTCGGTATTTTACGACGTACAATTAAGTATACGTTGCGAAACCACCCGAAACCAATCCTTTAGAGGTTATTGGTTGCACTTTCGAGTCTGAAGCGGAACGGTCGGTTCGATTGAAAGGGCGCTTCGCTGCGCGCTTGGCCGAGCCGGGTCTGGCCGAGCGGGCGCATACCTGCGTTAAGCGTAGCGAATGGCTTGGCTGCGTGTCACCGGCCTCACGTGCTCTTGCGCTCGCGGTCACGGGGCACACGGTCGACGCGGCGCGGCGCGGCCCCGAGCAGGAGGTCCCCAGGAAGCGAAGCGCACTTTTCCTCTTGTCTTTTTACTAGCTTTTCAAAGGCTCAAGAAAATGTGCGCAGACAATCTCTTTCCCCATACATCATATACAGTTTTTACTGTTTTTTTTGACCAAATAAATAAATAAGTTATTGCTCCTCTCCCTCCTCCGCCTGCCGCTTCTCCTCCTATCGCCCCTTCTCCTCTTGCTGCTTGTCTCGGACTTCTCATCTTCTTTCTCCTCCTCTCCCTACTCCTACAGCCGCTTTTCCTTCTATCGCCTCTCCTGCTCTTGCTGCCTGCTTGCGTACTTCTTCTCTCTCCTCCTCTCGCTCATCCTACACCGCTTTTCCTCCTCTCGCCCCTTCTCCTCATGCTGCCAGTCTCCTAATGTTCCTTCTCCTCCGCCCGCCCCCTCTTATCTTCTGCCTCTTTTCATCCTACTGCCCTTCTCCTCGTCTAGGCCTCACACACTTTTCCGGCCTCTTCCCCTCCTCCTTCGACCTCCTCACCTCCCCTCCTGCTGCTCCATCTCCTTTTGCCTCTCCTCCTGCCTTTTTTCCCTTCCTTCTGCCCTTTCGCCACCCCTTAACTCCCCTCCAACCCTTTCTCCTCCTCTTCCTAATCTTCCTCATTTCTTCTTCTGTTTTTTTCCGCCTCTCCCTCCTGCTCGTACCCCTCTTTCTCCTTTTCGTCTTCCTCTTATTCGTATTCTTCGTTATCCTCCTCCTGCTCCTCTTTCACTTGTTGCTCCAACTACTTTTGATCATCTTCCTCACCTTTCACTTCATCATTCTCCTCCTCGTTCTCCTCCCCCTTTATCACCACCTCCTCATTCTTCTTCTCCATCTTTCTCTTATTACTTTCTTTTAATATATTCTTTAAGTACTGTGAAATACGAAAAAAAACTTGTCAAGTACAGTGTCGCTGAGCAGGAGGCCCCAATGTTCGACTCTCAACGGTGGCACATTTTTGACACTATCTATTCGTACATAGCTAGGTCTAATTCAGCCACAGTCTGAAGGAGAATTCTAGCGTCTGGCTGCACTGATCGGTAGTTTTCCGTGATTTCTCGAGATGAATGCTGAAGCAGTACCTTAACAAACGACACACGGACGGAATATTGACCAAATTAGTTGATGGTCTCCGAATCAATAGATTTATCAATTCTCTGTAAGACAAAAAACACGCTCTATAAAACCTTTAAAGGTGTCAGGGAAAATTGTTCTAGGTGTAAAAACGATCGGGTTATCATTGACGCACGATGCCCCCGCTTTCCTTCCCGTGCAATGTTCCGGCTTCATCCAAGCTGCCGAGCTCTCCTTCAGGTCTTTCATCCAACACTCAATCACTGGCTTAAGTGGCTCAGAGCATCAATTGATGTCACCGAAGTGCCTCTCATCAGAAGACCCTAGCGTTCGAGTCCCAACGGTGGTAGGATTTTGTACGCTCGCTACATAACTAGGTCGATTTCTGGCGCTGTCTGGAGGAGAATTATTCTAGATCCCAACTGTTCTGATCGGCGGTTTTCCGTGGATTCTCCGATCAATACCAGGAGAATGCCAAAGCAGTACCCTAACAAACGGGCCACGGATCGCGCGCGACCTTACTTTCTTCTTCCTTGTGCTATCCTCACCCCTTATTTACACACACACTCACATGCACTACACTACCTCGCATGTCGGGAGACACGTCAGGAGCTTAGAGCTCTTCCTAGATTTCACCATCCAGCGGGGGAAGGTTACTGTCATCACCCCATGGAAAATCATGCACTACACTTACGGTGCTAATGAACATGGTAGTTGACGATCCCCAAATTACGAAATAGTCCTTATAAAACCCACGCGCCATCGCAAATTGCTCCGTTTATTTTGCTTTCTCGCTGCCCCGCTCTGGCTTCTATGCGGAAATAACACCAGAGGCGGGCGCGCGCGGGCGTCTCTGCCTTTCGCTGCCGTCGATCCGTCAGATCCCGTTCCACTGCTCCGACCTGCAGTATCAGATTGCTCTCTCCGTTTACATTCCTTTCTTCGATCTGCATCATTTCGGTTTTGTGTCATCTCTCTGTCCGTGTATTTTCTTTATTTGTTTGTATAGCGCTTTCTGGGTGTATCGTGTGTCAAATGTGTATCGCCTCGTTTCCTTGATATTGTTTGTACCTCTTCATCGCCACCTCGGATCCAAAGTCCTTTCAGGACAACGCTTGAAATACATACATATTTCTAAGATAATGTGAGAAATGTAAAAGGTGTACATGTTATTTATCAAATTTCGTTAACTTTCCTGACGTTTCGTATCGTGTATTTCTTGTTGCGGTTTTCAATACGATATTTTTTCCTCTTTTCTGATTCTTCTCTTAATTATTATTCTCGTTAACTTCTCCATAATTTTATCAATTTGGCCTTTTCCTGTTTTCTCTTCCCATTTTCTTTCATTCTTTATTTCACATATCTTTATCTCATTAGTTGTTTTCGATTTAACATAAAATACCTAATATAATATTTCATACTCTCCAACTGTCTTTGCATAAGTCATACTCTTCAACTGTCTTGCAAGTCCATTCCTATGCTAGTTGTATGTTCGTTTCTGTAGTCCACATTCTGTATTTTCACTAAAACCTTCCGAGTGGCTTTATGTGCTCAGAGTGTGATGTGTGGCCCCTGCCATTTACTCTCGTGGATGTTGTGCGGATCTTGGAGCGTAACGCTGTCCTTCCTGCTCCGTTCTGCCGCGCTCCGCTCCGGTCCCCTCCTCCCCGCTCTGCTCCGCCTCTCCCCTCCCCTCCCTTCCCCACCCCGCCTCGCCACGCTCCGCCCTGCCCCTCTCCGCCCCGCCCCGCCCCGCTCCTCTCCACCTCGCCCCTCCCGCCCGCCCCTCTCCGCCCCGCCTCGCCCCGCCCCGCCCAACCTCGCTCCACTCCGCTCCTCTCCTCTCCCCTCCCCTCCACCCCGCTGCTCGCCCCATTCTGCCCCCACCCTGTCCCCCCTCGCCGTACCACGCCACTCCCTCTCCCCACTCTTCCCTTCCTCCGCCGTTCCGCCCTGCCATCCCCGCGACCGGCAGTGCGTTAAATGCCACAGGCACCGGAGCCAAGCGGACTCAGAGATGCTTCCGGCGTGGGGCAGCCCGCTTCGGCGAAAAGTGTGGCGCAATCGCGAGCCATTTCCGGTTTGCACCGTCGCGTCCCTCCCTCCCTCCCCGCCTGTCAGGAATACCCGGCATCGCCCCGTCCCTCCCCGCTCCGCGGAAACATGCCCCGTTGTAACCTTCCTCTTCGACCCATCCTATTTCGTCTACCGCTCTTCATTTTCCCTCTTTGTCTCTCGCTTCTCCCGTCTTCTCCCATCCCCTTCGCTCGACACCGTCCCCTCCAACACAGGCTTGTTCTACATAGCACCGTTCGTGGTATCCACGTACGTCTGTGCACTACATGTTCCACCCCGCTCCCACCTGAAACCTCACCTCACCTAGTCCTTACACTCCTCTCCGCCCTTTCCATCCACTGTACTTCTCGCTCTGTCCGCCATTCCGCGCTCTTTCTCCCTTCTTGTCCCCAGATCTGACACGACCTCACTCACCGATACTCTCACCCACCGACACTCTTCTAATTTCCACCTTACCTAAACATCTGTCGCCTCGATCCAAATCACCTAGGCCCGTCTCGACTCGACCCGACTCACAACGAGACCCATCTCAACTGAACCCGACTCACCTAGATCAGTTTCGATCGACTCACTTACGGTTGTGTCGATTCGATCCGACTCACCTAGACTCTTCTAGACTCGGCTCAAGTCACCTAGACCCGTCTCGACTCGCCTCCATCCAGTTCGAGCCGATACGACTCGACCCGTCTAGATATGATCCGATTGAGCTTCGACAACATTCCCCTCCACTACTACTCCGCCTACCCTTCTCTCTGTCCCATGGCTCATCTAAAGCATCCGTAACCACGCAGTTCTCACCCATCACACGCCATCTTCCTCCCTTTTCTCATTCATCTCCATCTCTCCCGTTTCCTCCGCCGGTGAAAAGACTCGGCAACGCTTTTGTTATTAATGATACGCCGTTCGTCAGCGAGGGAGCTTGCGTGCGTGGGAGATGGTAAAAACAAGCGTTAAAAAGCTTTCCTGTTCCCTTTCGCTCTGAGATCTCGACCTCTGGCTGCTCTTTCCTGCAGTAATGACCGAACACGTTATGGCAAATGCCTTGCCCATGCTGAGGCGATTGATTCTTCGGGTCGATTTTTTTGCCGCCTTAAGCGACCTTTTGAGCGGGAGTTCCTTGAGTGGTAGACACTTTGTGGCTAATGGTTCCTCATTGGGATACCTTCAGTGAGACTCAGTTTCTTTGTATGCATTCATAAAACGTGTTGGTGGTCTTAATGATAATGAATTAGGAGGCGTGACCGATGGGTTAGGTGGTAAATGCGTGCTCCTGAACTTCGTGGTCGGTGAAGATGTTTACCATTTGCCATGCTGTAGGATGTGTAATTTAAGGACCGTATTATTTTCTTTGTCAATTTGCGTCCTGTTCAGAACTGCCGAAAGCTAAATAGATTCTTCGTTTCATTCACTATAAATCGTATAAATACCTCCCTAGTTGGTTTATCTTGTTGTAATGTTTCTTGTGAAAGAAAATTCTTAATGAAACAATAACAATGATTTTAACTTCACAAGAACCTTTTCGTTAAACACATACTTTCAAAACATCAATTAATTCTAAAAATTACCGCTTGGAAGTATTTAGTGGTGAAACTGTTGTATTTCTTGCGGTTTGTAAAAAAATCATAAGAAATAACAATCATGACTCCTTAACAAATAACTTCTTGTTAGCACATTTCAGCGCTAAACTTAAAATCATTCTCGAATTCGAATAATATTTAATATCAACTATGTAAATTCACTGAGCAGTATTAAACTCTGGAAATATTTTATTAAGTTTTTACTGGTGAAAATACTGCTAAATAGTAGTATCTAGTTCATTTTATATCTTGACCTTCAATTAATCTATTTCTCTTGAAAAAGTTTCATATTCAACTCCTTCAATAAGTATTGCAATCATTAACTGAAATAAAATTTATGAATGCATTCATATTCAGAAGAATCAATTTTTATTCAAATAGTAATTGAGGTAACAACAAAACAAACCTTGAAGCCAATATCTTCAAAAATCATAAAGAATTATCAGGTCTCCATAGCAATAACATATCAGGACTGAATCCTGAATTATCTTGAAAAAATAAAACAGAAAACACAAAGAGTGCGTTACGTGTGTTTCTGTTAGAGGTGAATAAATACGTTCCGAGGATTCTTTTCGTACTATTCATTTCAATTTTATTTTGTGTTCCAAATAATTCTTTAGCAAATGTTAATATATTATTTAAACTGTTTATACTAGTTGTCGTTACAAGATGCTACCAATAAAATAGTCTTGCAATTCTGAATGCATGTATCCAGGACGAGGATCGCCTACGAGAATATCTATAAAAGAAACACTAAATTTAGTGATATTTGATCACTGTGTGGGACCATTTTTTATAAACTGATCGCTTTTTATCTTTCATCTTTGTTCCTATTTGTTTGTAAAAATACAGAATTCCTGTTGTGTTTTACATTGCAATTCGATATCGTCAGAAGTTATTTCTAACTTGAAAGCGGACGGTCTCAGTTTTTCGAATTTTGAAATCCCCTTCTGTTAACTCAACCACCACAGTATGAAAACCAAACTCGACAGTTAGGGAAGAGACGTTCGGGGCAAAGCCACAAACACGAAAATAAATAATAGACATACTGTTTTTCCCCATTAGTAAAAGCCGTGGTTAAAGCCACCAATACCACGATGTGCTCTCATTTTTGACCGCTGCTAAACTAAATGAAATTAACTTTTTACGTATTGAGAGAGATGAATAACGATATTATTTTACGTATTTTATACTTTGGTTTGTTTGTTTCTTCTAAAATGGACGAACAAACTTTACTACTTTCTTCTGTATGTGTACAGTCTTCGAGAATTCGTATAATTTACTTGAATTTAAATTTTCAGAAAAGTTTATTCCTTTCCTTAAATGTAGAGTACCATTAAAAACGATGCGATATTCCACACACGTAACGTAAGATAGCAAATTTCTAAATGTTATTTCAAAAAATATTTTTTTCCTTTCACTTGGAACTTTTAAAGTCCTTATAGATGTCATAAATTTTGGGAGCCTAGTTTCTGCTGCTTTCTAGAGAGCTGCGATATCACGAATTGGAAAGGAAAATGTTAGTCAATTTATTGCGTTGTATGTGTAAATATCATTCTAGATTAAAATGCCTTTCCAACGGTGTCATTTAATTTTCATTTGACACCGTCGCTAGTGCCCTTCGTCGTAATTGACGCTGTTGATACATGTCACTGAACCGTCTCTGCCTGTGTCATCTTCAATGACACCGCCACCGCACCTTCACCAACACCGTCACTATCAGTGACACCGTGAACGCCACCGTAACCGACACCGGCACTGACACCGACACCGTCACCGACACTCACTGTTGGCACATTTCGCTCGGTGCGGACAAGTTCCTGCGACTTCCGCCCACCTGGGCACTCCTTGCGGTAATCCCGCTAAATTATGGGAGTTCCATGCTACACCAGTGTGTTATGGGGGGCGCCAACTCCAAAGTTCGCGCGTCCCACTTAAAAAAAATCATCATCAATGAATGAATGAATGAATGAAATGGAATGAAAACATTAATTGAATCATTGTTTCCCCGCGCCTTGAAGCATGTGACAGTTCTTCCGCCGCCCGGCCAGGTTGCAATCAGCTATCCTCGCCGCCGACACCGGTGACGTCACTACATCGCCACCGTCATCGCCGCCACCAACACCATCGCGCCGTCGCCGCCCTATCTCTCCCCCCGCCTGCGTCCGCCCCCCGCCGCCAGCTAGCCGGCTGCCCGCCCCCCTGCGCCCTGCCCGGGGTCTGAACCCGGGGCAGCGCCAGAACACGGGTGGACAGCGGGCGACAGAGCTGGTGGAGTGTGGGCCAAGCGGAAGGAACTATGGTGGACTGGGAGCATGAAGCATCCACGGCGGTGAAGGGCATTTTTCACGCTTTCTGCATTTGAGACCCTCTACTAGACAGCTGGGTAATTTGTAGGAGCTGTGGTGCTGTGACAGTGATGTGGTTCGACAACCCAGCCATGTGTGCCTCGTAACCTTTCAATGTTACATTCATTTGGTTTTTCTTTCTGTGTTAGTCAGGTAGCATCGCTTGGTCAGTGTGTGCCTTTAATTTTGTGTTTCGCAACATTGCAAGAGTTTTGTGAAATTGTTAAAGTTTTTTTTTGTATTCTTTGACACTCACCGACACCCATATTGACTCCATCGCCAACACCGTCATTGTCACAGTTGTCGACACCGACACCGTCACCTTCTCAAACACACACCATCATCGACATCGTGGTATAAAATATATTCATTATGTATTATTATATTCCTCCATGCCGAAACCGTCTCAGTCACCGACAGCGACACCGTCAGGGACTTGTCGCACCGACGACACCCACGCCCCCGGTGGCGCTCATCGCACCACACGCGCGCGCCCGCCCGCCCGGCTCCCCAGCGCGGCCACCCCGCCTATTGTTCGGCTGTCACGGCGCCGCGTGAGTCGCATGTCCACCCCGGGGGCAGCGGCGCGTCGCCCACAATCAACGCGCCCCCGCCCCCGCCCCCGGCTCCAACCCCGCCCCCGGCGGCGCGACGGCCGCGCTCCACTGCCCACGCCGCGACCTTTACCTCGCCCCCCTCCCCCGCTTCGCCAGCATTGCCCGTATCCTCTCGTGTCACGCACCTGCACCACGCACCCCTCCAGCGCCCTCTAGGACGACGGACGCGGCATCACGACAGGGAATCTCCCGATTGCATCCCGCGGTCAGTCTTCCCTCATACTCGCATCTCAGTTAATCCCCTTTCAGTTTTACCTGCCTGAGAGAGCATAGCCCGATTGTATCTCACGGGCAGTTTTCCTTCACACCCGCATCTCAGTTAATCTCCTTTTAGTTTAGCTTGCTTAAGAAGTCATTGCCCGATTGAATCCCGCGGGCAGTTTTCCCTCACACCCGCTTCGCAGTTAACCCCCTCTCAGTTTGGCTTATCTGGGAAGGCGTATGTCAATTGCATCCAGCGGTTGGTTTTCCCTTCCCCAGTTAATCCCCTTGCAGTTTCGCCTACGTCGGAAAGCATAACCGGATTGCAAGTCGACCGGATATGCCCTATTGCATTCAGAAGCCAGCTTGATTTGATCTATTTTGTCAATGAACAGTAAAAACTGTATGTGACGTATGGGGGAGAAGTACTATCTGTGCTCGATCACATGAGCTTTTTTTCCGCATTTTTATCTTTCCCTCATACCCGCTTCTCAGTTGGACTCTAGACTTTTGGCTGTATAAAAAGGCATAGCCCTATTGCATCCTGTCTGTGTTTTGAGAGGCAGGAGGAAACAATTTTACTAAGTTTCCACTCATCAGTAATACAAATAGTCGTTCTCGCACCAATTCAGAGAAAAACTCGAACAAAAGGGAACGTGGCAGAATCATCGAAACTGTGTCGAACTTACTAAATATAATTATTTTAATTGCGCTTGTTTTTGGGGAAGACCTCTTGGAATAACCACGGTACCTGTAGACGTTTCAATTAATTAATAATATTCAGTACAGTTTATTTCCAAAATAACAAACTTTCCTTCACCGCTCTATATACGATACAAGTGTGTGACCAAATGAACAAGATTAAAAGGAGCATTTGTGCAAAGAACGATCATGGAACCTCTGAATCAATGAGCTAGTTTTTCCCTGTACTCAGGAGGAAAACCGAACGAAACGCAATCCCATTATACCGTCACCGTCACCGTCGTCGGTGACGTCACCGTCACGGTCCAGTGACTTGTGTCAACGGCGTCATTTACGGCGAAGGGGTTATGCCTTTTTGGGTGGCAGATAAATAGCTTAGGAAAAGTTAATCTCGGGATGCATCCGGGAAATGTCGCCTTGTCAATGTTGTACGGCTGGTGTTAAGGAAAACGTTCTGGTTTCGATTTCATTGGAGATAAAATTGCGATAGAAAATTGATTTAAGAATCGCACTATTAAAGATATTGGTACGTGGCCAAGCTAAAGTCCAATTTTCTACAGAAATGCAAACACATTTGCTCTCATCGGAATCAGTATCGACAACTCCCTTTTATTTTCAAAGAAACGCCGCCTCACCCTCTCACTTTTAGCTTCCATTTACAGCCGCATTACATACACATCATATAAAGTTATTGAAGTGTGTGTTGGACACGTAAAATGTTCTTTATAATGTGAATGGTATTTTGAAATCAGTAATGTTCTAACAATGCTCATGCCAATAATAATGAACAATATGAAATGAAATCAATCAACATGAACCTGGGGCAGTCCAAGTTGGAAATTTCAGTAATTGAATTTCGATATATATCATAACGACTCTCGTGTTAACAGTAAGTGTAATTAAATTTGGTTTAAATGCTCAGGGCAATAATATTGATTATGAATTTTCGAACAATTGATTGAATAATATGTCCTGTGTCAAGCAACCAGAGGCCATTGTATCCTTGCAGTTTTATGAACAGAGTTTTACCGATGTCGTTTTATTATAACATGCTCTATCATGCTCTTCTCTTTAAAATTGATTTGTAGTGACACTCTATTACGTATACACATACTATTATTGGTATACAAATATTTTCAAATTACGTATTGGTATCTTTAAGACTGAGGAAAGACATCTCCGACACATCTCAGGTGCTTGTGAAATTATCAGGTAAAACTGATTGCCACCTGGCTGCTGTGAAGTTATCAGCAAGTTCCAATGCAGAAATTGATGCTGCGGAGATCAATTTTTTTCTCGTGAAACACATCTGGACCGCTGTATGGCGATAGGTGGTTGGGGATTGCTAGTCGGATGGAGATTGCTAGTCGGATGGAGATTGCCAGTCGGATAGAGATTGCTAGTCGGGTGGAGATTGCTAGTCGGATGGAGATTGCTAGTCGGATGGAGATTGCTAGTCCGATGGAGATTGCTAGTCGGATAGAGATTGCTAGTCGGATGGAGATTGCTAGTCGGGTGGAGATTGCTAGTCCGATGGAGATTGCTAGTCGGATGGAGATTGCTAGTCCGATGGAGATTGCTAGTCGGATGGAGATCGCTAGTCCGATGGAGATTGCTAGTCGGATGGAGATCGCTAGTCCGATGGAGATCGCTAGTCTGTTGGCGATCACTAGTCCGATGGAGATTGCTAGTCCGATGGAGATTGCTAGTCCGATGGAGATCGCTAGTCCGATGGAGATCGCTAGTCTGTTGGCGATCGCTAGTCCGATGGAGATCGCTAGTCCGATGGAGATCGCTAGTCCGATGGAGATCGCTAGTCCGATGGAGATCGCTAGTCCGATGGAGATTGCTAGTCCGATGGAGATTGCTAGTCCGATGGAGATCGCTAGTCCGATGGAGATCGCTAGTCCGATGGAGATCGCTAGTCCGATGGAGATCGCTAGTCCGATGGAGATCGCTAGTCCGATGGAGATTGCTAGTCCGATGGAGATTGCTAGTCCGATGGAGATCGCTAGTCTGTTGGCGATCGCTAGTCTGTTGGCGATTGCTAGTCGGTTGGCAGTTGCTTGTTGATTGACGACTACTAGTCGTCATTCCAGCACCACGTCTTCCGCCAGTACTCGCTGTAAGGACAAGACAAGGATGTGCGCCACAATTGCAGGTGCCTGTAAGCTGCAAAACACGTGTTCCAAGCAGGGGGTGACTCCGCCACGGGCTGCTCCTGACAAATGAATGGCGGGAACAAAGGAAAAGCAGTGGAGCAGCGTCGACACACGAACATGGGGTTCCAAAAATTTGGGCTAAGACCAGAAGGAATCGTTATATTCTCCGCGGTTTTGTCCGTGTCCCGCAGGAGGAGGCCCTGGCAACTAGGCGCCATACCAAGGTCTCGAAGCCTACTGGTGGCGGAGTGAAGGTGGTTCAGATCGGCTGAATTCTGGCATTAATCAAGAGTCCAGCCCGAAGGGACCATTCACCCTTACGGAAATTAAGTACAAAGACCAATAGATGAGATATGCAACCCTAGAACTTTGAAACCCCCTGATACGTGAGCATCCACGCTTTAAAACGCCATGCCAGAGTGCTATTCATGCGAAATTTGGGTTGACAAAGTGGATTGAGTCTGTTTACTCGAGGTTTCCCCATTTGACCTGTCTCTCATTCCACCATTATTCCATCATCATTGTTAAAATCCATTTCCTATCCATCATTCCATTCATGTATAACGCGAAAGACCGAGTGCTAAAGTTCGTAATAAATATAAGAAATGTGTCCAGGGAGTCCAGTAAAATAGGCTGTGGACACTCAACGGCTTTAACCTCGGTCCCAATCTCTTCATCGGCTTAGATTATCTACTGTCTTTTGCGTATGTCTTCAGTGTCGCGGAAGTTGCTCGTTCTGCCGACACTCAATGGGAAAGGTCCGCAAGTGTGTTAGTGTCTGGGAAATTTTGTGGTTCATAAAATCCAAAAGCAATCATAGCCGCCTTTGGCTTAAATATTCTACAAAAACTGATCGTAATTGCTAGGTCATTGTTGCGTATACATGCACTTTCTCTCTCTCTCTCTCTCTCTCTCTCTCTCACTCTCTCTCTGTCTCACTCTCTCTCTCTCACACACACACACACACACACACAAACGCACAAGTAAACAATTAAACGAGGATATGGAGATCTGTTGGATGTCTTTGTATTTTTCATATGGTTTTTGTCATTCTGATTGTCTCCACGTCAGGTAGATGCAGGGTGTACACAAGGTTACCCAATCCAGAAAACCCACCTGGGTTTTTTTCAATAAAACCAATTTAAAAACAATAAACCCCACTTGAAAAATACGAAATATTTTATACAAATATAAATATTATAATCTAATTTCCAAAATGTTGTTTCGTAAGAATTTAACATTTCATAAATGTATATTATACATATTTGGAACATAAATTGTAAGATTTTTTATTTACCACATGCTCTCTTAATGAACATTATAAAAATCTAATATTTCAAACGAAAAATTACAACTTTATTACATATCTGTTGAAGTTTTATCAGGTACTTAAAAAATGGCTAATTTCTTCGCCTAATAAAGTTGTAACCAAACAATAAGTTGAAAATATTCTTTCGATTGCTACAAACTTGCTGGACAAATTGAAATACTTATCAGAAAGGGAAAAAATCCGCTAAATATTATTAAGTTTTCAACATTTTGTTTGCGTTAATAGCCAATATTTTTTTCCGGGGAAAACTGTTTTTAACAGAATTAGAAAACATCGATGATGGGTCATAATCTTACATTCCTGCCCTGGGCCTTTGACGACACTAGCGTCGTTTTCCTCGGCACATACATAGAGCTGTATTACCAACACTCATTTGTAAAATTAATAATTCCCATTTATATTGATTTAGGTTAGCATTAATTAAATATGGTGTATTTGGAAAATTCCATTTTAATAAAAATACTTTCCGTTTCTGTCACTACAAAGATAGAACATAAAACATAAAAAGACATGTTCTGATAGACTTACCTGAACTCGCTAAAATGTGAATAGTTTTGAATGAATGATTAATATTACATAATCGTATGTCATTGTCCAAAGTCTACGTTTACAGACGATAAATATACGTTACACATTTAAGTAGTTTAAATATTCTATTAATATAACAAGGAGGAGAGATGAAAGTACATTAGACATAAATAAAACTTATCTTTGTTAATAATTAATGTAAATATATGTTATAGTTTTATATTTATATAAATTAATGCAACTTAATTTAAATAAATCTTTAAATCAATAAAAATTATTTTTAAAGTGATTTTATTTCAACGCCAAAAAATAATGAAACCCAATAAAACCTCAATAAATCCAGTGGGTTGGATTATTTAAAAAAAAAAAACTTTTTTTCTTCTTCTCGGCCCTGGGCAGATGCCATGGGAGTATTGGCTACGTAATCTCATAGCTCATTTCAGGAAGCGTTGATTCAGAATACTTTTGGAATTTGTAAAACTGCGGGGTATTCTCACAAATTTTAAGATCCTTTGACGTTCCTTATGCGAACTAATAACCAAAACCTTCACGCATACACATATTTATTATCGAAACCAGTATGACATGCTACTTTGAACTGAAGCTCGATCTTTGTGCCCGTTGCCTTTGATCACGTTCCTCGTTTTGTTCGTATCAATGCGCCGGCGTTTGGCAGAGAAATATTGGATCCCGAGCCTTCTATTTCCGGGCGATGGAGCATTTTGCTCGCATTGAAATGTTGAGCGGCGGAGAACCGCAGCTGTATGATGTAGTTGTGGAGGCTGCAGGTCGGAATCCGTGAATGACGGTCATTTCTTCCTTTTATGTGATCCATGTTACCATGGCAGTACGACTGAACGCAATCTCGTGGACGCAAGAATCTTTGGGAGTAGTTTTACATTTTTAGTAAAATCAAAAAAGAAAAATGTTTCCAAATGAATAATACATTTTTTCAGTACTACAGATATTGTTGCCGGTCTGCATCTGATATCTTTATAAAATATCGCGTTTGAGAATTTTTATTTCTCTTTGAATCACGTCAATATTGGTTTCTGAAGCTAATCTGGATGGTAGCCGAAGTTGCTAAGGTTACCGCAAACTAAACGAATCACTTGTCGGGACCGAAGTTTTGTTCGTGTTACGACGAAATTCGTGTTAAGCGAGTTCGTGCTAAAGAGAGGTTTATTGTACATGGGCTTCAGAGTTAGATGCTTAGATCTAACTAATAAAAAAGCTACTCAAAATACACCGTTTTACCGTTTTTCTCAGTCTGTGTCGAATTCAGACACTGTCTGGAAGAGACTATTAGCGGCCGGCTGCTCTGATCGGTACTTTCCGTGGTGCCGGAGCAGTACCCTAACAAACGGGCCTCGGACCGGTGCGATTATTTCCTTGCTTCCTTGCCATACTCTCACCGAGAACTTACACATACATACACGCTCACATGCTACTAATACTACCACACGTTGTTGGGAGACCAGACAGCTTAGAGATTAGAGCGGTGCTCCGCTGGTGGGAGATATCTGATCAGGACAAATCTCTACAAGCCATCCTAGTTCGGCGCCGGATCTCACCCTGCAGCGGGAAAGATAAAGGTGACACAAAGCAAAGATATTTTACACAAAGACAATCCAGAATTACACATTGTATCTTGCGTATTTGAACTTGCATAACTTTACAAGATCATACACAAAGCAAACACAAGGGGTTAGGCCATTGTTACTTCTCATAAGTGTTATGAGTTCAAAGATCTTAAAAAAGGCACAAATTAACGTACTTTATATTAATTAATTTATTTTCCACAGCCAGTTTTGTATTTTTATCCAGTTATAATCGTAGGCAAATAATAATCGAAAACTCGGTGAACTGGAAACACAAAAAAAAGTGTTGACAGACAGACGGGCATACAGACCGACGGACGGACGTTTTGAAAACAACAAACACTTTCAACGGAATCAACGGCTCTTTATTTGTGAACTTCATAAGTGTTACAGGGAGCAATTTACTACATATTAGAACGGAATTTATCTACTTTTTCTGTATCAGGGCCTCTAAATATGTGTATTTATGTCGAAAAATTGCTAATTTTTGCCGTAGAATTACATGTCGTACTCTATATCACGTATATTACTGTGGGTATTCGTACGTATAGGAGAAAGTAAAAAAAACTAGTTTTCGGTTCTAAAGGGAAGGTGATTCCCAACCTTGGGCGAGGTCTGCGCCGATCAGTCAGCGCGGACGGCCGCGCTGCGATGGCAGCGTGCCTATCTCCCAGGAGCGGTGGCCGCGACGCGACGCGACTCTGCCTCCCGGCCAGCCAGTTCGTCGCCAGCGCCTTATCGCCACCCGCCCCCTTCCCCCTCTATCTCTTTCTCCCTCCTCTGCCACGCTTCTGCGGGCCTCATCCCGCTGCGCCCGCCACCCTTCGACGCCATCGCTGCGTCGCGCTTCGCGTCGCTTCATCCGTTACTCACTGACTACTCACTCGCGTACATACATATTGCACATTACATTCGCGAATACTACGCAAGCACACATTACAACCCACACACGCGTACACTCACACATTCACACCACACACGCACATATTACACAGAAGATACACATTACATACCGCATACGCACACATTAACGCACAAATTACCTTCTGTATACAAGTATATACACGCTTACCGATGCACTCCTGCAAATTCACTCCACCCACGCGCAAGCTCATGCTTGCCCCCTCACATTATTATAATCACCTGTAGTGTTCGCTTACTCATTTTGGGAGAGCCTTCCTTGACCAGATTTACATGCTTCCTTTTGGCGAATGGATTTGGAGTGGAGCGAAAATGCGCATGTGCAGTGACTTCTTAAGATCCAGCGACCAACAGTTGCGCTCGTTTGCCATTTGCACAGAAGACCCATCTATCGCTGTTCATAATACGGAATACATCGGGAACCCCAATGCGAACTAGAAATTATCATCATCCAGAAATGTGTTGTCCATGGATTGGTAATTGTTCCATTGATTCACTTGTGTGATTTCTTACACGAAATTTAAATGTAATATTTTTATGCCGAGGCTGTCTGTCGAAGAGCTAGGAAGTCGACTGATTTTGAGACGGCATTTATTGTAGTCGTCTCCCTCTTCCGTGAAATGAGGTGAGTGCTTAGAATCCTCACGCAAACTCTAATGAATGAGTTACCAATCCCCAGTTTGAGGAAATTCCGAAACAATATCCGAACGCTTCGCAGTGAGTCAGGACCTTCCCGCGCTCCTTGCTCTTCCTGTCCGCCAGGATAGTTTATTTTTGTTACGTTTATTGACAGTTTTACTTTCTCGTATACTTCCTGGTGCAGAGGAAGTTCTACAATATTACAAAAAATCGATTTTGATGTTTAGACGTTTCAGGATGTTTTTATTGGTTATCCAAGCTGATTGTTACTTCTTTAATGCAATTTATTCCTCAATATTAAATGTTCCAATTTTTTCATCACCGTTTTTTTCTTGAAACTATTGTTTTCGCGTAAATTTGAATTATGTCGATTAATTTTTTTTCAGTGATAGCTGAAGTAGAAAAGAAGGTACAATTTAAAACTATTAGTTTCGACAACGCATGCACTGTAGCGAAACCACGGGTACTACAAATTGTTACCAGTAACTGTAATTGTTACCAGTAAGACGCGAAACTATATGCCCTTATAGTACCATTAGAAACTTTTATATAATCGCTATAGCAGCTGACGCAGTTTCGACAGCGCCATCGAAATATCAAAATCATGGGTACTGCTAAACGCATGTAACCATTAGCAATGTTGCGATAAAGTATGTGATTTTGTAGTAAACTAAATACTATTTCATTTTATAGCTACAGTAGCTGATGCAGTTTCGACAGCGCCATCGCCATAGCAAAATTACGGGTACTGCTAATAGCATTCAATCACTAAGCTAGTTGCAGCGATAAGCTCGTAGTATCCCACGGTGAAGCGAGGCGTTCTACTACCATCAACTGACAACCTTGTCATCACCGCTCTGCACATCACCTGTCGGGGCACATCGTCGATCCACCCTTCGACATTGCGCCTCCCTTCCTGTCACCCAGAGCTTCCCTTTCACACGGCCACCAATCACGGCGGCTCTGCGCGTTTCTTGCCTTGATCGCGTGTCATCCCGGTGATCAATCGTCTTCCCGCCTGTGGCTGTGAGTCGGAACTGTTCGGGCGTTCTACAGCGCACGGTGAAAAGAGATGGGTAAACTATTGCGCGTCGAATCCGACTTCAGCCAACGAGCTTCAGGGGCCAGTTTCCATTACAATATTACGGGAATTTTAAACGCAGCCAGATACAAAAATTGCCACCTTCTTACAAGTCATTGAAACAGATTTGAGGCTTGTTTTTATAATTGCATATTTATTTCAATAACACCTTCATAGTGTCGGTGTAGCTCATCCAGAGATGGAAGGTCCACCATGCTATGGCGTACCGCCACGTTGAAGGTATTCTGCGATTTAAATATAGTGGCACTTCAAGGTAACGAGCTGAACGCAGTGGGAGACTTATCATCCAATCGGGAGCTTCGTTACGACTTCAATTTTTAGTATTGGAGCTAAGGATTGGATGACAATGTCCCTCTCTCCTTCCAGCTCGAGAATTCGAATTGCCATGTTCAAATCGGAGTATATCTCTGCCTTGGTTTTTCTGCTGCTTGCTATCATTTTGCACGTCTATGTCTCTTTCGTTATATTTTGTCACACTTGAATTTTTAGATGTTTTGCTGGTGTTTTAGTTCGTCAATTCCAAATCAACTTTATTGGAAATACATTTTATTAATTAAATTTTTTTATTCAATATTTTCTCTACTGAGTCGCTTTTAACAGTGGTTTAGTCTAAATGCAGAATCTTTTAAGTACTAGAACCCTCAATGATCAAATCATCGGCGGTCTTTTTGTTTCGTTTCTTCCTTGAATATTTTCACAGATTTAATTCTTTACGTCATTTTTTGTTCTCTTTACCATTCGTGATTACGCTGTATGTGTAAAGATTACACTTTTTACACTTTTTTGTTCTTAAACAGCCTCGGTTTGTGACAGCCTTCCTTCATATATCTTGTCACGGGTTCATAGTATCGAATCTGTTCAGCAGATCTCCGGATTGATGGATTTTATCATTTTCCGGGGCGTTCTTTTCACTTGTCCGCGGATATGCACTTTCCGTTCTCCTATTCGATTTATTGAGTCAAAAGACAAGGCTATTAATATATATATATATATATAATATCATTTACATTAAAATTAATGTTGGTTAAATTTATGGATGCATAATTTTATTTAATTACAAAATTTGCGGTTCACGAACTCCATCGTAATGTACAAATGACTTTTTCTGTAACAAGTGTATATGTGTAATTGGTATGGCTGGGACAGTGAAAGAAATAATGTTGAAAAGTGTAATAAAAAACATTACCTTGTAATTACCAAAGAATTATCTCAGTATTAATGTCATGTCCTCACTTAAAACCAAGAAAGATAATGTGTGTACATTTGAACTCTTCTCCTGCTTGTTTTTTCTTCTTATTCTCATTAGTTTTATTATTATTATTATTATTATTATTATTATTATTATTATTATTATTATTATTATTATTATTAATGGATATAAATTCTGCAACCGTTCTTCTTTACATCTAAAATTTTGTTTTATTCCTTACAGGTAAATGCTGTGACCAGAACGAAGGAGGAGGTAGTGCTACGGTTGTGACTCAGCCCTCCTTTTGTACGTACAACGCATTCTGCATTGAAAGTTCTTATCGCCGCGGTAGGCATTGTCGCATGATCGCCTTCATGCATACAGACAACTGTAAGTGTGTTTGAGTATGTACAATGTGATGGTAATTGTCACTCTAGGATTCATTACTGAGAATAGTAAAGACACTTCTATGTTTCTGAAGCTCTGATTGATACAACAGTACAGTCTCCAGGCATCAAACACAATGAGAAGTAGCATGCTTCTTGTTATGCCAATTCATTATTACCATTGGAAGATTGCCCATTCAGAAGTAGTTTGCAGGTACGTTAGCTCAAGTATTGACCAGTGCAATAATGCAATAGTCATGATCGTCAGGAACCAATGTTCTGTTGTTCTAATATCTAGCGTTAAATCTTCCTCCCAGGATTTTTACTCACAGGTGATGTAATTATTATACGTATTGTAAAATCCTTTCTATATAATACGCTAAGGAAATATGACACGTTTTGTACAAGTTGCCAACGGCACAAAACCTTGTAGGTGTGTGCTACTGTTTGATGAGGAACTTCTTTCCAGGAATGAATCACACAGGTTTAAAATGAAGAATGCAGAATTGTGGAGATCACACTATCACAAAATTCGGTGAAATTCTGGGTGCGATCTGCACCAAGAACGTACGTTACTGTGCTACACACGTTAATATGTGTAAATGAAATTCTGACTAGGTCCTTAAAACCGGGCTTTAGGACTCCCGCTGGGACCAAAGTAACGCTTTTTTAAGCTGTTATATTTTGGGAGATTTAGATATTCAGGCACCAGCCCCTTCTGTAGTGGGGATGATCGGAATCAAGCAGAATCACAAAATGTATGTGCAAGTAAATTATTTTATGTCCTGTGCAATTTAATTGCACGATCTAAGTATCTGTTAATAAACTCTTGGCAATATTAGAATATTTACCCATGCCTATACAGTATAATGCACAGTTCAGATGCTGGTCATTGGTCATTCCAAGTTGTTTCAGAGGGAATCTATTTTCAATTTTAAAGCAATGTTTTACAAATTGTGGAAAATTGTCCATTTGTGCAAATAGTAATAAATAACTTAAACCCTAATAACTAGCGGTTTCTACAGACATATTGTCATCTCAGTCCTCATTGTCAGTCGACAGACAAACTCATTGAATTTTTACCTCTCGAGCTCCCAAAAATGAGAAACTAGTACCCTACGTCAACACCCCTTCACTCTCCGGTCCAATTGCGATGGTGTTCTTGCCTCTTTTGAGATCCGGAAAAATTCCTTCTTATTTTCCTCGTATACGTAGTGGCAGGTCCTGACTTCTAGTTGCGATTGTTGCGAATTTTCATCACTAGATGTAAATAGCTGGATCTTTTCCCATTGAGAGTCCTGTAGGTCTGTCGTTTCATGATTTTCGCCAATCTATTCTACACGGATGCCAAAGTAGTTCCTAAAACAACTGGACTGTGAGCCACGCACCATTATTTTTTTCTCCATCGTGTTCATTCTCAGGTATTGAGGACGGGACGGTAGGCAGATCCCCCTACGGCTAATATTTCACTATCTCAAAGTCAATGATAGTACTAGAAGTACGCATATAATCGCGAACTTCTGTTCCATCAGTAACTACCAGATTACTGAGATCGATGAAGAATTGTATTGCTCGCTAAAGAAGAAATTGTAATACTTAGTAATTTGAAGAAATGCCAAGCTTTCTTTCTACACATTTATTTCTCAGCACAGTACAGGAAAACTGGGCAGCACACAGTCAGTTTTTAGGTCTCGAAACTTCCAAGGATACGATAATATCACCCGCCCCCGAACTTCACCTCACATGTCCCTCTTCGTCCCAAATGCTGGTGCCGTTGGTGTTCGCCTTATCGGAGTCCCTAAAAAATGCCTTCATATTTTCCACGCTATCTGCCGTCGCGGAGGCAGCGAGTGTGGCAGATCCTGGTTTAAAAAGCGATTAATCCCGGAGGGCGACGATATGATGGGCATCCCCCAAACCAAACCGCCAGTGGATGACAGAGCTTTTGTAGGGTTGATATTTTACGAGGGCATTCGTCAAATTTAGAGCTCTGTTTATAATGAGAGCGGTAATAATTTATTGACGCAATGGGAACGGGAGCAGTGTTTTATCCTGATTGCGGTTTAAATTTTTTGTGTAGGAACCGGTCACCGGGTCAGTTTGGAAGAGGATTGGCTTATCTGTTGGAATTGGGTCATTTGCAACACGTACTTGTCGAGATAAATCGGGATTGGGGAAAGTAAGATTAGCGTTTATATTCCCGGGGCAAAGGGTACACAAACAGACGATTATCGTATCTCTGTGCGAACTCTCGTTAAAGTCAATAACAATCAGAATTTAGTACGTTCATAATTTGAAAGGTTGGCCTTCCTACTTTCTATATATAGAGCTATCCTGAGTAAATTTCTATTCTGGGTGAAAACAAGAAAATGCTTTTTTAGTATATTTTCACAACTACAGTCAAAAAGTATGTACTGGTCATGGTGACTCAAGTCTTAATGAAATACTGGGCTCAGTCTGCCTGTAGTTAAATTTTAATTTCTCTTTCAATAAAAAATACTTTTCGTTATTTACTAGATTATACAAACACACTTATTGAAATTAGTATTGTTAAGTTCTCACAATTAAACAATATTGCCACTTTATATTCCTCTTTTATTCAAATAAAAACTTAGTAATACAACGACTATCTCCACTTCTATATGTTCCTATCTCATATTTCACTCGTCACTAAAACAAGTGCAGAGCCTCCTGCTCGTGTCCAAGGCTCCCCTACACCATTGTCACGGCCGCCCCGCCACATATCTTGACCAAGGGCGCGTCATGATCAATACAGCTTGCCTACCACAACCTGCTGTGATCCACTGCCATGATTAGCCGACTCGGCTACAGCAAGTATTATAAACCCTTTTCAGTGTATCAATTCTACATTTTCTTTGCTTGTGTAAAACTGGTTGAAATATCACTAGAATTTAATATTCAACACAGTTATAACGCCGATGCGGGTGGCCTCGGGCATGGTTGTATTTGTCTTCGTCCTTTCAGCCCTCATCATTACTCTATCACTTCATTCAGTACTCCCACCAAAAAGGAAGGAGACCCTTACCTTAATGGGATGCTAATTGAAAATATTAATAGTTATAATCATTTTAAATAGTCTTTTCATATTCTGAAAGAAAACCTTTGCTAGTTGTAACACTAGTTTTCCTAAACATTGATTCTGAAATGTAACATAATGACTCTAGATTCTTTTTCATACTGAGACCATTCTTTCATTTCTAGTTATGGGATATTTTATTTCTTGTTTTGAATGGGTTCGGGGCTCTTTGAGTGAAACTTTGAGATTCCACAATGAAAAGGAAAAATTATTACACAAAATAAAAAGAGTAATGCTTCGACAATTGAAACACTCTGAAAGTTGACACTCTCTTTGTGTCTTAATTATTAGTGCTAAGTTTGTGAAATGTTATAGCATCGCTAGAAAAGTTTCCTAGTGAGAACATGTATTACAATCCTTTCTCATAAAAAGTCATCATCTTTATAACTAAATAACACAGGAAAAGCATTTTTGTTTTTGATCACCAATTTTATGTGCTAGCTTGGCTTACAACAAAATTTACTTTCTTTATATTACTTGGTAACATGTTAACTAAATGTCCTTACGTACATCATTGCAAACAAGAACATGATGACCTCAACTTTAGGTACATAACCAGTAATAAACTTTTCTCAGGTTTTACACACTATTTTATAAAAAATTCCAAGCAGGAGAGTACTCTAATAAACATCTTGAATGTAAATTTATATTATCATTGTAACATACACCTTCCTTGAAAATCAAGCCAAACAAGTTTATTAAACTAAAGAAATATATATACAATGTTGCACAAGTTCATTTACTTTATCCGTGCTTTACGGAACCCTCCTAAGAACAGCTTATCTTAGCCACCACCCGCGACTGCCTTGCGAGTCCCCCACTCGCCCTTGCTTGACCGGCAAGAAACAGCGAACGCTTGCACCGCGTCGCTAAATGCGAGACTGACGTCTCCCCGGACAAGTCCGGCCGCTCGCTCTGGAGCGCAGTACGTGAGTACTTAATGAAGATACCACTCGGCCCCGTGCCGCAAATGTATCTTGGCTAATATGCCCTTACCCTCATCTTAATATATTCGGTCACATGACCGACCGATCACATGATTTACTCCCACTCCGTGCCTAAAGTGACTTGGGTGCCCCATGTGACCTCCCCCCTCAGAGCTAGAGCGCCAGTCTGTGACGTATACAACCGACCACTGTGACGTGTCTGGACGCCCCCTGGCGGTACCTGCGCTCTTTCTACTTCCTGGCTCAGCCTAAACCCATCTTAGACACGCGTCCTTCCTGCTCAACCTAATTGTCTGTCTATTTGTGGCGTCCATAGACAAAGGCACATCCTGTCTTTTATGTATGCAGGCGTCACTATGCCATAGAATAATCTAAAGAAATGTAGGAATTGATTGAAACAGGTCTAATAATTTATTTTACCTTTACATCCCACATTCAACGACCAATAACAAATGGCGGTCTCTGAGACCGATGTTTCTCTTTGCGTTATAAAAATCATGTTTCCATGTAAGTGTTAAATGGCCCGAGTTCGGGTACCGGGAGTGTCTCATTGATACGGTTACTCATTTCTTTATTTATTGGTGCAGTGTGTAAATAAGTATGTATTTCTCTTACGACAGATTTTTCTCCTTTCAGATATTTCTCGATCATAAGATATATTTTCCGTGGCCTGGATGCGATCGTGGATGAAATGGAAGGATCAGGGGTCCATCGATTATAACTTCACAGAGTAGGCTTGCTAAAAGCCTCGAAAGTGCTCAGGAGCACGTGAAATTTGTTTAATATCGTAAATAATGGCAAACTAAAAAGCCCTCCCCTTTTTTTTACGAAACCCCAAAGCATTTCGAGTGAAGGGGGCGGGCGGACGGCGTTGAACCTTTGGAAATTTGCGAAAGCGCTCCTCTCCCGCCCCGCCCCGCCCCGAGCGCGCTTCGCTCCGCCCCCGGCCCGCCGAACGTTCGCTCTCGGATTTCGCGCCCCGGCGCAATCCGTTCCGCACGAGATGGCGCGCGAGTCGCCTTCTGCCTCGCAGCGCGCGCCGTGCACGACGCGCCGCGCCGCGTCGGCCCGCGCCTTCAGCTGCCAGCAAATGGGCGTGAAGGCGCGAACACGGAGACGGACGAAAATAATAGAAAAAATACTGTTTTTATACTCCCATTGTATAATGCTGACATTTAATGGCTGCAACCAGTTGCATAATGATACTCATTAGACGATACAGATTTCATTATGATACAGGTTTATTGACCAATTACAGGGAAGTTTACAAACCAAGTATTGACACTTAATGAATCTTTTGAGAATCGTCATGGTCAATGTTTAGTTGGATTGTGTACATTAAAATTGCATTTGACTATTATATTATGCTCGTCAGTTTTAATTTCTTTCATTAGAAGTACTTTTTTGCCAGGAATATTATTTAAAATAAATTGGATCGTAATTTCACTTTGATCTTATTTGCCTAGCGGAGTACTCCCTCGCAAGCGGACTGGCAACCACAGCCACCTGCGGCAGCATGCGAGGGTAGATTTAGATAGCTGTCCACTAGGTGGCCTTGGCTGAATCAATGTAAAAGTTCACGAAACTATTCAATGTAAAAGTTCAACTTATAAATGTCGCAGAAAAAGTACCATATGAAACTCGATGTAATTGGTATTAATACTCGTGTGAAGTTTACAATAATTGCCGGTTCCTCGCTTTATCGTAATATCACACTTGAATATTAATACCCATCATTACATCATTGTTTCATAATGTAGTAATTGTATTTTATTTAACCCTGTAACCGCACACTTATTTTTTGTTACATAAACTGTATACTGGAGTTTCATGAACCCCGAAGATTTGTATTGTTTCAAAGGATTAAGAAGTTTATGTATAATTCCAAAGTGTGTTATTGTATTTTATTTTCACTTAAGAATACATGAAAACAAGAAAAACACAATTTAAAAAGGAAAGGATGTGTAATATTTGGAACGAATAATCGATCTTGAGATTTTAACAGAATTATTACAAACGCATGCTAAAATCATCACATAATAATGCAGATGAAAAAAACAATGTCATGAATTGCCATTATCACTTCAGATAAGCATTATAAGAATAATATTTCTATTTTATTATTTGGTGAGGAACAATTAGAAAGTAACTCTTGAGTTTCAGTAGGCCTGGTGGCACCGCCGACGAATTAACTTATATCTTCGGCGAAGTATTGGCACCAACTGGGACTGTAAGTAATATGAGGGAAAAATTGACGGAGTAATTCAAATTCACGTAAAGCAGAAATTTCCTCTCGATATGAATGTGAAATGATGTTCGGGGCCATTAGACCCCAGTGTGCAGTTCAAGGGTTAAGAAACTTTTATCCTTTGCGGGTTGCAGTTTAGTTATAATTTTTAATTCTGGTTGCGTTGGCTCAGTCGTAGCGTTAACGGTGCCTGTGGAGTATCGTTGACCACGAGATCCTAGGGTTCAAGTGCCGACGTTGGTTTCGACATTTGCTACAAAGGTGAGTGGAATTCAGCAACTGTCTGAAGGAGAATTCTATCGGTCGGCTGCTCTGATCGGCAGATTTCTGTGGTTTCTCCGATCTCCAATCGAAAGGTTTTTCCCTAACTAGGTATCTCCTACCAGCAAGACACTGCACTAGCCGGTTCAAGCTCTAAGTTCCCGACATGTGTGGTAGTGTAATGCATTGTGACTAAATAATGAACAGGATAGGGCAAGAAATGGCAAGGAAAGATCGCGAGCAGTGCATTCTGCCCCGGCATTCACCTAGTGTTGATCGGAGAAACCACTGAAAACTACCGATCGGAGCAGTCAATCAGAGAAGTATTATCCTCCAGACAGCGGCTGAATTTGACCTAGCTAAGTACCCAGTGTGGACAATCGTGTCACCTTCGGGAGTCGGACTCTAGGACATCCCAGCCAGAGGCACTGCAGTGACATGAGTTGATGCTCTGGGCCACCTAAGCCGGTCTGTGGTCCAGATCAGTTCTTTTCGTTCACATGTAGACGAATGCATAACCCGTTTTTGTTGAAACGAAAAAGATAATAAATTAAGTCTTAAACATTACTGATTAAAATAAAAGAAGTAGAAATAAAAAATGCAAAGCCAGCTATCATTCGATCAATAAAAATACATACTTCTGTTTAAAAATATTTTGGAGGTTGTCGACAAATGAACAGGCTCAAGCATTACTTCAGCATCATTTGCTGGGCAAATGCGAAAAGTAAAAGGGGCGGGAATCGTCGAAAGATTGTAATTTGCACGGACATTTACGCAGGGATCTTGAGCATTGCACACTGCAACTTTTTTCCATTATTCAAAAATTCTTGAGAATTCCTTAGAAAACCTGGTGGGAACCCGCTTTCATTTTCACAAATTTCCCTACGACGACGAGATTATGAATGAGTGATAGAGTAGTGATTCCGAGCGCGTCAACGGAAATATCGTTAGTTCCCGTAAATGTAGTGCACTTTTTTCGCTGGAGGTGGCGGTGACTATTCTTCCGCTAGATGGCGAGATACGATGCCTGACCTACCTTGCCAGGTTTTCCGCGACCAGATACCTCCCACCCAGCGGGGAACCGCTCCAGCTGGAACCAGCTCCAAGGTTCCGACTGGTCTCCAGACGTGTAGTGTAGTGCATGCAATTATGTGAGAGTTGAGATGAGGACAAGGAAGAAAAGATTGCGTGCGATGCATTGCCCGTTTTTTTAGAACTACTCCGGCATTCGACTGGTTTTGTTCGGAGAAATCACGAAAAATAGAGCTCAGAGCAACCGGCCTCTAGAATTATCTTCCAGGCAGTGGCTGAATTCGATGTAACTCTGTAACTAGGGTCAAAAATATTGCAACCTTTGGGAATGGAACCCTAGGACATCCCGGTCAAAGGCACTGCAAAGACATCCATTTATCCCTTGAGCAACCTACGCTGTACCAGGATATGAACCCCTGGGTGTCACCGAGCAGTCAGATCGTTACCACCACGAGTCTCCGGGCGATCGTCTCTTGAACTGCGGAGTCCGCGCTTCGAGCTCGGCTCAAGCTTCCCATTATGCAAGCTTTGCACTCCGGCGGCGCCGCCAAAGCCGTCGGAGCAAGCTGCCAAATATAGGAGGCCTGCACTCCCTCGTGCCCCGCACGCCGTCCTTCCTCATTGCGTAACCGCCCCGCCTCGCCCCGCGCCGTCCTCCCGCCCGCCGCCACCACCGCTCGCTGCCAGCCGGCAGGCAGTCGACGAGGGGGCGAAGGGGGCGGGGCGCGCGCGTGTATTTCTCGCGAGCAACGACCCCGCGCCGCGCCCACCGCGCGCGTATTTCACGCCGCGCCGTACTACGACGTAAAACTACTACGGGCGGGCGGGGGCGCCGCCATTTAAATGAGGCACACGTACGACCGGGCGCGAGGACGTGGGAGGATGTGGGTTGCCCTCAAGGTGAGATGGCAAAGACGATGAGCGTGATCGGTGAGGACGGAAACGTGGGACAGGGCGGTGAAGAAAAGGTGATGTGGGTTGCGGTGAGAACGAGATGCCAGATTTAAAAGTAAATATTAGATGTTTTGCAAAATTCATATACCTCGAGGAACGTTCGTGAAGCGAACATTTCAGTAGCAAGTTCTCTCTCGTTTTCTCTCTTCGCCTGTATCCACCCTATGTATAACATTTGCATCTCTCCAAGTGGATATCAAACTCATCACTTCCCCTCTATTATTGGATTATTTCCACCCAGATCAATGGCTAGATTATTAACAATTACTTAAATCGATGTAACTTCTTATTTGCTTACAAATAAGTTTACAACTTGTGAAGGAAATAAGTTTTGCAACTCTATCGAATCATCGGCCACTCGAAAATCAACTGTGTCTTGGCCAGCCCCACAGTGGTCTACAGTAAAAACAGTGGTCTACGTAAACTACAGTGGTAACAAACTACAGTGGTCTACGTAAAAATTATTAATAAATATAATTTTATAATGTATGTCAAAATTTGCTATTGTGATAGTTGAGATTTTAAATCTTTGATGAACACCGAAATTTGTATCTAATAGAAAATAAAAACTGATTATACAATGACTCGCAACTGTTGAAATTAAATTAAAAATTACCTTCAAATACAATTAAACTATTAGGTCTACACGTTTTCTTGCTTTAATTATAATAAAAATTCAATGTTCAACGAAAATGAGACCTGCGCCATTTTTAACCAAAATGCTTTGAACGAAAAATAAAAAAAATAAATATGGATCCGTTTTTGAAAAAAATCTTCTTTTAAATAGTCTTTATTTCACACAACATTAAAAGAAAACTAGTCATCGCATCGAAAAATTTGTACATGGCCTCCAATTTTCAAGAACAGATTTCTTTAAGGATGAGTCATTCTTCAATACTGTAGTTGAAGAAAGACGCCATCAATTTTTTTTAAACTTGTGTAATTTTCGAAACTTCAGTGAGTTTATCGAAAATCGAACAAGCGCCATTTGTATGAGCGTGTTTTTCAGTATCTTAGAAAAACGTTAAACCAAAAAATTTCGACCTACCTTTAAAAAAATGTTTAATATGTCATTGAGGCGTCATATAAAATACTCCACAAAATCAAATTATCTGTTTCAAATTCACGCGATTGCGACACCAGCCATATCGATAAATTCAAGTGCATTTTATGTTCCCTTCTGAACCACTGTAAGACGGAGTGCCATAAGCGGGCGTTCATTGTAGATGCAGACGTCAAAGAGCAGTCTTGAATCCCGACTCCTTTCCTAGTTGAATCAAGCTATTCGTACTTGTCGCTGCCGTCGGCTTGCTGAGTGCTCTGAATTACCGTAACCGGTTTCCATGTAACATTACTCTAAAGATGTGGTAAACTTGTGTTTTTGTAGAGATCATGATATGATGACTGGTTTAACTCTATTATTTTATACGTACCTGTATAGAATTTGAAGTACCGCCACCGAAATATTAACCAGTTTATATGTATACGAGGGTTGGGGAAGAAGTCATGGCAACTTTTTTTTGTGAGAATATGAGTAGGAGTGGAAAATTGCAAATATACACATGAAAGGACAAGTTATAAACTAAGTGCTTGAACATTTATCAAGACAAAAATTTGAATTTATCATATTTATTAAAGTGTCTGGAATGACCGTACTCGTCTCATGTTCTAAGGTATTTCAGAGAATACGGCTTCACAAATTTGAAAAGCGTTACATACCCGTTCTAAAGGCCTGATTAGGTAGATGCTCCTTTACCGCACATCACATTGATCCGCACACTCACAGGCCGTCACGTGCGTTGCTGATTGCTGTGCATCTTTGCAGAAACTCCCCTGCGCATCTCGCGGCTGTCCGGTATGGAAGGGCATTATTCCATGAACTTCCACCAATTCCCTGTAACGTTCTCGGGCATTGCTTTCATGGTGAATGACTCTCTTGAAGTAAGAGCGCTGTTGAAAACATGTTACATTCACCTCGCATAACTCTAGACGGACAACTGATTTCAAGTTGCTCTCTGTGCTAATAGAGACACTTGCAGAGCTATCTGTTGATGTGAAAACACCCCACTTCAGCATTTCTTTCAAGATATAAATGAAATTTTGCGATTCTGTAGCATTTCTTTTATAAAAAATATTTGTCATGAAGTTTCAAAAATGGTGGGTAAAGGAAATTATGGAAAGTGTTATCGGGATTCTCTTGTATATCCTATCAACATCGCTTTTATTAAAGATAATTTATCTAAAATTATTTTTCTAATATTTTTAATATCTACTTTATTTCGACTTTTTTCTTTTTTACTGACACCTTATGCCCCATTGTCTCATTTCTGTTTATTTTTCTTCGTATTTTCCCTTTCTGCATATTATCTTCTGTCGACATTATTTTCATATTTTATAAAAAAAACCTGCAGGTGTTTTAGCTATCTCCATACATATATTAAAACGAAATAACTGTTACATAACGTGAAGTATTCCAAATTTAAAATCACATCTCATTGCGAATAAATACAAAATCTCGATACGAGAGACGATGTAGTGTTTACAATATCGGGGAGTGTGTGACCATAATGAATCACTTCGTCTCCGCTCAGGTAGCGCGTTCCACCACCGCAAAACGTCGCTTGACTTGTGCTGGTTAGTCTCCCTAATGCAATTTCGTTTGTCCCAAGATAGTTTTGGGAATTACCGCGCTTCGCGAGAGAATTGCTATCATCCCAACCACTGTGCGGTCGACTCTGACATCGACAGCCGCAAGGACGAGTCGGAGATTCCTGCGCTAGAGGCAAATTCAGTGATGGAGACGGCAAAGGAAGGGGTAGAGACGCAGGTGATGGCGGTGGCGGTGGCGAAGGCGGTAGCGGAGGCGAAGACCGTAGCGGAGGCGAAGGCTGTGGCGGAGGCGAAGTCGGTGGCGAAGGCGGTGGCGGAGGCGAAGGCGGTGGCGGAGAAGACGTCGGTGGCGGAGGCGAAGACCGTGCGGAGGGGAAGGCGGTGGCGGAGGCGAAGACGGAGGCGAAGGCGGTGGCGGAGGCGAAGACGGTGGCGGAGGCGAAGACGGTGGCGGAGGTGAAGACGGTGGCGGAGGTGAAGACGGTGGCGGAGGCGAAGACGGTGGCGGAGGCGAAGACGGTGGCGGAGGCGAAGACGGTGGCGGAGGCAAAGACGGTGGCGGAGGCAAAGACGGTGGCGGAGGCAAAGACGGTGGCGGAGGCAAAGACGGTGGCGGAGGCAAAGACGGTGGCGGAGGCAAAGACGGTGGCGGAGGCAAAGACGGTGGCGGAGGCGAAGACGGTGGCGGAGGTGAAGTCGATGGCGGAGGCGAAGACGGTGGCGGAGACGGTGGCGGGGTGGAAGACGGAGATGGAGGCGGAGGCGACAGTCAAGAATGCTTGTGGAATGGAATGGCGACAACGCTGAGACTGATCCTGAGGTATGATTACACAATGCGAACGTTGGGAATGTTGTGAATAGTTTGATAGAAGACAATTAGAGAAGGTGTATAATGATAAATTTGCGGTCGTAGAAGTTGAGAAGTAGAAACGAGAGGGAAAACATTGAAATACAACTAAACTAAAGCGTATGGCTGCATGAGCGTCGAAAGTGATGCTGGGCTAATGAAAAATAAAGAGATTAATCACGGCCCGAAACTGTTTTTCTCTATTTTCTAAGTCAGGCTAATCGTTACAAATGAAAATATTTTTCGGCTAATTGTGATAGGACTTGCTAGACATTGTAAGTCATAACATAGAGATATCTTACAGGCTACTCTCTCTACATTTTATTTCTCGAGAAAACGATGCTCTGATGTAGAAAAATAACGGTCTCCAAAATTCATAAAATTCATGTTTGTGAAGCTGCTTGATTCCAATTTTATAACTTTGAAGATTATGTATTAAGGGAGGATATAAAGCAAAAACCTGACTTTTTCGTGGTTTTGGAATGTTAACAATTTCTCAATATTTAGAGTTTTCTGAATACAATGATTTAGACATCATTGTGAAATATATTTTAAAACATTTTTGAAAATGTTCTTCTTCTTTTTACATATGTCAAAGTGGCAGTCATTTTTATGTGTTTTCATTTACATTATGCTATCCTTTGAACGAATTTCTCTAGAAGGGCCCTGATTTTTACTAAATGCTAGAGAAAATTGTATTCTTTAATATTGCTTGCACTGCCAGCTTTATCTTCTATGACTAATTACGCAGCAAACGTGTTTTATTTTCTTGTTACCATGACGGCATGACTGGTTTCGTAGAAGGATCAACTTCTATGAGACCGTTCATAAATTACGTAACGCAAATTTCGAGTATTTTCAATACCCCCTTCCCCTTGTAAAGCACTTCCCTAACTCAATGTAACGCAGTGTAACGCTGCCTCAGAACCCATCCCTTCCCCTTTAGCGTTACGTAATGTAGGGATGACCCCTAATGCTGATTTCTGAAAAATGACATTTTTGAACATATTTCCATATTTGAATATTCCATATTTGAACATATTTGAATATATTTGTTCCATTATCTCTGAAACTACTCAAGTGATAATTTTAAATTTTTGGAGGTCAATTAAGTAATAATAAATGTATGGTAGCAAAATTAACACAGTAAGTTTTATTCTTTAGGTTTCCTGCATGAAAGTACAGAAGATAATGTAGTATTTCTTTTACTTTTACTTCAAATATATTGTAAACTACAAAAAAACTGCTGGACTGCTTCAAAGGATGTAAATCTGCTTGTGTTTACGTGAAATATTTCTACCGAGCTGCTCTCAAAATTTTACACCACTAGGGTAAATTGTTTCTGAGATATTGGGACAAATGTACAGCCAAATTAACATGGGAGAGATGTCTCCTCTTAATGAAAATAAATTCCTGAATGAAAATTGAGTTAGTTCATTCATTACGCCCGTCAATTTTGTGTATTCCCAAAAGTCTTCCCACTTCCCGGAACCCGTCCCAGTTGGCGCGCCTATCCCTCGATCTGTCGCTTAGCGCGCTGAGTCACACAGCAACGAGACGCCGCGTCGCGTCGGGCGGGAAGAAATCGGAGGGCAGTAACAGTAAAAGCAGCGGCGGGGCGGGGCGGAATGGGGTGGGGCCGAGCGCGGCGGGCAGGGTGGGGCGTTGGCTACTGCCGGGGAGGGGGCGGGGCTATTGGCGCAGGCGGAGGAAACGACGACAGCTCCCGCAACTCCACTGATGAGTCGCTGCAATGGAGTTGGTGCGGGGTGAGGAATCCGCAGGGGGAAAGAACGTGGAGTGGGCCGGGGAGTAAAGAGCAGGGCGTTCGCATAGGGAAGACTAAAGAGGGGAGAAGAACGTGGAGCGAAGCTGGGAAAATGGCGTATGTGAGGTAATATGGTGCATGGCCGGGGCTTGGAGCAGGGTGGCGTGGAACGCAGGACACAGTAGATGAAATGTAACGGATAAGGCGCGTAGAGGGACGTGAAAGGGAGATTTGATCGAGAAGATGGGTGGAAAACGGGGAGCTAAACAGGGAACGATGGATGGAGCAAAGGATGAGGGACGGAACAGGGAACCTGGGCGGGCGGGGGAACATGAAGAGGGTGGGGTAACATGGAAAGAGTTGGGGGACGTGATGGGGACTGGGGAACGTGGAGGAGACAAGGAAACTGGGAGAGGTCAGGGTAACATGGTGCGGGCGGTGAAATGGGGAAGGGGACGCGAAACAGGGAGGGCGACAAGAAACGGGGATGGGAACGTGAAATCGGGAATGGTGACGTGAAATCGAGGAGGCGAACGTGAGAAGAAGTGGTGAACGGAGAGGGGAACGTGAAATGTGGAGGGGAACGTGAATCGGTAATGGGAAGGTCAAATCGGAATGGGATTGTGAATCGGGGATGGGACGGGAATCGTAAAACAGAGCTGAACGTGCATGGGGAATTGGATCCTGAAAGGCGGAGGGGCACGTGAATCGGGCTGTGTGGAGCGGGGTGTCAAGTCGAACCGCAAGGGACACGCAACTAGAGCGCGGGGCGAGGAAAGTAGGGCAAGCGGCGGCGAACGCCCGGCGCGTTGCGAGACACACGAAACGGGGTGCGGGAGCTCTCGGGGGGGAGGGGGGGGCAAGGGAGTCTAGGCCTGGGAGCCGAATAATTGAAACATCTGCCGACGCCGGCGCGTTACGTCCTGCGCGCGTTTCATCCCCATAGCTTTCGTCACTTCCGCAGGAAATGAAGCAGCGTGCTCGCCCGCACGCTGTCTCCCCTCCCCCGTCCCCACCCCCGCTCCGCCCCTGCGGGGGGCGAATTAAAAGCGCGGCGAGGGAGCGGAGGCGGGGGTGGCGGTTCGCTGTGACTCAAACTGCGAGGTCTTCTTGCCGAACTTGTAGCGCAGACTTCCGCTCTGAAATGCTCTGTATTAGCGCCTTAACAGAAATGGTGAAAATTTGAGGGAACGTCGCCCGAAATTTGCGAAGTATTCGGTGTTCCTCCGCCGCTCTGGTTTTGCTGATTTTCATTACTACTCGCCGTTTGTGGTCGGGCGTAAAATATTCCATAACGGAGCAAAAGTGTATGAAATAAAATTAACAAGTTTTTAGAATTTTCGAGTTTCAATTTCGTTTTTATATTCACGAAAGACATCTAATCTTCGTGAATATTTTTAAAAGTTCATACATTACATTAAACTCCTACAAATTACTACGACCTTTGCTAGGTTAAAGAAAACTATGGTAAAATTTTTCTTTACGTATTTCAAATCATTTCTCCGTCTTTCATCGTACACGAAATCCAAACAAGAGCAGACAAACTTTTAAGACCAATCATTAAATATATTGTTGTAATAATTACAACAATATATTTGTGTTATAATAATTGCAAACTTAATTTAATTATTAAATTAAGTTAATATTTAATGTTGTATGAAAAGAGTTGTAATACGATGACCAGCCGATTTCATGTTTTCTTAAAATGCATCTTTCATTTCTGCCAAATATAAAATGTATTCTTATTTGTGGTCTTGTTGCTAACATTTATAGTATAAACAATTGATACATTCAACGACTTTTGAAAGTTTGGAAAAGTTGTAAAAGCCATTAGTAAGAACAAAATTAGTCATCTACATCGAGAGTCACTGCACACATAATTATGTTCTTTCCCTCTCTCGCCCCTCCTCTCTCCTCTCTCTCCCCTCCTCTCTCTCAGTCACTCTCTCTCCTTCTCACATTTAAGGTTGGAATATGAACATTCTAAGTTGTGCAACGGATTACTTGAACATCTGGAGGAGTGTCAATCTGATGGACTCCACCGCTCTTCCATCGCGCGTAGAGGAAGATGGTGGCAGCCGCGAAGAGCGACATCCTCGAGAGGAGCCCGAACGCCTCCTCTGAGCGACGTCAGTGAAAACGTCGCGGTTGTGAGTAAACAGTTGGCGCACCCTCCGGCCTCCCGCCTCCGCCTTCGCCTCCGCCTCCGCCTCTGCCTCTCGCGGGCAATAAAAAACCGCAGCCCCCTGAGACCTTAATCCCGCGGGCGACGCGGGGTGTTCTCTCCGAGCAGCGGGGCTGCCTTCACCGCCGGCGTTGTCGCCTCCGTCCGCGCCGACCCCGATCCCGCGCCGCCCCCCGACCCCGCGCCGCCCCGCTCCGTCCTCGTTGCCGCCCGGAGCCCCTGCCGTCCCCGTCACCCCCACAGCGTCTGTAGATCAGACGTCGCGCAGTCACCAGTCTCCAATGCTCTATCGTGGAGGAGAATTCTAGCGGCCGGCTGCTCTGATCGGTAGTTTTCCGCGATTTCACCGATCAACATCAGGCGAATGCTGGGACAGTGCCGTATCAAAAGTGCCCTGGACCGCGCGCAGTCTTTCCTTCCTCAGTCTTGTCCTATCCTTACCCTTCACTTACACACACACTTACACTTACATACAATACACTAGCATACATGCCGGGAGACCGGACTAAAGCTTAAGAGCTTATCCCGTCTGGGGCAGTACTCCACTGGTGAGAGGTAGGTGGTTGAGGGAAAAACCCGCCAGCCGACGGTTAGGTTGGCGTCGGAACCCGCCATCCAGCGGGGGAAGATCACCGCCACCCCTCGCGATGAAACATGCCATATATTTACGGGACTAATGACCTTAGCTAATGACATCCCCGAAATCACTAATCAATCAATAAATCAATGAACCGACCCCGATGCCGCTTCGTCGTCCCCGTCACCTCCTAGCGCAGGGCCGTCAGACGAACGAGCACGCGAATGGCCTTCGCAAAGGTTTCGGGCACGCGGCGATATCAGCTTAGCGAAGTTACTCGGTCACAGGCGGGAAGCAGGGGTGAGAAAACATCGTGCGAATGTGGCGAGTTGGGTGAAACACACCGGTTGGTATATCATAAAGAGACATTTATTAATTTTTACGAACTTTAGGTGGAAATTGATATGTAAACAAAAACTGCAGTTATACAAGCATTGATCATTACACCACGAAAGTATTAACGCACTTTCTACTTAGTGTTAGAGAATGCAATATAAGAAAATTATTAATTCTAATGAATATTTGTGAGAAAATAAATATAAATCAAAATATATATTAAATCAAGATAAATATTGTATATCATAATTTTAGAAAAGCACTGACACTATTATTGAAAATAAACATTTAAAGAAATACGATGTGCATCTCTTTCCTGTGAAAATGAACGCAATAAAAGCACTTAAAAATTATAGAATAATGATGAATAGAGTCCGGAAAAATATGTAGAATGAAACGTCAAAAAACCTTCATAAATATTTAGTGAAAACAGTAAAAATATATAATAAATATGTAAAATCGGATACATTATGTAATATTAAAATACACTAAGTTTTAAACACTTTTACCTAATACAAAATTGCATTTATGAAAACTTTCCTAAAAACATTTTAAAATAATACAAACGTTTTAAAAATCATTTGGAGAGCACAAGTTGATGTACATTTTGCACTATATAAGAGCCCACTCGGAAAAACTTTTTTTACGCCTTCTTGCGCCCCGTCACGACTGCCTTCCGTGCATCCCTGAGAAATCGGAGCGCGAGCTTTCCTCGGCCGCGGGCCCTGCGTTTCCTAGCGGAGCGCAAGCGCGCTCCGAGCACGTACGTGCTCCGTTTGACAGCCCTGTCCTAGCGTCTCACCCACTAGCTCATTCGTCGCGCAGTCGCCAGGCCCCAGTCTTCTGACGCCTTCGTCCCTGTTCTAGCAACGCCACGGTTCAAATTCTCAGGTCATTGAGAAGACTGGAAAGTGCAATATATTTCGTCTTCGTAATATTTTGAAAAGGAGGTCCTAGGGTTCGACGCTATTTAAAGAGCTAGATAGAATTCAGCCGCTGTCTGAAGGAGAATTTTGGCAGCCTGCTGATCGGTAGTCTTTCGTGTTTGTTTTTCGACCTATCTGATCGGTAGTCTTTCGTGTTTGTTTTTCGACCAACACCAGGCGAATGCCGAAGCTGTACCCTAACAAACGGGCATCGTACCGCGCGTGATCTTTCCTTCTCTCTTCCTTCTCTATCCTCACACTTTACTTACACATATTTACACTTACATGCTCTACACTACCACACATGCCGGGAGAGTAGTAGGGAGCTTAGAGCTTGGCCCGGCTGGGGGCGGTACCCCGCAGGGGCACCAACATAACTTAACGTTCAACTTCCTCAAGCTTTCTTCTTGAGGGGGCAAATCCTCCATAAGTCGACCTGTAGGTTGACACCGGGTTCTCATCATCTAACAACGGGGGGGGGAACTCCGCCACCCTCAAGTGAAGAAATGTTCACTACACTAACTGGACTAATGACCATAGGCAGTTGTACTTGGAGATATCGATCAATCAATCAATCCCCTTATCCCATTTCCACAAAGCCCCCTCACCAATCCTGCCGGGTCTTTCAGCTGCGACTTCTGTAAACGTTGCCACCCCACCCAGCCTCATCTAACGGCCGTGTCGGGTTGCCCCGCCAACTACGTTCTCCTTGCCGCCCTCTCGTCACAGGCTCATTCCTGCCGACCTTTTTCCAGTCATACTTGTCGGACACTTTTCGCAGACATTTGCGAGCCTGCTCACGACACCCCATCACCAGCAAACCGCAGCAACGTCTGTTCCCCTACACATCTCCCTACCTCCTGATCGTCACCCGCCGCCATCTCGGCATCACCGATTATCCCTCCGACATTAATTTTCTCTCAGCTCCCCTCCTCCTCTTCGCCGTCGGCCCTTCTACACACACACTCTCTATCACCCCTGCGACTGCCGCTGGTACAACTTCCCTCAATTGCCGTAATCACTCGGCCAAGAAGCAGTTTTCACGCTATATTGCAGCAGTTGTTCGCCTGCTTCCCGCTTCTAGCGGCTGCCATTTGTTACACAATGGGGGAATTTGCTCGACAAGGGAGGGATGTCTTCATATTACAGACGAAGTAATTCAGCAGAATGGCATAGAGAACAAAGGATTTCTGTTTCTAGTTGATTTCACTAATTTGCTACGCTTAGAAAATGCAAAGGTTATGAAGTTTTGTGCGCATTTAAGCAAACTCGTTTTTTTAAGTGAATCGTTTTTGTTAGTTTAATATCGCAGCTAGGGAATTCATAAACAAAACAATAACTTCACGTACAACTTAATCAGGCTTGCTTCTTGCTCTTAGGTAAGAAATCTAGCCGCACATTTGTTTCAGCAATTACCTTCTCTCTTCCCCAAACGCGCGTTGCCTCCTGAGTCAACAACCCTGGTTATATAATTATCCGAAGGAGCTGCAAAAAGTTTTAATAGGATTTTCATCCGCTCGCGCACGTTTACGCTCGAGTGCGAAGACGCGAGGTGAAGGAATGGCCCGCCAGATCTCCCTTATTTCTTACCACGCTATCGTGTATTGGGATGGGGGTCTCTGAATCCTTCCAAGATTATTTGAAATATTTATATTTTACTTATTTGGAATTTGAAATGTCGAATTGTCGCGTTAATGTTGGCACATGCATCGTAACAAATCCTTTAAATCGTATACATTCAATTTTTTTCGAACATTTCAAATATCTGGCCTTTCCATTATTCCTAATGCCCACAAAATTCTGTATTTATAAAAGTAAATAAATTATTTCGGACGAGGAAAAACTAATTTCACAATTCTCCTCTTAATATTATATACAGTAACGCACTGGTCCCTGTAACCGTTCGTTAGACCTCTTACGGATCACCATTAGGGGAAATGATGTGTTATTCAATGCGTTTCGGTGTACTAATGGGGAACAATTTTTTACCGCTTCCTTCCACAGCATTGTAAGAGAATTACAGAAAAACGTGTTTGGGGGGATTTTAAACACCTAAAACGAGTTTTGGGGTAAGTTTTAAAGCAGCTTCGTAGGTAATCAAGAGTTCTTTGGAGTTCCTCTCAAATAGGCAAATTAACTGACATCATTTGAATGGTATTCTTTCAGAATATTGTGGAGAAATTCTAGAAAAAAGTATTTTAGATGATTTCGAGGTACCTACAGTAATGTAACGTTGTGAATTACTGTGCTGACTTTGCTGTGTACCTTAGAATCGTTAAGACTTGATTCACCGTATTGATGATTACAAACCCAATTTCATAATGAAGCATAACCATTATTAAAAAATAAGAAGAAGAAGAAAAATCAACCTCAGTCCAAAAAGTGAGATTTTGAGATACTAGAACTGTTGCTACTTGCTTTATAGTCAGCCATTTGCTGACTATGTTGTGAAAAAATCAGTGCCTGTCCGTAATTATTGACCCCGAAATTTTGAGTGATTTTGATAAGAAAAAATCCTAGTCCAGAGTCTTATCATATACAAATGTCTCTATTAAAAAAACATATTCCATAAACCACCCTACGTTTTTTCGCTGTCCTGAAAAACTGTGTCTTTGGATTAGGATTGTTTTTTAACCCTTCAATTATGTGGTTAACAATTTTAACTTAAATTACGTAACATATCAAATTTTGAATTGTACCTATACCTACGCATACCCCATTTTCTTTCGTGATTAACAACATAAACCAAAGCATACCGAAAGGATCTTTTCACTTTCTCACTCATCCAAGACTCTTTAAAAAGAACTACTCATCAAATAACGTAACATTTAACGCCCGCATTCTCTCCTTCCCGGATCACGCTCCCAACTTTCTTTCCCTTTAACAACCGCGCTATACTATAAACTGCTAAAAATATTTACGAGCAGTCCCTCCCTTAACTTGCCTGGGTCTTACACGCCGTCCCCTTCGTGGTCCTACGTCTCTTGGTATCGCAATTAAGGGCATACCGCGCCCCGCCCCCTCGTTTTCCCTCTCTCCCCTTGCATAACCGCCTTCTTACGCCGGCGCTGCTCTCTCGCGGCTTCCTCCAGCAACGCCTTATTAAAATTAACAGGGGCTCGCTCTGTCTGCCGAGCCGCTGCCGCCCACAGTGCAATCTGAACGATCTAAACGGCTGCGCAAAATCAAGTGGAAGATGTAAAATGTGATCAGACGAAAAAATATTAATCAGAAAATTCGGCCTGTCAAGCTGAAAAGTGAAAAAAAATAAAAGAAAAAATGAAAAATTTGAGTGTGTTGAAGAACATTCTTTATGTAGGCTACAGTCTGTTCCGAATAATAAAATATTTTCTTCTGGCGCGGTCGATGATGTTGCGGTTGGTGTTTCTTTTCATATTTCAGTTGATGTTGATTACGTTTGTGTGTACTATGGCGTTGAGGTTAGTGTTCTTGTTATTACTGTTGCGGTTGTTGTTGTTCTTGGTGCTTCTATTGCTACTGACGTTGCTTGTAGGTCTTCTTTTACTGTGTTCTTCTCCTCGCTGTTAGGTTGTGCCAGCTTCCACAATTTTTGGGGTCATTCTAAACTGCTTCTTCTTCTGGGAGGATTTTGAAAACGCGAGAGGAATTATTATCTCCCAATCGTTTTCTAATAATATTAATATATTATTATAGAAATTTCGAATAAACAATAGCTCAAAATCAAATACGTCCTTTGTAACGTAGTAGTTATGATGGGTTTGTTTCTGCCTAGCAACAGGAGTTGTTGCTAGAAAAATAAATGGTCAGAAGACTTTGAGAGGTCGAAGTGAAAGGACCTGAAAAGATTCTCGTGTCCACAAGGAGTTCATCTAACTTGGCGTCGTTGACGATTGCGACGCTACATGGTGTTATGGTGGTAATATTTGTTATCAAATACATATTCTTTATTTTACCTTTGTGTAATAAATAATAATGGAGTTATATAATCTACATATTTCCCAAATTAAAATCTAACTTGGCGTCGTTGACGATTGCGACGCTACACCTTTCAAGTGTTCAAGTTGTTGCAGATCACTATTCTAGGACGAATACGGAAATAATACCGACTATGGTTTAAAAGCTAGTTCTTGGCCTGACGGTTCGACCTAAAGCATAACCAGATACAAGACAAATGCAGACAGTTCTAAAAAATAACCCCCAATACATATAATTGAATATGGAATTAACATAAAGGTAGCCGATCAAACGTGAGACGCTGAAACGAAACCATGGAAAGAAAATCGAATTGAATACTATCCGTGAGCTTGCATCATCTTTGACTGAAAGATGTTTGCAGAGGCAGTCAAGATAAGAAATCGTCAAAATCCTGTGTTTCTAATTGCTGAGGAAAGCCACAAACATTAACTCAAAATGCGCCTCTTTGTAAGTTCTATCTTGGATTTTTTTCATTAATTCCATACGTAATTACAGTTTTTCAAATGGTTTATGATGGATTACTTCAAATTTAAATCTTCAGAAGTTGAAAACGAGCTTTCTTTAATCATTTCTCTCGTGCGTTGCTGAAATGTCAGACTAATAATTTATAATACAAGTTGCAAAAGTGGCATTTAATTTTACAAATAAGAAAGGTTGCGACTCAAACCCGATAGGGCGAGCGGCACAATCCTACGTGCAAAATAACTTTTACAACATGTGTCATACCCTTTTTTAGACAGTCTTACTGACCTTCATTTTATTTTAATTCAAGTGTTATTTAAATTTTGAAATGAATTATGTACCAAGTTACGTGAAGGTCAGTACTAGCTGGGGCGATCAGACGGAAGTATTTTATTTTCTTTGTTGTATTTGCACAGTGTTGCACAGTTTTATCTGAACATTTGAGCATCGTCTCACTTTTACACTAGAGCTAAAAATCGAACTTTTATCTTGATTTTCATACCCTAAATACATTTATATATACACTATACCTTGTACACATTAAAAAGATTTAATACGTCTGTAACAAGTAATGCACTTGTATTTCCAGGTCAATGACCACCATCGCGATCAGATTTTTGTCCAATTTCCCTGATACATTGAACAAATTCTGAGATGGCCCCTTGTTTTGCTTGTGGACGTAAATGTAACTTCACTGTGCGCACGTTTTGTTGATCACTCCGTTTGCTTGTAGTGGTAGGAATAAAACTGATGTTCATTACTATTTTATTAGCAATGCATAAAACTCAAATCAGCAGTTCATTTACCGTTGAAATGGTTTTTTATTAACTCGGGAACCAAAATGTCTAGTTTTAGCCTCAAGAAAATGTGCGCAGATAAATCTCTTCCCCCATACGTTATACACAGTTTTTTTTTCGGCAAAATAAATAAATAATAAATAAAAACCGCTTTTTCTAGCGTCTGTCTAACAAATCATTTCTTTCGGCCTTGTTACCATCCACTGTCCGTCGCCGACGCGACCGCGGCCCAGACGATGAGCGGCCGACAGGCAGACTGAAGACGTACGCTGCGGGAAGAAATCTGCTCTGGGAGGGGGCCTCGCCAGCCACGTGATTTATGGAAACGGCCTCTGTGAAGAAATGCGTACATCTTGCCATTCCTGGAAAGACATCTGCCGTAGTGCTCCGAATGGCGTAGGGAAGAAGCACGTTCGAGATGCAGCGATCATCCCATAGGGCGGACGCGTAATGAGTGCAGCCGGTTGCGCAGCTGTATGGAATAGCGACTCTTGAATGCGTCAGAGGATCGAGATGGAATTGGTTGCTCATGTGATATTGCGTATCGCATGGTAACGGTGTCCGAATTTGGGCCAAGTGGATGGACACGTGATGACCTGTTGATGTACTTGGGATATTCGCCAGCCATGTAAGAGCTCGTGATTAATCGTTTCATGAGCAATGACTGGTGCAGCAGTAAGGCTATCGTAAAGATGGGGGAAGGTAATTGTTTTGGGTACCGTGATGTAGCGTCGTCTTATTTGAATGGAAAATTAGGGCTGCTATTCAGAAAACGAAGAGGAAAAACCTAGTATGAGTTTAAATTTTTCACGATATTCAGCGTTCATCATACAGGATTTTGTAAGAAAATAAAGTAAATAAATTGCCTATTGTCATTTCGGACCACAGGATACTGTCAGTTGCATATGGTACTTCAAAGGGAGAATTCTATTGTATACAATTGTATAGAGCAAACCATATTTTATCCGAATTCTATCGGAATATGAGTGTTAAAACAGAACCACTTAGACACTGATATTGACAATTCCGCATTACTCATGAAGTAATTCAATCAATACCAATAATGAGTATGTCCCGCCGACAAAATAGTTTTTTATTTTCATTCTCTCAGATTCAGCGATTAGATTTGCAGTCTATCCGCTGTTCAAATCATTTCAGTTATCCTCTTTTAACTTCGTGCTCGATCTGTTTTCACTTGTTTGGATTAATCTACAATTAATTTAGTTATATGCCATAAGTCACTTTGTGATTTTGTTTTCTACAGGTATAATTACTTTGTTGGATTTAATAATCATTAAAATTAATAGTTCATTCATTTGGATATCATTACTGCTCTGGTGTTTGATTTGACTTCAGCATTTTAGTGTTAAAGCTCCTCCTGGCTGGGGTGGGGCTCCGCTGGTGGGAAATACCCTGGATGAGGAAAACCCCAGAAGCCGACATGTAGGTCGGCGCCGGATGTCACCATCCAGCTGGAGAAGAACACCAACACCATCATAAAACATGCACTACACTCACGGAATGAACAAAGTTGACGCGCCAGGAAGTACGAAATTGTCAGGCACAAAGACTGACACATGCTTCTCTTTGTATGTCGAAACGCACAATCCGAATCCGAAGCCAAAATTGTGTCACCACCTTTCAGTTTTTTAAGCGCGAAAAAGCGTTGTGAAATTTACAAATTCACGGTGGATTTTCGCGATTACAAAAAACTGGTGGGTGGTGGCACAGTTCTGGCTGCAGATTCGGATTTAGTGTGTTGACATACATAGAGAAACATGTGTCAAATCTTTCGGTTAGACAACTTTTTTTTTTGTGTGCCTTGTTATCAATCAATTATTGAGGTATTCAAAATGATGCATTTTTCATAGCGTATTACAAGCGGTTTTTGCATTTCCGAGTGGTGTAATGCTCGCTTCAGAAGATCCAGTTCTGCAACGCTGTCACCTAGTTGCAGTTAATTTCGCCGCGAAAGGGAGAACGCTGTCCGCACTTTACCACGCGCGCTTCAAGAGATGCTCTAATAGTGGACCCTCGAGCAGGGATAATGTTATGGAAGCACGGTCACAAAGTGGGTGGAACTTGCTTGGGCACACGGGCAGACTGGCACTGGGTAGAGAGAAATAATCTTGGAAATGACATTTCGAATGAAAGTAACTGCGTTTAAATCTATTATTACACCATCACATTTAGATAATGAGAAGTGAACTACTACATTTTATTCATTCCCATTCCATCTTTCACAAAGCAATGTTTCATCCGTTTTTAATTCTCGTACATAAAGGCCTATTATTTCGCTTATTATCAATCATATTTAAGGATCCATCATATTCTTCTTAGTGAATTTCTTGATTGTCATGGCAGTAATTTCAAATAGAATTGTTCGCATCGTTTCTTTCTCGATCGTTGTCGTTAATTACGTTCATCAAGAGCTCACCATATGAATTGAGTGAAAGCTTATTTTGTAAGGAATCATGTCTTGACGTGAAAATGACGTGAAAAGAAGGAAAAGCGGAATTTTGTTTGTGGTTCTTTGGAGAGAGAGAACTTCGAAAGTGCATGATTTTTGAGTTTAGAGTTCTTTAAATTCCATCTGCTGGCAGGAAATTGACCAAAATTCGCTGACAATAAATTTCAATTTAACCCTAACTGAACATATTGATAATTTATATGAGTTCGCTTCGGCAAATGTCGGTCAGTGATGCGAGACTGCTGAAGCACAAAGGAATTGAGCACTACGAGCAACTGTTTTTGATTGCTCGTAATTCTTTGAACGCAAGTTCAATTGACGAAGCAACGGTCGCAACCGTTTGGACGTATTTAGGTGTTATCTCTGGGTTTCTGGTTTATATCCCCATTTAGAATTTGTGTTGAGGGAAATGGCGAGGTCCTATCAGGTTCCCTCTACTATTTACTTCTCCTGTTTCATTCTACAATTATTCAATTCTCCTTATTATCATCACGTTCTCATTTCTCATAGCACACTGGAAGATCTACAGCGTTCGTTCACGGATTCTCATCAATTTTATAAATTCATTCAAGTACATTTTTACTGTAATTTTTGAGAAATATTTCAGTTTACTGTCGTTCAAAGAGTACACATCTGACATACATTTATACTCGTATGTGTTTGTAGATTTACTAAAAATGTTATAATTTTCAAATTCATGTAACCGATAATTTCAGTATACAAATTTAGAACACACTGATAAGTGTAGTCACGATAAAAATCGTTCGACATTCAAGCTTTATTACTAAGGTTAATTTTGCTATAATACACCTATTTTAGTGTTGTTGCAGTGGTCATGAAAATAATTTATTTAAAGAAAAGAGGATCCAACTCCCACAAGTGAAGTAACTCTGTCCGAGAGATCTTAAGGTTCGAGTCCTGACGGTGGCAGGATTTTCGATACTTGCTAGGCCGGGTTAAATCGCTGTTTGGAGGAGAATTCTAGTGACCGCCCGCTCTGATCGGTAATTTTCCGTGGTTTCTGCAATCAATACCAGGCGAATGACGGAGAAGTACCCAAACACACGGGCCACGGACCACGCGCAATATTTCCTTCCTCTTCCTTGACCTATCTTCACTATCTACTTGCACATATACACTCCACTACTACCTTTGTCAGGAGACCGACCAGTCGGGAGCTTAGTGTCCCGGCTGCGGTGGTGCGATGCTGGTGAAAGATACCTGATTGAGGAAAATCCCAGTAAGTCGACGTAGATCGGCGCCGGATCTCGTTATCCAGCGGTGGAAGATCACCGCCACCTCCCGCGATACAAAATGCACTACATTTACGAGACTCATGACCTTAGCATTTGCCGCGCCTGGAATCACTAATCAATCAATCAAACCCAAATTTGATCATTGCCCACTGTTTCTCGAAGCTCCTATTTGATGTGCTCCGTTTGGACGCACCTGTCCGCTACCTCTCATTCGTGTTCTTCACTCGAATCTGGATTTTACGACCTCTCATCTTGTTAAGAATGCTGACTGTAAATGACGCAGAGGTTAAACACTCAGTTTTGTGCTTTTATTCCGGGATTCTTAGAAGATGACTTGTGATGTTTTGGCAGGCTCTGTAGTAAAATAATTCGTTTTTCGTGATTTTCTCTATTACATAAAGAAAGTCGGTTGCACTTTCGTAGTGCTAGTTTGAAATTGCCATTGTTGTTCAATCTTATTTCTCTACTTTTCAAATTCTATTTCTCATTGTTTTTCTCGTCATTTCTTAGAGCCTGTGAAAAGCATTTCTCAGAATTGTGACGGAATAAATAACAAACTTGCAGATTTTTACATATTAACTAATAAGAAAATTGTGCATAATAAAGAACGAGTTCTAAAATTGTTTTATATTTTTACTTTCAAATTCCTACCTAGTATGTTTAAGAAAATATGTACTACATTTTAATACAGTCGACTCCGAAATAGTGAGTTCGGGTATAGTGAACCCTCGGTTTTAATGAACTTAAGGCACTAGTTCCGTTTCACTTACAATACAAATAAGCATAAGAAGATTCAGTTACAGTGAACCTGAACCTCGGTATAGTGAACGTAGGAAATACCACGTTCTGGAAATTAATTCCCTCTTGGAAAAGAATATAGAGCCTCAGTTCCACAAATTCCAACACCAGGGAGCTTGAAAAAAAATATCGTCGGTCAAAGGCCATAATCGAAGAAGTCTCCCCAGAGGTGAAAGAAGCGAATCTGGAATGGATACCTTATTGATGGCCTTAAGCTACTCAGTTTCACTGCGGAAACGAAGGCCGTGTCCTGCGTGGGCTACAACTGGCGGCGGCGACGCGCGAGTGCATTCTTCGGTTTCAATCTTTGTGTTACTTTAGATTCAGCGTGAGTTCTACGTGGGCGACAGGAAGCGCACGACTACCTGGCGATACCCGCCGTGCCGAGCGGAAAAGCGATCAAAGCGATTTTATTAGCCGCTTGCGTCATCCCGCTACCCAAAGCATCTATGTTATTAGGCGAGTAAAATGACCTACGGAGAAAGGGACGGTGTTCCAACACTGCAGGAGGCATTAAAGAGTGTCAAGACTGCAATACGATACTTAGAGACAGGACAATGCAGAATCAAGTATGAAGAGAGTATGAACTCTAGAGAAGGATCTAGAGAAATTGCTAATGAGAAATGTACAAAGCAAACAATTGAAAATAATTCACTTTTTAAGGACAAATAAAGATATTGAAATTTTTAGTTAGTGCTGTTAAAGTATTTGCTGGAACTATATTAATAAAATCAATCATTCTGGAAAAAATTATATTTCATTTTGACAACATCGGTACTATAACCGATGTTGAGGTCCACTATAGGACCTCAGATAAAGAGACCCAAAAATGTTAGTCCACAGAAGTTCACTATAACCGGAGTCGACTGTAGTTCTATTCTTTAAGTTCTTTGGACAGGCAGTATTTTTCCGTTTCCGAGCATTTTTAGAAATCTGCAAATGCATCATCTCACTGACTTCCAAATTATAGTACGTCATCATAAGATGCCGCAAGATCAATTAGAAACTAATTCTGAGATATTGTTGTCCTTGTTTTAGAAGCAACGTATTATTTTACGTTTTCTGTAGATTATTTATTTTTGAGACAATTAAGTATTATCATACAAATTAAGACATTCAACATAAATTTCGTATGGTCTCTATTACATTATTAACACATTCTCCCCCCCCCAACCTACTGTAAACTCCTGGTAGATTAAAGGAACAGCTCTGCAGTATAAAACATCGTCCCATCTTGATTTTACCGATGAAGATTTTCACTGATTGTGTCGTCCCGTAAAGCTGTCGTTTCAACTCCCTTTTTTAATTAAATTCTTGTCTCCTGAAATTTAATTACATCTTTAATCAACTATAAAAACATCAAACGCCTTTTCACATCGTTCGAACAGACTTCTATTCCACTTTCTGATCTTTGATATCGGCAGCATTAGTGCACTCAGTACATCGCGTGACGAAAATGCGAGGTTCCGCGATTTCGCATCAACGCGTCTTTCGAATCGTGAAACTCAAAGAAAAGATCGTCAGATGGTATAATCAAAGAGAGTCCTTCGACAGAGAAGGTCGGGAAGGGTTTAAAGGAACTTCGAAAATAGTCAAACACAAAGAATCTCAGTGGCAACGGCAGGTTTTGCACTCCTGAAACTTGGCGGATTCTAATGCAACCAGTGTTGCTACAACAGCTCACACTTTCTCACATTATTTTTAACTTTTGAAATTTTCAGGTTATGCACCCCTGAAACTTGACGGATTCTAATGCAACTAGTGAATACTACGACAGCTCACACTTACATGCACTACTAGCACACAAGTCAGAAGACGAGACGGGAGCTTAGCGTTGGAGCTTGTCCTGGCTGGTCCGGGGCACGCAGTGGGAGGTATTTGGTTGAGGATAAAGCCCGCAAGCCGACGGGTAGGTCGGCGCCGGACCTCCCCATGCAGCGAGGGAAGATCACCACACCTCCTGAGCTAAAATCATGCACTAAACTTATGGGACTAATGATCTCGGCGTTGACGCGCCCGGAATCATTAATCAATCAATCCACACAGCAATCGAAAGTCACAGTCGAAAAACTCTCATGTCAGGACTCGAATGAAAAAAAAAACTCCCGGTATTCGAAGCACCAAAAGCCGACTCACATCTAAAAGGCATACGCGAGGAACGCATCGCGTGAACAACATACAACATTCGAAAAGCGCGTCGCGAGTTCATATCAGCACCTCGCGAATTGCTTACCGAACGGAAAGCGATGTTTCTCCTTCGGGTTTCGCCGCGAGCGCAGAAGACGCGGAGGCTGCCGATTGGGTGGATAAGAGACGCGACCGCTCGCCCTGTGGATCGCAGCGGCCGCCCCCGCGCTCTCAAAGTGAATGTCGTCGGTCGCGAGTTCAAGCGACCGTCGTGACTGCGCGCAGATAACCGTCTCCACGGCTGCGCGGCGGCGCTCTATGTGGGCCCGCTATGCCGCACCACGCGCCCAAGAGAAGGAAGGAGGGCTGTCCCAACATTTACCCACATCTTGGATCCTTCTGAATTGTTCTTGAGACTTTTGTAATGTACAAAGGAACTAACCAAGGACTGGAAGTCAATGAACGTACAACTTCAATAAGCAAAGCCACTAATAGACGATATGAAAAATACAGGTGGCATAGACCGACTCCAAACGGAGGCAGAAATAATTAAAAAGGAAACAAAAGGGAGGCGAAGGAGACGAAAAATATCGTGTAGAGGATGGAACGAAGGCTTGAGCTTGAGGTAGAAACCATTAGATGTAAAAACGTTTTAACTTTGAATGGTATTCGTGAGTATGCGCCCGTCAGCAGTGAATATGGGAATTATATGAAGCTTTGTACGTCAGACGTGAAAGAGAAACAAAACCTCGATGAAAGGAAGATTGAAGAATTGTCCCGGCGCTGGAGGACATCGTGGAAGAACGGAGAGAAGGAAGAAAGCGCGAAGAGAATGAAGTAAAGCCTTTCCAGACCTTAATTTAAAGATTGAAATACCTAAAGACTAGATAAGTTAAACAGTTTGTTTTTATTTATTTTTTGCTTGGCGGCCAAAAGTAACAAAGTCAATTTTAATTTGTAAAAAAAAGAAATAAACTAATTTCAATAAATGTTATGTTCTATTTTTGCATGAAAAACAAGGCTGTATATTGCAAAATCATTGTGTACAATCCCAAATAATTTTGACAGGAGAATCTCCTGGAATTAGCCGTTCATACGAATTCCCGTCAATGCGCTACGATGTAAGGACATCAAAAAGTAAATTAGAGTCTGAAAGATTGTAAACTTATCTCGTTGGCTTGCCCCTGAAACCCAAGGAAGGTTAAATTAGTATATTAAAGAATGCAAATTATCTCACTTTGTACGGTTGAACAGATTTCCGTGTTATAAACTATATTTCTTATGGATTAAAATGTATTTCCTATTTAGTTTTTATTCATTACAGACTAATTTCAGGTAAGCGCGTAACATTTGGTACCGATTGTGAAGCCCAATAGAACGTAAAGAAAATATTGTGGTATTATTGGACGCTCGGTATGCAGGGCGCTTGCTCCGAGATCCAGAATTTCGTGTTATAAACTTTATTTCTTATGGCGAAACGTGTTTTTCATTTTTACTTTCCCGTATACGTACGTATACACGGAGTGATATACGTAGTATAGGGACAGTTATGTAATGCTGCGCGAAAAAATGGCCAATTTTCGGCGGAAAAAAAATTAATTTCCGGGACGTGAAAACGAAAAAGTGGATAAAACCAGTTGCTAAATTAAGAAAAAAAAATACCCTAACACGTGGTGTAGCTAGAAAGCCTGTTTTCTAGGTCCTTGATACCGAAAAACCAATTGAAAGGAAAACGTCCGTCTGTCCCTCTGTGAACACTGCTAGCGCCTAAACCGTACGTACGATTTCTTCCAAAATGGATATTCTCCGGTCGATCTGCTTCTAGTCGAAGCTTTGCGGTTTTGAAAAAGATTCTTCAAAATTTGGGGGTACTTTATATGAAGCCCCCCGGGGATTCTCAAAAACCGCTCTAATTTTTTTCTTTAAATCTCTTGTATGAATAGAGTAAAATACACTTATTAACATGGAATAGGTCCGATTCTCACGCATAACTCTGAATTTTCGAAAATTGTGAAAGTTTGAATTTTTTTCGGCGTCTTTCTCCAACTACAAAATTGAAGATTGAGATTTTTCTTCAAATAAAATGTGTTTTCAAAAGTGAGTTTTTGTTTAAGGCCATGTACATTCTTTCCAAAATTTTAGTAGTTTTCGCGCAATATTGCGTGCAATATGTGCAATTTTAAAAAAATTACATAAACAAGATTTTCTCAAAAACGGCTCCAAATTTTTTCTTTAAACTTTTAGTAGCGATAGTGGTAAATGTACTCTATCAGATGACATAAAAGCCATATTGCTCTATAGGTTGTTTTTTTCAAAAATTACAAAAATGTAAATTTTTTCACATGTTTCTCACGTCGATAATAATTACATTAGCGGTGTTTTTTTCACATTATTATATTTACGAGTACACGTGCTTTAAATAATGTCAAGTAAAGTTTCTTGAAAACACAACCGTTTTCTGTGAAAAGAAGCTCAAAATTCCACATTTTCAGAAACGCTCAGACACCATTTTCTCAAAAAATTACATAATTGTAATTTTTTTAAAAATCTCTTACATCTTTAATATGCACATTACCAGCAATTTGTAAACATTATAATATTTGTGAGTATAAGTGCTTCAAATAACTTCAAATAAAGTATTTTGAAAACTCAAACATTTTCTGTGAAAATGAGCTTCAAATTTTGCATTTTTAGTAGCGCTAAAATTCCATTTTTTCTTAAACGGCACATAATTTTTAAAAGAAAATTGTCATTTATGACTAGGTTTGTGTGTTCTTTAAGATTCTAAAATTAATGTTCCCGTTCTGTCAATAGGAAATCGAAATATTAAGAAAATGACAAAAAAATGTACTTTTGGCGGTGATAGATGACAGTTGGCAAGAAAGTGTTTGTGGCAATTCCGAATAGCTAGCGAAGACCCAAGGAAATAGAAAACTAATCCGGGAAAGTCTGTGCCATTCTGTAGCACCACTAGTTTTATTTATGTTATTGATGTTAGTATGTTACTGATTGTAAGCCCACCAGGACATACACAGATTGTGAAGCTGTGAAGCCCATCAGGTGGAAGAGGAAGGAATTATTTGAAAGTTGGGAGAGCTATTTTATTTATTCGTAGATATTCCGCCTTTATGGACGTCTTACCTACATTTATCTTGAACTAGTCTATAACAATTCTCTGTAAAATAACTGTTTAAACTGATTCATGGGCACAGATAACACATAGGCAACCTTCCGCATGTGAGGTGGTCGCGTTCCAGAGTCGTAAGGAGGGGCCAGCCGAAGGCATACCGACAACATCTGTTGAGTTGTATGAGTTCTGAAATCCAGGATTTTGTGTCATAAAATTGATTTAATATGAAGTAACTTTTCTTCACTTTTTTCTCATATCACGTGCGTAGCGCACGCAGAACGTTTGTTATCAATTGTGAAGCTCACCAAAATACAGAGAAATGGTTGGGAGCTTATTTGAAAGCTTGATGAGCTGTTTCATTTCTTCATAGATTGTCTGTTTTATCGATTTTTACCCAGATTATAAATAATTATGTGTATAATGACAGTTTGAATCACAAATTGCTGCTGCGCGAACATAACCAACAATATCATCGCTACAAGACAATTGAGAGTCGGCGATGTCTGTCTGTCCCTCTCTCTTTTTGTCTTTCTCGCTCGCGCGCAACACACACACACACACACATACACGTTATGGTGTTGTTTATGTGGTGAAGCGAGGCGGTTAAGTCGGACCTTACTTCTATTGGGGCATTTCGGGAGTCCAGATTTCGAAGGACTAATGTCCTTCAATCCGACCCTGGAGACATGTGAGCGTTCTCTTTGGCCAGCCCTACCCGCGACGCACGCCGCCCTCACCCGTCCTCGCCCGCGTCCTCGCCCGCCCTCCCCGCGCGGGTGCGCGTCTCCTCATCTGATAAGCGCATTCAAACAGGTTGCGGGGACACCGCGCCGAGCCGCACAGCTCCACTTCGCCCTTCCTCGAGGTCCTTAGATCGCGCCGATGCCCGCGCGCCTTATCTTCAAAGTGGACGCCCGCCTCCGCCGCCCTCCGTCCGTCGTCTCGCCCTCCCCCTCCCCCCTCCACTCGTTTTCCTTCTCATCCACCACCTTCTCCACCTCCAGAAACCTCTTCATTTATGCTTTCGCCTTTTTTTCCAGCTTCGCTGCCTCCTCAGCTTCTGCCTTGTTCTCCGTTTCTGCAACCAGCACTAGCACAGTTTTTTTCGTCGACGTCTCTTTCACAGTTGTCTCTTCCTTCTTCGCAGTCTGTTCTACCGACACCGTCTCTTCCGCCTCTGCCGCTGTCCCCTCCTCCACTTCATCTTCCTCCATTTCTATCACCTACTTTTCCTCCATTTCCTCTTCCTCTTTTTCCTCCATCTCCCCTTCCTCCTTTTCCTCCACCCCCTCTTCCTCTGTTTCCTCCACCTCTTTTTCTGTCACCTGTTCCTCCTCCTCTTCCTTCTTTTCCTCCTCTACCTCCTTTTCTTCCACCTCTTCCACCTCGACCTCTTCATCCTCGATGTTCTCAAACCTCCTACTCTTTTCCACTTTTGCCTTTCAGTCATTTCGATTACAATTAGATTTATTAGTGCAGCTCTTTAGCTTCGGATATTTCGAGCCGTCAAGAGTATCTCAGTGACTGAGCGCATGTGGCACACAGTGGATCACATTGACAACAAAAAGAAAAAAACATCCTAATTTTAGCAAAATATATATTGATTTTGAAAATGTATTTTGAGTAGATTTGTGGGATAGAAATTTGTTAAACTATAGATATATTACGAATACAAAACATATAAAAATCTTTTGTATAGTAAATAATTGTAATATTTGATTCATGTGACTGAGTTAGAATATTTTAACAAAATTTAACAAATGTTTCTTTCGAAACATCTTCGAAAGAAATATCATTATAACTACATTCGAAGGGTGTAGATTGATATTATATCAATGCAAGTACATACCTAAGTAAATCTTAAAATTATTGTAAGAATTTGATATAAATGAGAGTAATATTCGCTAATCAAATTAGGAATTAAGGTAATAAGTAATACATGAATATTAATTACGACAAAATGTTATCTTGGTTACAGTTCCTTTCCGTTTATAAATATTGTTGGGAAATATTAAATACAATTGGCGAAGAAGTTTCTTTAAATGCCACATTACAAATTAATCTTTAAATTTATTTACTTTATTATCATTGTTATAATTAACTCTCCGACGGGCGCGTAGCGGCACTCAGCGCCACATTCTTACATTTTTGTTGATTTCGTGTAAATAATTGGTGTCCAACATATGAGCTCATAGTTATTCTTCATTTATTATATTTTCAACCGGATGACACTCAAATCACGATTTTAGACACTGCCTATCGACTGTTATTCATTAGTAATTCGAACTCATCAATGGTTGCGGCACCCCGCACCGCACGCCCTTTGTCATGTAAGAATAATATTTGAGTATTTTATCCAGTAGAATTCTTACTGCTGTTTTGTTATTTAGCTTTATGACACAGATTTTGGAGTACTAACTACTAATTCAAATTTAAATGCGTTGTTTCCGAAGAAACGTTAGGAGGCACGTTTTCATCGTATTCATTCCCCGACATGTAACATGTACCAAGACACGAAGGGAGCGAGTGTTGGATCAGATTCTTATTAATATTATTTCGTTTGGGATTTAGTCAGTTATTATGAAATAAAATGTATAAAAAGATAAATAAAGAATATTTCCTTCACATTCAATGACAAAAGTAAAAACTTTTGACTCGGAAATCGAAGTTGAAAAAAGCTGTACGGAGTACCGCACGCTCCTGCCGGTGGGAAATGATAGGACGCGCCCGCCGGAGGGAGACTATGAAACATTCATGTGGTCCAACAAATGAATTTTCAGTTTCATTAACATCAACTTCCCTGAGGTTGCGAGTACCTCGACTTACCCGCAACGGCCTTTCAAAATACGAATATATTATTAATACATTATTATTAAAAATATCATTATTATAAATATTATTATATTATTGTTACGAATATTATTATTAAGAATATCATTATTATAAATATTATTATATTATTGTTACGAATATTATTATTAAGAACATTATTATTATGAATATTATTATTATATTATTGCTATGAATATTATTGTTGTTATGAATATAATTATAATGAATATTATTTCCTAACATCCTTCTACCTTGGATCTACGTAAAGGCAGCTGGCTTTTATTCCTCCTCTTCCGAAGCACTGCGCTGTGCCCTCCCGCTGTGTCGGTGGGGGTTTTTAATTATCGCGCTCAGAGGGCGCGACGGGCGCTCGTCGCCGTCACTCTTTGACGCGCGCCGCCGCGTCTCGTTGACGCGAATCAACGCCCCCCCCCCACTCCCCTCCCTCCCTCCCTCCCTCCCCCGCCATCCGACTCGCTCTGGACCTTTCCCCCGCGCTCCTTCCGGCACCCGGGATATTGCTGTGCGACGAAATGCCCAGATGACGCTTCCGAGAAACAAACGTGCAAGGAGATGCGTTTTGAGTTGGCTTGCTACGGGAGATCAACTGGATTCGTACCGGTTGGCAGAATGAGTCGGCTGATTAATATAATAAAGAGTAGGCATCTGTGCTGCGATCAGTGATGCAGTTGTTAAATGATTTCAGTAGTATTTCCCTTTCGTTTTTACGTGTTGCATTATTCCTGATATCTTTATATCCACCTTGCCGTTTTGAGTACCTTTATATCTAGCTTCTAACGAAATCCCTGATAACTTTACAGGGACACCCATAGACATGATGAAGCCTTGGCCAGAAGATTGATGGAAGCACTTTATTTAAAACAAAAGTTCAACCCCTACCCACTTACATAAAGAGAATTCGTTTCTCCATAAAACATGAATAACTTTTAACAGTAAATTTGAATTTGAAGTAAATCCTTTTTTAAATAAAAAGGGCGCGGTCTGAATGAAGTAGGGACTTGAGGCAAGGTATTCCAGTTGTGCCTAGCCTTCCGAGGGCGCCTTTGTATGATTGTGACCACCTTGCTAATTTCAATAACTGATGTATGATCCTTTGAAAAGCTACTCTACGTAAGTACAAGATTTTGTTATGATTAAATCAATACTTGAGCGTAATTTCCAACAAGTAACAGTTCATTGTCATAATACTTCTGTAGCAGTACAATTCGATCAGCTATCACTCTTTTTTGGTACTAGAATCAATAACCACCAGGTACCCTGGAAACTCAGAAAAGAAGACATTGTTATATTGTTACATTACGTAGTACATTGAAGTCTCACGACATTCATGTTTACAAATAATAACAGATTTTTCATAAACGCTTTCACCCATGCATGGGTGAGATTTTCTGGTAGAATTATTATAAAATACCTGTGCCTTCACGAAAGGTGGAAACTTCCTAGAAACGTGATAATGAATTTTTCTCTTCGTTTTATGAAAGTCACCGAGAACTTATTTCCAGATTCCTTACACGAGTTGGAGCAGGATATTCACTGGTACTGTAAATTCACATTCTTTTCTTCCTGATGGCTTATGCCTTAATTTCAATATCTTAATTATTCTACAAGAAACCCCATTTCGAGAAATCTAATTTGTGAATACTGGTACCTCACCCCTTACACACACTAACATGCACTATACTGCTATACATTCTGGGTGCTCAGTCGGAGAGCTTGTCCCTGCTGGGGCGTTGCCCCGCTGGTGGGAGATGTCTGGCTAAAAAAAAACCTTCAAACTGAAGTTTAGTTCGGTGCCATATCTCGCTATCGCCACCAACTCCATCGATGAACACAACTACACTTACGGGACTAATGCCTATTACCGTTGAGGCACCCGATAATAGCAATCAATCAAACCGAATTGCTCTGTGTGGTTTGATACGAGATGCATACTCGTTTCGGAAGGTATTCTCTCTAGAAAGTAAGAATGACCAGCACTTTGCCGCGTTACTCCGAATTTCGTGCCAACTCCCGAGTTGGTTGTCGTGAGATTTCTCTCTGGCCACTCCGGTGGTCCCTTCCAACCACACGCTGTGTTGCCGGAAAGCTAATTTAATAAGCGCCTAAAAAAAGATGTCGTGGAAATTGTCCGTGTACGTTCGTGTAACGCGCACCGCACATCAGAGGAGGTTGTACTGTAACAAAATTGAATCCGTGCGGAGAAGCATAATGTTAAGGATTAACATGCAGCGACAACGGTCACCGTGATATTAGTTAATAACAGGCGAGCAGACAGCTACGTGGGTAATAGCTTTGTGCTACGAATATGCATGGTCATTCATACGTGAGTTTTTTGGAGAGCGAGGTAATGAGAAAGCACGGAATACCGCAGTCTTTCGTCGGAAATTGGCCAGTCATATCGATTAATTTCTAGTTAATATTGCGTTATTTCGACGTCGGAATCATCATCGTGGATAATGCGTGTTAAAATGGAGCCTAATTCCTACATCTGAACTTTTTCAATTTTGAAATATGTGTGCATATCATGTTTACGATTTTTCATGTGATATTAATTGCAGATTAAGATATTTTTGCATCTGAATTACTAAAATGTAATTGACCTCATGAACGGAAGCCGTTAAAAAACGTATAAAGTTAAGCTTAAGTATCAACTGCATGTTTTTGTCGTCAGCCTCATGACCAGATTAGCTCCTCGATGTTCTTCCGGGAAGAGCCTGTAGGAGAAATTGAACTCTTTTGTCATGTGTTTATTATCCTGCATCTACGCCGGAGCATTTCTCAGGAGTTTCAATTTACAACATATTTTTAAAAACAATTAATTTAAATAAAATATATTAAAATTGAATTATAATAATTATCTTCGTAATGGCTTTCGTTCATAACACAATAAACCATTTATAAAATAACTAATTAGAAGAACGTTAAAGAATAAAATAATTTCAAAAAATAATTTTCAGAATAAGTATTGTGATTACAGATACAAATAATAATAATAATAATAATAATAATAATAATAATAATAATAATAAAAGTAATTGTTTTGAAGATGATATTTTTCACAATATTTTTGCAATTTTTGAACGATATATTTTGATGTAACTGTATTGTGGAGTGTTAGATACTGTAAAAATGTTGTTGGTGTTTCAAAATGATTTAGAAAGTCATTGTATGTTTTACATTCACATTAAACGCATTAAGCTGTTTCATCAGCTTTTTCACATACATAATGGTGACTTCATATTTTTAAAGGAATACTTTATCATTGTTTTCTTCGCCAAGACTTAATATTTGATAGTAGCAACTGGCCCGACGAGAAACGAATTTCTTTGAACTGCACACCATACATTTTTCAACACACAATCTGGAACATATTGGAGGAAGTTAAAAATATATTTGCTCCCATCCGAAATCGAAAGCGGATATGACAAGAGAGCATGTTGCCAACGCGTCATCCGGGGTAAATCATTTTAAGATTACTTTCAGAATTATTTCAAAAATTGATACATTAGTGGGTGTATTTCTTGGAAAATATGCTCAGAGATACAATTTCTTTGAATAAACATTTTTATTAAAAACAATTGGGAATATTCATTTTCTGTATTTCGCGCGAAAATAAAATTACTGAAATAAAAAAAGAACAAACTGTTCTCTATGTTTCGTTAATCTTTACAGTAGTTACTCGAATAGTATTTCTACCTCGCTAAACAAAATTGCTAGACGTGTTCTTCTTGGATATTAGATAAATTATTGCCCATTGAAAGTTCTCTCTCTGGGGCCTATCTGTTCACAGAGAATCCCATTTACAGCGAGTTCATGAAAGGCTCTTGAAAAGCGGCCCCCTCGCCATAACCAGAAGCCTCTTGAGAACGAAACCCATCAGCGCTCCGTAAGTATCGCCATTCCCACGAGCACCCTGGGCTCACACGCGGCGCTCCCGCGATTAGGCTCGGGCGCTGGCGGCCGGATAGGCGAGCGGCCGGGGTGTGTTGGGGGGGAGGCGGGGGCGGGGAAACCATACTACTAGTATACAAATTGAAACGGCGGCGTGGGCTCTAGCCAAAAACCCGGTGATGGCTGCGGAGGTGACGGTGGAGGCGAAGGAAGAGGAGGAGCAGGAGATGAGGGATAAGGTGAATGGAGTGAAGGAGGAAGAGGTTGCGGCGAAGAAGCGAGAGGATGAGCAGGTGGAGGGGAATAGGCTGCCAAGAAATTGGGGGGGGAGGAAATGAGACTGCAAAGAAGGACGAGGAGGAGGATGGGGAGGATGCGGCGTCAGTAACAATGGAACAAAAGGAGCAGGAGGTGGCACCGGAGAAGGCAGAGTAGTCGACGGAAGAGAAGGAAAAACAGTAGTGATGAAGAGGGAGGGGGCGACGACAATGGAAAAGGAGGGAGAGGCGGCGGCAACGAAGGAGGAAGTGACAAACAAGAAGGAGGAGGAGGTGGAGGAGGAGAGGGCTATGGCAAAGTTGGAGCGGGCACGACATGAGGAGCAGGTGGAGCTGCGGATGATGCTGTAGCCGAACAGGAGATGAGAGATGGAGGCACTGCCGGTGGAAGGCGGCGGCGATGCCTGACGGAGGCAGTGGCGAGGGCGGTGGAGGAAACGGCGACGGGGTGGCCGCGAAGGTGTCGGCAGCGGCGGCGGTGGCGACGTCGGCGGTAGTGGCGACGTCGGCGGTAGTGGCGACGTCGGCGGCGGCGGCGGCGGAGGCGGCGGCGGCGGCGGCGGCGGCGGCGGCGGCGGCGGCGGCGGCGGCGGCGGCGGCGGCGGTGGCCGCGGTGCTCGCGGGGGCCGCGGTGGCGGCTGTGCCGGCGGTGGCGAGCGTGCGTTTCGGAGAAGCGGACAGAGGACGCTTTGATGCGCCGGGAGCTGGGGTCGCTGACGCCGCCCACTGCTCTCCGCACCGCGCGGACGCCGGGCACAGCCACTCAAGGGGCCGCTGTCCCACGGAGGTCTCCGCCGCCGCCCACCCGCCCTGACCTCCCACGAGCCGCCACAGCTCCTTCCCTCCCCTCTTCAGCCACCATCTCCCCCTTGCACCCGCCGTCATCCCCGGGGCCGATCTGAATAGCGCCGCTGGGTCAGCATGAGCTCGCTGTGCGCAAGTGTCGTGTGTGTTCCAATCTGAGTGATGATGTTTCTGCTTGTGATCGTGAGAAGTTGCAGGAGATAATGGCACCCCAAAACTTCGTACGTCTTTCAGAACGTGGTTCTAAATCCGTACCAATTCACACGTCTTGGTGTTTAGAGTATAGATTTCTACGAGCACCAATACAATAATCTTGTTAAAGATTATATATCAGTCACAGAGTAGAGAGAAATTTTCTTTATTCAGTAAATTAAATTAGTTTTCTGAAACTGTTTATTGATACTTGCCTCTCTTTGAGATGAGACTTCAAAGTTGGTGAGGGGAAATTTTATATCCACTCTCCAACTTTGAACATAACTGTTGTAGCTAACTCTTGGCTTTTCCCCAAATTAGACAATTCATAGTTTCTGATAACTTTGTGATGTTATTAATTAAGTGCAATAAGTTACTTCCATAAACCAAGGACTTCATTCAGCCCGACGAAGTCAAGTCAAAAAAATTAACAGCCTTAAGTTGTCTTCGATACCGTACCACTAGTAATCGTGTAACTTTTAATGTGTAAAACCTCTGTCAACTATTTAATGAGTACAAACTGAATAATTTTTACGATACTATTTTTCAAATTCAAGCATGCATTATTCAAACATTACAGTTATTTTATGCTTCGAGCGCTAAAAATGACATTTCATTTTGCGAGCAAGAAATGTTGGACACGAGGGCGATTGTGCGAGTGGTGCAATCCTACGAGCAAAATCAAATCACTTTTACATGTTTCATTAACTACTTTTAAGCGCGTTCCTGGCTTTCCTTTTTTATTAATTAAAGTGTACAAATCACTTAATTGGGTTCCCTGTTACATTAAGATCAGTTGTAGCTAATCAGGCGAAAGTATTTTGTCTTCTTTGTCACATTCACAGTTTTATCTGAATATTGGAGCATCGCTTCACTTTCAGCACTATAGCTAAAAAATTGAATGTTTTTCTTGCTGTTCTTGCCCTAAAAAAGCGCTTTTCGTAGTGGCTGTTTAAATAAATAGTTAATATGATTAGTCTCTTCATCAGGGGGTCATCCACCATTCGTCCAGCAGCTATTACGTCGATGGATAAACATTATACCTGAAGAAGCGATGAAAAGCATCGCGAAACCTTGTACCCACAGTTGTAACAAAATCCTATAATGAAATTTAAATATACTATTTGTTTTCGAACAACCTGTTTTCGTCTGTTTTCTGTTTCAATATATGAATGTCTGTAATCCAAAAATACCAAATATCAATAACAATTAGAACAAACAATCAATAAATAACACTTAGTATTTTAATGATTAGTACTGTATCTACTCGGCTGCCGGGAGATACCGCGTTCTAGGCACAAATGCCAACGTTTCGGCCGTTATGTCCCAGGTCGAAATGCAATGGAAAGTAGATACTAAATCCAGTCGCGGAAGCTTACGCATTTAATGTTTCGGGGTTGTTACCAACATATCACATTTAGTCATATAAACGCTGTTTATATTAACAGTAATTTCATAATTGCTGAGATGAGCCGAGTTTCAGTTCTGTGTACTACGTGATCGCTATTGTACCCTGTTACAAAGCTTGTACTACAAGAAATTCGGTGAAACTTTGTCACATTGGTTAATGTCTATGGAGAACTTCGAGCAAGCTTCATTTTTCTTAACACAAATTTCTGAAGTTAGATTTTCTATATTAATCTGATAGTATTCAGACGTGTCCTTTTTCTAATTAAAAATATAAGAAGGCAAAAATTGTTCTAGAAAAATATTAAAACTGGTTTCAAGATCCTGAAAATTAATTTTCCAGCATTTGAAAATCTGCAGAAATTGAGTGAAATATAAAACAGAGGAGCGTAGGAAGTCATCTAAATAAACAAATTGAAATGTAGAAATAATAAATAAAGTGACTAAAACAATATTAATCAAATACATTATTACTGTCTCGCAAATTTTCATTTGTTTATTTCAATTCATTTGTTTATCGGCAGAGCCCTTGACGGTATATTTTGACCTCTCGAACAAAAAGCACCCACAGAAAACCCACAGAGCTGTTAACAGACTTTCGGCTAGTTTGGATTATGAAATTTCTGTATAGCACAGTTTTGCATTAGAATCTTAACGAAAACTATACCACCAAAAATTACCTTTAAAGGACGGTCGCATCATCTTAAGCTATCATTCTCAGCGTCACGTCAATATATTAATCCTTCTTTTCGCCATGGTACAAGCTTGTTTCGAATGCACACTTTTTGACATGTCCAGGCATTTCCCAGAATAATTTCTATATTTCGGCTTATCAATGTTTTCCAGAAATCGGTCACCTTATGAGCTAGTAGCGGATTTTTAACGGAAAATTGTTGGAATTCTTTGGGATGTTGAAGAATTTGTTTTAGAGGCGTTTTGCCCTAAATAGGTCACCAATTCCAACATAAATAAGTAATTTAAAAACTCAAAACCTTAACGTAGAATGTATGGACATAAAATAAACGTGAAACGTTAATCGATTTTTTTCCACTTTTCATCAAAATTTCGATGCATCATGCGATGCACCGATGCAATACCGCACGTGGTTCTTGGTCTAAGTCAATGACTCCCATCTTGATCAGGTTTTTTATCCAGTTTCCTTAATTCATTGAGTGAATGCTGAGGTGGTTCCCTGTTTTGCTCCTGGACATAAATGTAGCTTCACTATGCCCACGTTTAGTTGGGCTCTCCATTTGCTTATTGTGGTGGAAGTGGGGCCACGGGTATGCATTACTATTTTCTTACAAATTCTAACAACTCATTTCTGTAGTTCGTTTACCAATGCAAACAACTTTCTGTAACTCAGGAGAGAAAAATGTCTATTTTCCAATGCTGCTAATCTTGCTTTGTTGGTATTTTTATTCGTCATTCAAATACTTAAGATTTAAAGGTGGGAAAGGGGATTCCAGAGCTCATGAAAACGCAGAATGTACTTTTCCTCCGTACGTTACAATTTTTACTGTTCATTGACAAAACAAATCAATGGCGGGGCGGGCGCGGGGCGGGCGCGGGGCGGGCGCGGGGCGGGCGCGGGGCGGGCGCGGGGCGGGCGCGGGGCGGGCGCGGGGCGGGCGCGGGGCGGGCGCGGGGCGGGCTAGGGGCGGGCTCGGGGCGGGGTGGGCGCGAGGGCGGCGCGGGGCGGCGCGGGGCGGCGCGGGGCGGCGCGGGGCGGCGCGCGGCGGGCGCGGGGCGGGGAGGGCGCGAGGCGGCGCGGCGCGGGGCGGCGCGGCGCGGCGCGGGGCGGCGCGGCGCGGCGCGGGGCGGCGAGGGGCGACGGTCGCCCAGGTCGGGGCTCCGCCCGGTTGCCGCCGGCTCGTTACCAGTCGTCCCGGGAACCCGTTAAATTAAGTCCTTCGGAGGGACCGCACGCGCTGGGCGGGGTTCCGGGAACCCCGATAGAGCTGGCGCGCTGCGCCGCGGCGATGGAAACGCCGCAGTGGAAGCTGAGCTGCCACAGAGGTGTCTTTCATGAGCAGGGACTCGAGAATGAAGTTTTCCCGCAAACTGTTATGCTTTTGATCCTTGATTGATTAGTGATTCCGAGCCCGTCATCTTCTCAGGTCATTAGTCTCGTAAGTGTTGTGCATTTTTTTTCTGGCGGAGGATGGCGTTTAAGGTAAATGCTGGGACGTTTGGTTTTTTAACTTTCACTTTTGTGAGCCCAGGGGCAAGACATATCTAAGTTGTACTTTATTTAATTTACTAAATGTACTGCTAAAATTTTATCTATATATGTATGTATTACGTGGTTAGGCGGAAGAGCAGGCCTGATGGCCCGAGTTTCGCCACATAAATAAAGTCACTATTATTATTATTCCATTACATCACGATTAAAGATGTTATGAGTTGGCTGAATATAAAATCTACTCCAGGTTGCAACCAGCTATCTAAGCAGCAGATCCGGTGACTGCCAGTGCCTCTACAATACTTTGCGCAAAATGTGAGCTGTGCCAAATAAAGCAATTTCTTGCACTTCCCAGACTTTTGAATTACCAGGGAGTTTAGACACGATTCTTACTCAAATTTTGCGGAACAAATCCCAGAACTCCCATAACTATCGGGACGACCTATGCTTTTACGCCCCACATTCGGCTGATCTCGATTTCCAAACTCTTGTATTTAAGACGTTTCTCTGCCTCCTTGGTAACGACGTTTTGGTCGCAAGGTACAGCAACATCGATAAGTAAACACGATTTTTTCGCCAAAACCCGGATAACTATATCCGGTTTGTTTCCCGCTATCGTGCGATCAGTTTGAATTTGTTGGTCGTACAATATCGTACACAATCCAACAGACGTCACCGGTTTCGGTGAGTGTTGGTACCACTTGGGGCATGTGTTTGGAACTTCGAGAGCGGTACAAATCTGCCAGTGGAGGTAGCTACACACCCTATCATGTCTTTTAAGGTATTCAGTCTTTGCTAGGATTGGACAAGCTGAGACAATATGATCAATGGTTTCTACTTGCTCCAGGCAAATGCGGCATTTGTCATCTTGGGAAATTTTGAGAACCGCTTTATCATAATGTCGTGTTCTCAAGGCCTGATCTTGGGCAGCTATTACAAGTGCTTCCGATTCTGGCTTCATCCTTCCCCTTTTAAGCCACATAAATGATTGATCTTTATTGATCTGCACATTGTCCATTCGTTTCAAGTATTGTCCGTGGAGTGTTTTGTCTCTCCACGATTTCTTTAACATTTTTTGTGTCTCACACTTCATGTTTAGCAGCATCAGAAGTTCAGTGTCTGTGTTATTCGACGTGTCTTGCCTAGTTTTCTTCGCAATGCTTCTTGCTACACTAACAATGCCTCTGTTTCCCATTCTTCGGTCAGATTTCATGACCTGCCTCATTAGAGGGTCGTCTTGATGGCTGACTACATACTTCCCCAACCCGACTATTGCGGTGTGCCAGGAGGCCTCAATTTGTCTGAGGCCTCTTCCTCCTTCCTTACGTGACACATAAAGTCTATGTATATCAGCTCGAGGGTGGGAAACATGATGCATTGTTAGCAGTTTTCTGGTTTTTCGATCCGGTGCGAATTTCTTGCTCAGTCCAGTCCACTAGTCCAAAACTGTATTCGGCTACAGGTCAAACTACCAAACTACCTATTGCAGATATCTTATTCCTGGAATTCAGAGCGGACTGCTGGACCAGTGTCACTCTCCTTTAATACTCCCTACGAATTCTCTCGTTCATTCTGTCGTTAGTATTATATTATTATTATTATTATTATTATTATTATTATTATTATTATTATCATTATTATTATATTACCTTCCCCTGCTGGATGCCGAGATCAATGCCAGCTTGTGGGGTTTTTCCTATCCAGGTATCTCTTGCCAGTGGGCCACCGCCCCACCCGGGACAAGCTGTAAGCTTCAGTCGGGTCTCATGGCATGTTTGGTATTGTTGTGCAAATAAATGGATGTGTGCGTTAGTAAAGGGTAAGGATAAGACAAGAAGAAGGAAGAAAATATCGTGCACGGTCCGCGGCCCGTTTGTGAGGGTACTCCGACACAGACCTGATATTGATCCACCAAACCAGATTAAATTCTCGATATTAGCAGGTAGCAACTCACCCCATATCGTAGGTGGGAACGAAATGACAAGTTTACAGAGACCAAGCATTAACGTACGTATGTTAGCTGTCTCGTGAATATATGGTTTCAATGTTCACTGATAGTTTTTTTCCCTTATACTTTCTGCTCAGCAACACCATTTTCTCTTGCGAATAGCCATTCATCTCACTGCATCATGCAATTTCTACGCTGTCACAACTTCACAATTCACGCCGTTTCGCAAGCTTCACAGTTTCTACGCCGTCGAATGCCTCCTCAATCAGCTCAATTGGAAACACTTTCCAGGCTTCTGAGTGGCCACAAACGCGTCTTTCAAACGAAGTGACATGGGTTTATTGTTTTGGTGAAACTGACAGGAAAATAATTCAGTGAACCTGGCTTAGTAGATATTTTGAAATTTTGATGATTCGACAACTCGAATTTTTGCGTCCAAATGTTGAAGTAAGCCAAAGCAAGTCGTTTAGTAAAAATATTCATCATAGTTTTCTTAATTCTGTAGTGGTATCAGATATCTTATGGTGCTCCATATTATGAATTAAGAAATAATCAAACCACAACATTAAAAGGTTTTAATGTGTATTAAAACATCCCAAAGCCACCTTTCGGGATCACCTCTTCAGTGGGTCTAAATCAAAACCCAAGGAAATATAATAAATAGTATTCAAGTATGGAAGGGCAAAAAGAAATATAAGAAGAAAATGAAAATGTTTATTTCATTTTATTTCTCAAAAGGAAAATTTATAAGATTTAATAAACAGGAGAGAGAATGTTGAACATGTGAAATATTGCAATGGAATTAAATCAATTGTATTTATTTTCTTCACATTCTTCACAGCTTGAACGAGGGCTGTTCACAAAATACGTGCACTGATGTGATAAAGCCAAATGTATTTTATTTATTCGGTCTGGGTCCCCTTCAAAGTACTCTCCTATCCTACGCTCACAATTACCCCAACGGTGTTTCCACTTGTTGAAACAGTCCAGGTGCACTTCATTTGTTAGCAACATTACTGTAAGCCGTGTTAAGCGTAGCAAATGTTTCTGTCGCAGATTTTCCCAGTTTAACACAAAATTTCACAAAAAGTCGTTGCTCTTTCAGGTCATTCATTTTGAAATCCGACAACGAAAAAATCGCACATCACTAAAAACCACGTAGTTAATAAACAAATGAAGTCATCAACAATCGGGAAATGGCTTCCTAATCAGCATATCTGTGCAAATGTAGCGACATGAAGCTGATTCCCCTTGAATCAACAGGAACCGCGCTATTAAGAGTCCGCGTATTTTTTTAACAGACTGTCTATTACCTTAGATTTATTTTGGATTCGTGTATTGTTTGTATGCCTGCTCTCACATGTTATCGGGTTTGTACTATTTGTACTCTCCTTGTAATAATTGTCAAAGAATGCCATTTCTCAATGGCTTGTTAGTTATACATAGCTCATCTAAGGAATGAGATTGACGTAAAATAAATTAAATGAAAGTTGCTGTTTTAATTGAAATTCGCTAATCTATCCAGGAAGCATTATTTTTAGAAGCTCCCTAAATGACATTTTTTTGGGCTGATTGTAAATAGACGAATAATAATCGAAAATATTCTTTTATTCATTTATGAAAAATCATACATCATTGGACAGAAAATGTAAGGGGATATGAATGCATGTGAGTAGCATGTGGTGCAGGGCTTTTGCGGCCTGTGGGCCGCATGCGGCGAGCCGGATCTTTTTCTGCGGCCCCTGGATGATTTGAAAATTTTATTATACCAACCAAATACAATGCACTTGAACATTTAATCTTGTTTTTATTTAATGATATATACATTTTATGTGCATTAATCATATGTTGAATAAGAGTCGTATCTTGTATATATTTGTTTCAGTGCAATTTCAGTAGTGAGGGTAAAACCATTTTAAATTATGGTGCGGCTCGCGGCTTAACTAGAATTTGATATGTGGCCCATAAGCCCTTCTAAGTTGAACAGCTAGTGTGTTGCCGAAAAGTGAGAATTATCAGAGAGTTCATTGCCCTAGTCGCATGTTACATCACCGCAACGTAACGCTTCACCGCAACTGCGCTTCAACGTGGAACACTTTGATTGCTGTGAATAATCGACTCGTCTCGTACTCGGTCGACAAAGCACTGATATGGCTGCTTAGCTTTCACACCACTCTGGCGCATGTTCTGGCGCTGATGAATCATCAGTGGGATACTACAGATTGAATCGAAACTGTAACTTAGAATTTTTTCTTTCTAACGATTTCATTAACAAAATTTTTGGCAGTGCTTTCCTGACCATGTTCTTTTATTGTCCGGTATTTCCAAAAATACCTGACAGAAACAGATCTGTTTTTATCTGGTATTTTTTATCGAACTAAAAGCAGAGACAGTAACATTTAGGGGCTCTTTCGACGTAAGTTCTGTAAAAAAATGGGGCCCTTCGCAAATCAATCAGAGGAGAGACAATACATTCTCTGAACAAGGTTGGAATCAACTCCCCTTACCGAACTGGTGATTGGGTTCGCAGTCCTAACAGCCATGCCCACCCACTGGCACGGCTGGATTAAAAATTGAGGATGTAAATTCGAAACCATTCGTAGAGCTTATGCATAATTCTGTAGCGTTTTCAAGCGTGTATGGAATTGCCCTTCTTGGAATGAAGTACAATTTTAAGAGCTTTAAAATGCAATCCGAACGAAATTGTATTTTGTGTATGTTACGTTTTTAGAATCTTCTTTGCAAAGCGTCTTACAGGGAGTGAAGACAAGAGCAAATATTTGGGTCACAAATAGTTTTTTTTGTGTTAACCCTCCACTGGAAATCCTTTTCGGACGAAATAAATCCTATAAATCTTTTAAAACCCTGGCGAGCAGGCAACGGGGTGGCATGGGTAGTGGAGCGTGCCAGAGTTCGCTTCGGAGTTGAATGGAGAGTCCAGCGTTCCTCGCTAAGCTGCCGCGCAACGTACTGTAATTATTTAGGAGACGTAGCTATAGTCCGACCACTTAAAGAAGATCCACGGCTGAAGATTTGTACAGCAGCTGGGGTATCAAAAGACGTTGGAATATTGGCGATTTTTGCAATATCGATGTATCGATTGATCTTGAGATACGATTCTTGCGATGTTAGTTTTCGAAGGGTGTAGGTATCGATACTGTTGAATCGTTATTATCAAGATATCCATCCATGGATGCAGGTTTGGCTTCAAGAAACTAAATTTATGAATAAATAAATTTATGAATGATTTTTTTCCATTGAGTTATTTCAAGAGCTTATTCCGCATTCTGGCACTCCATTTGCCTGGAGCATAGTATTGTCTTAAGAAATAAAAATATTGCTTTCTACGTCTTTAAGTAGTTAAAAATATCTATGAAAAATAAAAATAAATATAAATAAATCCATTTATTAATTAATTTATTATTTTTAAATTTCTAATGTAAAAATTAATGATTTATTTCTTCGTATTTGAAAAATCGTGTTGTGTTTTCTGTATGTTATCTATACCAAATATTGTGTCCATCGGATCACAACGTACCTACAGGGATATAAAGGAGACATGAACGCCAATGCTGAACATTATACGCAATTCCTCTCTCCTATAATATGCCCCATAATGTTTAACGTGTTCGTTGCTAAGTGTCACTCACTCCACCAGCCAATTTCCAGACGTGAGATTGTTGTGGAGAGAGGGAAGCTATCCCGATGTTAATGACAGATTTCGCGAGAGTAACCACCATCGACTACCCGGCCGTACGCTGAGCGTTCACGGAAACTTAAATAGCTGGCTAACGACACGGTGCAGGACGAATTTCGTCTGGACCCGTCATTTGCGCGTATCAATAGGTTATTTGCCCGCCAATGTTTGTTCACTGGAAAATGTTAATTCTTTCAAGGCGTGCTCGTGTGATTTTGTACCTTTTACAATATGACGAAGCTCCATTCGTGTAATTATCTTTTCATACAAAATCGCATGTTTTTACAAATGAAATGTACATATTTTAGGTAAATATTCATTCGCTGTGTTGTATGTAAAAATATTAACATTGATATTCTGTATACTATTTGTTGTGTTTTGAAAATAAGGTAAATATCTATTATTCTAAATATAGTATTTTTACAGTATGTTACGGGAGCGAAAATGCGATTTCTATTGATGAGTGTGCTTCGAGGAATATTGGAACTCATCGAATGAACCCCCTCAAAGATCTCCTTTATTCCCCAATCCGTTCTTAGTAATATTTCAAATTTTCCCAAGTAATAACCCGTTCAGGGTTTCAATTAATGTCACTGCAGTGCCCTGATCGGGAGAACTAAGAGTTCGGGTCCCGATTGTTGCAGGATATTCGATACTATCCAGATAGCTAGGTCGAATTCAGCCGCGGTATGCAGGAGAAGTCCATCGGCCGGGTGCTCCGTTCGGTAGTGTTCTATGGTTTCTTCAATCAACACCAGGCGAATGCCGGAGCAGTACCCTAACAAACGGGCCACCTACCGCGCGCGATCGTTCCTTCATCTGTCTTGTCCTATTGTCACCCCTTACCTTCATACACTAACACTTACATGAACTGCACTGCCACACATGTCGGGAGACACGTCGGGAACTTGGAGCTCGCTCCATCTGGGGCAGTGTCCTGCTGGTGAGAGATACCCTGTTGAGGAAAATCCTCGTTAGTAGGTCGACGCAAGATCTTCACCATCAAGCGGGGGAAGATCACCGCCTCTCGCGATAAAACATGCTACTACACTCACGAGACTAATGACCTTAGCAGTTGTCGCTCCAGGAAACTAATCAATCAATCGAAACCAGCGTGTCGGAAACGGATAGGGCGGCATCTGGCAGGACAGGGAAGGGTAGAAATGGGGCAGTGGCCGAGGCGGCGTAGGGCAGGGCGGAGCGGGCCATTGGCGGTGCGAGCCGCGGAGAGCCAAGGAAGGAAAGAGGGGAACGTGGTGGAGCAGAACGGTTTGAGTTGGATGGAGTGGAACAGTTCACAATTTAATTCAGTTTCATTGAGGGCACGTTAAAAATCGACATAATATACTTCTTAATATTATCTCAAGACTTTCAAACGTCCGTGGAAACAGGAACTTTTGAATTTTGCTCGGATGCTTGTTTTAGGGTGGAGGATCTTTTACATACAGTAAATATACTACATGGGATAGCCGGCTTTACTTCTTATCGGATGGAAGACGATTGAAGGATTTTTCTCACTTAAAATTCCACGACTTCGATCGAATTTGAACCCACTAACTTGGGTAAAACAAGCTGATACACTAACCGTTACTCTACTTCAGTCGCAAACTCGGAGAAAGAAGAGGTATCGCCCAAACCCAAGAAAGATTATTTATTACTTTCTTGGGTTGAATACATTTCTTCCGTTTTTCGGTCGAATTAACGATTGTGAGAGAAAATGAGTTTGCAAATTCCCGGGGAACGCTGGATGCAGAATAATGTACGGCGTGGACCTCCTTTAACTTTGCAGGCTCTATCCGGCGCCCGTCCGAGTCCAGCAGATTCGCCCCAACGACGGAGTTCCGTGCGCGTCGTCCCGCCCGACACGGATCTGCCAACTTTTTGTTCCGCCGCATCTTTTTATTTCTGGCGCTGCCGCGCGGCGCATGTCCGCAATTGGCGGAGTTCTCGCGCGCGCACGCGGGGCAGCGGGTGGGTGAGGGGTGGTGGGGACGGGAGCGCCGTCCTGGTGGAGGTGGTGGTGGCGGTGGTGAAGCGGGAACGAAACAGGGCGAGGGCGGAGGTGTGTGCATGGAAAACCGGACTGCCTGGAGAGAGTGGGGGATGGAGGCTGGGGTCAGGCGTGCAAAGGGAATGAGGGGTTTGGGTGGCGTGGTGGGGAAAAAGAGGCGCTGTCGTCAGCGCGGAGAGACGAGGTGAGCTGCGATGCGGGGGAGGTGGGGGAGGAGACATGAGACTTGGTGAAGAGAGGAGGGTTATGGTGGGGAGGGGTGATCGTGGCGGGGAGAGCCAGACCATGGCGGAAGGGGTGATCTTGGCGAGGGGTGGGATGGTCGTGACGAAGAAGGATGGCTTTTGTTTTAGGAGGGGATGGTCATGACGGGGAAAGGAGTGTCGTGGCGGCAAAGGTATGGTCTTGGTGGCGAGGGGAGGGTTGTGACGGGAAGGAGAGTGGGTGGCGTGGCGTGGAGGGAAGGCAGGAAGAATTCGGGAATGGGAGTGTGGCGGTGAGAGATCGTTGAGGGATGGGTAGGACCGGAGGAAGAGGAAGCGGAGAGGGTGTCGTGGTGGGAGGGGAGGGTGTGGTGTGGTGAGAGGGGAGGGTGTGGTGTGGCGGGAGGGGAGGCGACGTGGCAGGAGGGGAGGGGGTGGTGTGGCGGGAGGGAAGGGAGGAAGGGACAAGGCGGAGGAGGGAGAGCCGAGGCGCCGGGGGGATGGTCATGGCGAGGAGGGGATGGTCGTCACGAACAAAATTATCGTGAATAGAAGGGGAGGGGTATGGCGGGGTGAATTGATCTGGGTTCTAGCAGGGAAGAGGGAGGGTCGTGTCGGGAGGGGGAGGGGCGATGTCAACTTAGGAGAGTAGTGAGGTGATGAGGAAGGCTAGGCGGAGCGAGAGAGGGTCACGCGGTACACGGGCAGATGCAGGGAAGGTAGAAGGAGAATGGAGATGGGGACCGGCTGTGGATGAGCAGAGTCGAATCTGGGTTGCGAAGAGCCATTCTCGGCAAACTGCGTGGGATGAAGTTGCCAACCGTTCCCGCGTTGAACGCGGCGACGGGATGGGGAATGCTGCCTGCGGTCGGCCACTTTGCTAATCCACTCACCTCCACTGCGCAGAAGGTTCGCGGAAGGCCGGGGCTGGATTTTCGCGTTGGGTTTTCATTATGTGATGGATTTGCGAAACCGCCGCGGAACATGCGGTCTGTTCGCAATCGGATGTTCTCTTTGGGGTTTTAATTTTTAATGTCGATATGATCGGCGCGTGAAGTGACGATCGATCGGTGCTCGATGGACAGGGAGGGCGCAGTCCGATTGTCAGGCAAGCTTTGCATCTAGGGAGGCTGATAAGAATATTCCACTAGTACAAATTGAATTGCTTGAGATAACATCTAATCAGAATTCGAAGTTAAAAGTTTAGATACAAGAATGACTTTCATTTTGTAATTTTCAATCGATTTATTTTTCAACTTAAGATACTAATTTCTTCATATATGTGTCCCACGAAATTCTAGTTCTAAGTATTAAAGGATGTAGCAAATACTGATGTTAGTGACATTCAAATCTTCAAATTATCAAAAAATTTTTGCCTGCAGAATTAAAATGATTGCTTTTAACCTTATTTCTATTCTTCTCGTCTTCTAGAATTTGACTCTCGCCTTCTGAATCAAAATTTCAACCGCGGTCATGCAGCCTTGCATATTTATATTTGGTTGCCTACAACTGGTATCTTGAACCACCAATAGTGCATTCGACCAAATTACTTGGGTTGTTATCTGTCTCTGCTTTGTTCACAAGTTGTTACCACCGAAATATTTCATTCACAGATTTTAGATAAAAGTCCATATCATCTTGTTCACGCGTTACGGTTCAACACGACAAATCTTTCGCGTCTTTCTAGCATTTTCTCCACATCCACTTATCAATTTACTGCTCTTTTATTTCTGCGCTTCACAATAAACTCGAGATTGTCATTGGTCATTCCTCTATCCTGCAGCGTTATTCTTGCAAACGTTTACTAATGTTTACTTATCATTATTTTATTAAAAAATATTTATTTTTTCTCATGTTGCTGTGTTTTTGCATTCTATCTGAGCTACCTTAATGAAGATATTTCAACATCTCTCCTTTTTCGGTTTCGAAATTATTTTGTAAATTCGCGGAAGACCTAGAAGATATGCGAAGTATCCGTGTAGTGTATAGGCATTGTAAATAAGTATTAATTCTTCAATTTTTTCTTTTGTTTCTGATATCTCATTTGAATTTATTCGTTTTTTGAGTAATACGAAACATCTGTTGCGTTTCAAAATATTATACATTTGTCTACGTCAGTAATAATACAATTTATATGTAAATCTCGCATCCTTTGGGAATGGTTTTGAGCATGGATTTTAATCTTACGAAATGAAGTTGTAAAATGCCTATAGGCAAAGAATCATGAAATGATTACACTTACGTACAAGTCGACTGAGAAACGCAGCGATGGGGGAATTTATCCATATCTTAGGATTTAAATGACATTTTACAGCGTGTAGTAGGTGAACAGGACTGTGTGAGAGAGAAACTAAGAAGGATGAATGTGATTGACCTATCGTAATAGTAAGAAGTAATTTATGACGTGATACATATTCATGGGCGGCACCTAAGGAATCTGGTATCAAAATTCGGTGGGAAAGGACCAGTGGGAGAAAACTGGAATGCCCTTCAGCTATCGCTTCATGTGAGCAACTGAGTTAAGTGGATAATATGTATTACTTGATTGCAAGTGTCGCCTCCACCTGCAGTGTAGAAGGGAATTGATTATGGAAATGGTTGGGAAAACGCATTCGATTCAAGAATTAAGTACTGTGGATACATGGCTAGAATTTCTTGATGGCATAATGCATGCTTTTTCTTTCCGAAACTACTTTCGACTTGTACGAGAGGCTGAGAACATTTTCATTATATTGTGAAAATGATACGTCCAATAAAAACGAAACACTAAAGACTTGAACGTAACTGATGAATTTTAAAAATTCCAGTACTGATTAATAAATTGGTAATTGGTCATAAACGCGATTAATCTATTTAAATAAGTTTCCCAAGTCATTTTTGAAGTAATCTTATCGAATATTACTAAAAGGAATGTGTCTGGTCTTGTATGTCGTGTAAAAACCTTTCAGCTAATATTCCGATTTTCAGAAAATATTTTATGGTAATACATTTACCTTGCCTTCATCTTGAAATTCTGTAATAATGTTTTTTCTTCTTTTTTTAACATACTGTTATTTGAATGTAATGCACTGATGCATGTGGGAATTGCAAAGGAAGTGTGAGAGGACGGGGCAAGGCATGGGAAAGGTAGGGTGAGGTGGGGTGGACTGGAGGCGAAGCGAAGACAAGCAGGATGTAAATAAAACTAGTTCTTTTCATTTTATTCTGCGGGTAGACTCATTCACTTTGCTATTTATTGTGATAAATATATTCCCTGATAACGATGGACGGCTCAAGTTGTTCGTGATACATTTGAATTTGTTCCGTTCTTCACTTTTCCAGCGTCGACATGAGAGAGAAATGTTTGATAGGGGGGGCTATATTCATTGTAATCATCGTCACGGAGAGGTCGGGAAGAATCACTAGAAACGTGACGAAAATCACATTCGAGGTGTAGGATTCTTGACTCTGGAATAAAGACACAATGGATGTAGAAAATCTACGGGAAAGTAAAAATCGGTCTTGAAAATATAATTATGAAACAATTAATGCTTGAAATTAGAAGTATGATTAAAAAATAATTTTAAAAAGTTGATGTGCATACCAATTCACTTAAAACTGTATTCCTTTAGCTTGTGTGAGTCAACTAAGTTCCTGACACTGTAAAAGGGAAAATTCACCAAAAGAGATTTTTTCTTCTTTTTAACAATATTTTCTCTAACATAAAGCATACATTTCACGCTTTCAAAACCCAAATGCAGCAACTTGTGAATAAGAAATACTCCCGTTACCAAAAAAAAATGTTTTACAGACAAAATCACGTATTCAGGCGTTAAGAAGGAAGAGGACCTGTTTGTAAACATCGCCCAGCCTTACCCGAAGAAACCACGTCAATAGAACACGTGCTAATGGGAGTCAAACGATCGCATCCGACCACTCCAGGTAGACTAGGCAGCTGCACCCTTGAAAAGCCCCTCATTCGATCTCTCAAGGGGAATATTGACACACGTGGAGGAATCAGAACGAATCACGAGGACTGCCTTGTACACGTACCCTCCTGTTCTTTATCTGTCGTCAAAATTCGTATTCCATAATTTGTACCTTTGCTTGGGTTCAAACAAATTTAGGAATATCTTATCGAAACCTTATGATGATATAAAAGTTCCGTTTAATCCTGAGGGACAGCAGAATGTACTCTATATTTGTTAGTATAAATGAATGAGTAGATATGTGAGTTTGTAGAGTGTTTCAATATTATTTTAAGGAAAATTTATTCCAGATTAATCTGCTGTTTTTATGTATTATTTTGTGTTATTACCCCTAACGTAGACAGAATGTTTTAGCATTCTTCTTGTGTGAATGTCTTGTACAGCTTCTATAACATTATCCTTTATGAAGGAGTGTTAAATTGCATTACTAGTGTAATTTATTTAAATGTGTGTGCGGCAGTGCGATCTAGGAACATTAAAGTAATTACCTAACTATTTTCATGTTTTGTATGTGTATTTCTGAAGAATATTACGGGAAGAGATTATTTGAAACTAAGGAAAAAAATTCTCTAAAAATATTGTTTTGATTCTTTATCCCATTTTTCTCGCATTTCGTACACTAACTTTAAAATTTGTGTAATTTCGTAATTCATTACATAGTTCATTTTTAAATATACTAAACTTTTGGATATAAAAACGTATTATTTAGAATTTTTCTAACAACCTTATCACAGTGTGTAAGAATTGTCGTTGGGTTGATATTTATAATCACTGCTGAAATCAATTGTAATGATTTTATCGGATGTTCGATGTTTTTAATGTAAAAATTGTATTTTATTTGGCACGTAATTTGTCTTGAAAAACTCCCGGATTCACATAATGATTGATTTCACGATTTTTTCTTCCATTCCAGGTAATGGAGTCAACTTAGTAATTCCGCCACGTAGAGGACTCTCAGAACGTGATGTGAGTACCGCGGATTCTGTAGAACTTCACAGCATTGGCGCTCGCGCCACTAGTGCATCCAGCGTGTGACGCTGTCGCCGTGGCGATCCAGCGCTGGCGCTTTCAATTGGCTAATATAGTAGACTCCGGTTATAGTGAACTTCTGAACACTAACATGTTCGGTGCACTATATCAGAAGCTCACTATATCCGATAATGTCAAAATTAAATAGAATTTCTCCACAATTATTGATTTTATTAATATAGAGAGACAGCAAAATTCACTAAATTCATTAACTGAAAATTTCAGTATCTTTATTTGTCCTTAAAAAATCAATTATTTTTAATTGTTTGCTTCGTGCATTTATCATTTGTAATATCTTTAAATCCTTCTCCAGAGTTCGTCGTCTATCCACACATGATTCTGCATTGTCCTTTACCTCCAAGTATCGTAATACCGTCTTCACATCTTTCAATTCCTTTTGCACCATTCGACAAAGTTACACTCTCCGAAGGCCCTTTTGCTCGCCTAATAATGAGAGATCCAATTAATTTCTGGGATTTATTTCCTACCTATTCACTATAGCCGAGGTTCAGGTTCACTATAGCCGAGGTTCAGGTTCACTATAGCCGAGGTTCAGGTTCACTATAGCCGAGGTTCAGGTTCACTATAGCCGAGGTTCAGGCTCACTATAGCCGAGGTTCAGGCTCACTATAACCGAATCTTCTTATGTTTATTTGTAATGTAAGTGAAACGGGATCAGTGACTGAAGTTCACTATAACCGAGGGCTCGCGATATGCGAGTTCACTACAACCGTAGTCGACTGTACCTGGCGCGCAGCGTCATCTGCCTGCTTGCTCCTCCAGTGCCAGTGCTGGTCACGGGCAGACCGGGGAATCGCCCGGGGGCCCGCAAGTCAAGAAATTACAACTCGGGAAAATCGTTATCGTAATTCTATAAGTCACGGTACAGTAGTATGATATTTCATAAAACTTTCAATTTATTTTTACCTTAAATAGTTAATTATAGTCATTACTTATAAGATAGGATTCTACGAAATTAGTTAAAGGACGCTAATATTAAAATAAGTTCTGAAAATCACATTATTATTTCACGAATTTAACAAGTGTTTTTATTAAACACTAATTAAACACAGACTTTTTGGCGATTAAAGATCCCCGTGGAAATGGTATTAATTGATCACTAAATACTTTTACTTAAAATTATTATTTAAAATATATTTCCAAAGCACTTTTTCTAGCTTAAACGAAATTTTTGTTATTGGTTGAAATAAAATAAATGAAATCGATTCTTGATACAACTTTATATTTTAAATTTTTTTCGGGAGGGGAGGGGGGCGACTGTGTTTCAGCATTCCCCCGGACTGAAAATTGTCCAGCTCTAGCATTGTCCTCTCTACACGGCTCGCCCGCCATTGCCGAGGATCGCATCACATTAGTTACCCCACCCTCCAACCCACCAACCCATCCCGCCCCGTTCCGCCCCGCTCCCCTCTGGGGTTCCAATCCCATCCCGGGTTGCGACATCAATAGCACAACGCCGATGTTCAAAAATAAAACAACCCTGTTAGTAATACATTGCCCCAAATACATGGGACCGGCTTAGATGGCCAAGGACATCCACCGATATCACTGCTGTGCCTCTGACCAGGAGGTCCTCGGGTTCGAGTCCCTAAGTTGTCAGGACTTTTGTCACTAGCTGTACTGAGATTTTTCTAACTTTGCTCCTCAAGGCCCGTCTTCACGATGGAATTTGTCACGGTATTTCGCGACGTCTCAGTCGTGTGGCCAGATATCACATGATCGCGACTGTATCGAACACTGCTTGCGATCATGCGACTTCTAGCGGCGCGAGGGAGAAACGCGAAATGCCATGTGATATTCCATGGTGGCCATCGAGGCTTGAGGAGCAGAGTTAGAATAATCGCACTATAGATGTCTAGGTGGAAGGATGACGCGGTCTGGAGGAGAATTCCAGCGGCCGGCTTCTCTGATCGGTAGTTTTCCGCGGTTTCTCCGGTCATCACCAGGCAAATGCCGGAGCAGTACCTCCCTCCACTCCGGTCTCCTCCGCACCAAACCCTCACCGCTCGATCTCACTCCCTCCCACTCCACAACCCCGCGCCCCCACTCCGCAGCCCTCTCCCCACCTCTCTCCAACATTTACACACCTGCCCGCCCTACCGCATCGCTTCACTTTCCCCGACCCCGTGCGACTCTCCTCGCCCTGACTTGTCCTCCTCTTCTACCTTCGTCCACACTCCTCTTTGCCTCTCTACTCCGCACCCCTCGCGGACGCGCAAGCGCGTAAAACGCTATGTAAATACACCCCCGACTCGGTGCTCCCTCTGGCGGGCGGGCCATCGCCCACCAGACGGGTCGGCAGGGAAGCGCGCTGCGGGCCGAGCCCTCAATTAGGCGCATCTGAATTGCATGCGCCCGCCGCGTTCAGCATGCGACCGCGGGCGACGGCACAAGAGAGGTGACATCCCGAGGGGCGAAGGTGCATGTCGGTTTTTGCACGTGTCAGTGGCTGACTGCCCCCCCCCACCTCCCACCCACGAAGATCGAACCGGGGAGTGTGTAACAGTGGCAACACTGTTGCCTTCAGTACGACCAATGTCCGGAAGGCCCTCGGATTCCAGTCCCAATGCAGTGGCGGATTTTGGCTCTAGCTATATTGCTGTCTAATTTAACCTCTGCCTACAGGAGAATTCCTATCGGCCGGTTACTCTTATAGGTAGTTGTATGTGGTTTCTGAAACTAAAACTATACAGCTGTAGCTATAGTATACTAAAATAAATGAATACGAAAAAAGAGACGAAAGGGATAAACTGAATTAAAAATAACAAAGGAAGATGAATGCGTCGAATTACTATATTATGCCGAGAACTAATTTTCTAATGAAATGTACTATATCTTCATTTTACTGAACATAGGTTATTTCTCATTATCGAAAGTACGAGCTGCCCTGATAATGGAAATAATATTTGCTTGTCTTATTAATGGGCTACTTGTGTTACAGTAAGTGACTCATGTTTTATACTGATAGCATTTTCTCTTTGCTTTACAATGTTCTTCTAATGCTGCAGCGAATTAATTTAACCTCAAAACTATTCTTGCAACTGCATCGAATCAATTCTCTATAATTTGCGTCAGAGACACGGTAACTACCAGTGCATGAGCGTAAACAAGATATTTGCTTGCTGGCCTGTTTTGCATGCACTCGTGCCAGCGGCGTATTTTGGAGCGCCTACACGTAAATAATTGATTAACGAATTTCTGGTAAATCCGATAATTGCCGGATATCATTTATTTGCTCTGGAGCAGACTAGAAATTCGTTGCGTGCCTCTACCTTCCTAATTGTTGATTTGCATTTCTATTTAGCCTGTCTCCTGACTTAGTTTCCATCGCAACGGATTTTTGTGGTAATGTTCTTATATCCTTGACTGCACCGGAAACCTGTTCTCAGAGAAAAAAGCGTCCATGTTTGCTGAAATTAAATTGGAAATATATTAAGTTAATGGACGTCACATTCCAATTACATCATATCCTTTCCTCATACTAACATTTTACGATGAAGTAAAATTTACAAATAATTAAGGTAATACATTGGCGACTGAGAATAGTGTTACTAGAAAACGATATGAATGCAAGTATATCCTGATATGCACGAACTTTGGATTGAAGGTCATTATTTGTCATAATTTATCATAATTAATAATCATATTGAACACGAAGACATCGTAAACAGGATCATTTATTTGTTAAGTTTACGTAGCTTCGTAGCATAAGGTTGGCAGATCAACAATTAATGTAGGGGTAAGTACACACAGGAATGTTAACACGATCTGGAAATGAACAAGAGGGTTCCGGGTTGCCCAATCAAGAAATTTAGTAGTCACTTTATTTTCACCCATTTACGTAACACAGAAACCATACATTTTGCTTTCCCAGAAAAGTAAAATTATGGTAACAAACATACAACAGACACTGATCGTACAGCGTAGAAACTTAAATACGTTGCTAACGAAACATTAGAGTTGTGATAACCGATACTTTGGCCTTTGAAAAGAATCCGAAGCTGAGGCAGATCAACCCCCTCCCCAGACTGCTGTTTGGTGTAGCGGTTAGGCGACTGGCTAGCATGACTGGTAGTAAAATTTTACTCAGTTTCTGCCGCAACCATTTGGCGTCATCGCGATTTTCATTCTAACTACTCCAACAGTCACGATTGGGATGGCTCGATGACGATGTTCTTGAAACATCAATGTTTTAAACTTCGTTGTTTTGAAGCCTAGTGCTTTTAATATCGATGTTTTGCGTTCGATGATTTTGTTTTCAATTTTTTGTTTGTGTATAAAAAAATTCTCATAATCACAATTTTGTAAGACGCTAAAAATGAAACAATAAATTGTGAGGCTACTGTCATTTGAATGATACACTGTTCAAAATAAAACATCGATGTTGAAATCCATTGACCAAAACCCATCAATGTTTTTAAAAGTCGAATGTTTAAAGCTGGTGTAGAAACCTCTAACCGTCTTGTGCAACAAAATAATTTTGAAAGGGGCAGTGTTTATTATTGATATCTTCATCGAGACTATATTTCTTGCCCGAGATCCCGATATCCTGGTATCGCCTACGTCTTCCCTTGCATTTCGCGGAAGTGGTAAATGCTTGAACCATGGGCTTAGGGCAGTCTGTCAAGGTCTTCTACTGGTGGCAGCGGCACGCGTCACCGTAGCATGCCATGAGCTTCTCTGCGCAACTAGCGTCGGGAAAGGGAACTATTGCGAGTAGTAATAATCCCGGCGTTTTACAATAGGGATGGCGCTGTCTCTGGTAGCGGGGTAATGAACTGCGTGGACGGGAGATTTCGTCGTGGCACTCGTGCCACGGACTCCCGCTCGTGGCATCAACCTTGACAACACTGGCTTAGGGCCTCCGCCTTCTTCGGCGACTGATAACTGTCTCTTTGAGATGACCCTGAGCGCTCAGGCTCCCAAGTTCATTTTTGGTTCTTGTTCTTATTTTTAACTTTTCCTAAATTTGATTTTAGACATGAATGTTTGCTTAGATATGTTTCTCTTGTTCTATCCTTGCCTCTTACACATACACATGCACCACAACTACCACACAACACATCTCGGGAGATAACTCGGAGCGTAGAGCTTGTCCTGGCTGTGGCAATGCCAGCTGGTGGGGGAGATACCTGTATGTGGAAAATCTTCAAGCTAACTAATAGGTCGGCGCCGGACCTCGCCATCCAGCGGGGAAAGAACACCGTCACCTCCTGTGATAAAACATAAACCACACTTACGAAGTAACAACTCTAGCAATTGACGCGCCTGAAAACACGAAATCAATCAAATATTTGGATATAAAAATCCGGATTGAATGCCAGTCCTGATGTATACACACTTTCAAGCTCTTGTGGTTTCTTTCTCTGTCACGCTCCTCTCTTCGGTCTCTGTCTCTTTCGCGCCTGACGTCGGTCTCTTTATTCGCCTGATTTCGGACTAGAGCGCGCCGCAGTAGCGTTCGCTCGGGAGGAGATAGCGCAGAAGTTGGCGCCCTCCTTCCACCTCCACCCTGCGCCAAGACAACGAAGTCATTAAAGATGACCTGCGGAGTTGGGCGCAGGACGGCGAAGTTTTGGCAAAGGGGGCTTTCGAGACACTTCTAGTCGACGCGCGGATAAACAAGATAAGTGAGCGCCGCTGCTCCTTCCGAAGGATCTTGATAAGATTCTTGCGGATAGAGTAATGGAAATGCTAGCGAATTCATGAAGAGGGAGTTAACGTTGTGAAAACAACGCTAGTCACCTAGAAGCCGGGAGCTTCTGCGCTTCAGAGATGATGGGTAGATGATGGTAATCAAGTTAGGAGAAGATTTTAATATCACCCACCAACCGGTTTCGTCGATTAGTGATGAAATTGTTTTTAAAAGTGTGAAAAGAGGAGGCAAAGTCAGCAAACTTTCAGATTAATATGGTGATTCAAGTTTTTTTATGTATATATCAAATTATTACATTTTAAATTAAAATAAAACATGACATTGATTTAGAGATGTATTGAGTATATATAATTCTAAATTTTCGAACATGTCCTTTATCTTCGAAAATATGAACGGTGATTCTTTTTTTAAATATATTTAACATTGTAATACTGCCCTGTAATGAACATCCATTCCTCAATCTGACGACAATTTCAGCTTTTTTAAATAAGTATCACATTTCATTAAATAAGTATCACGTTGTTTCAAAAGTAGATTCTAATGAAATGGAAAAGGTGTGATCTACAGTCAGATTGATTCGAGATTATAAGAATAACTATCTAACGACTGGTGAACCAGTGCACAATAATTGTAGGAACATTTTATTTGATAGTAATTCGTTGACTTTTTATAAACGTTCACTCATAAATATTATATTTCTCCTACTACTTTTTCATTATTCTCTCTTATGTACTACAACTCTCTCTTTTATTTCTCTTATTGCTTTTCCTGTTTTATTTTTTTATTATTCTGCGACGATTTGTCCGCTATTTCATTGCTTCTACCGTCACATTTCAGCTTAATGCCACGAGAACAATGCAGAGATCTTGAATTATAGAAATATTCAAGACGTTGACAGAGACCTCAACAAGTGATTGCAAATAAAAGAACAAAAATCAAAGAGACATTCCCAAAAGACTTGACAGGAGCTTTTTGCCTTGCTAATAAAAAATTCGAAATCTTCTCAGTAGAATTTACTCACAGCTATTTGAACGCTAATTCGTATTAAGTACGGTACAATGCACAGCAGTGAACAATTTCATTATCCAAACAATTTCATTGTTGACACAATTTCATTATCCATACAATTTCGTTGAATTTTACTCAATTATCTACAATACCATTCCCTCATGACCCTCCAAGTTCGTTGCGCATGTGCAGAACTACTACCAAGCGATGAACATGGAATGTATTTAGACACTTCTTGCACGTAATAAATTCTATCTCTCTTCGTGGAACTAGAAGTAGGTTCACCTTGTGACATTTCATTTAGAATTAAAGCGGTTCGCAATTGTGTCCGGGGTTATCGGGAATCTGCCGATCGCTTTATTCCCCTCGCGAAATTTAATTGTATTCTTAGATTGCTTTGGGTCTCGATCGCGAAGCAATTTGCCTTTCAAACGAGTGCTGGTCACTATAACGGAAAATGATTTTTCACTTTCGTGGCTTCTTTGAAGTGCTGATTTCATTTTAGAACTTTACGATAAAATGTGTTAGGGAATTGAAATAAATTAACCTTGAGTGTGCAGTGAAAAGAAGCGTGAACCTCCATTGTTTGGTTTTCATGAATGGTATCTGAGATGAAGAAATATTCCTTACAACTTTAGCGGCTTCTCTGGCTGAAAATTGCCTAGCCTGAAGTAACTTCCGATCAGCCATAGGCTTCCTGAATACTATTGACGAAGTGTATGGAGTCAGCTGACCATTAACTAATATTTTGTAAATGAAAATAATAAATTAATACATTACAACTTAAAGTTTAAAGTTATGTTTAAATTCAATTTCAGATACATTGCTTGGATTTGCTTGCACTGTATTGCAATTTAAAAAAAAATCCCGCTTATCATACTTCAGGCGTCATCGATCGCCCGTTGGGGGCACGCCATTCTCTTCAGACTACTACGCGATTTTTCTCTTGCTACTAACTCTCGTAGATACATTATAATTTTAAAGTAAATTGGTTAAGCGTTCAATAAATTATATTTCGTTTGTATTCTAAATTTTTTAAAACTCATTCGCGTTTTCACTCGATTTTCAGATGTAGATTTTTTAGATGCGGCGTTACTCACCCCATTCAGTTGCAATTCAATATTTTTGATTTACTTCTTTTTGAATGGAAAAGAGATTTAAGCCACTGCTCTGATACACGAAAGAGTGTTACATAACATTTGAGAACTCTTAGAGACATTTTTCTGGAGCAGTTTCCATTCCTGGCAAAATCAAATTGGAAATATAAAGACCAATGAACAGTTCATTATTTTCTTTTCCAAGGGAACCCAAAGAAATAAATTTCAATCAAGGATAAATACGCATTGAAGCGAAATATTAGGGGTATAAATTCATTTGAAACGAAAATGAATTTTAAGTGAATGAAAATAATAATTATAATAATAATAATAATAATAATATATAAATAAAATAATAAATAAAAGATCAGAACAGAACGTCAGTTAGACTTGCAATCGTTGCCCACGATCGAAAGAAATGTCAACAAAATATGGCGCAAATAATTCTACGCTTACAAACTCAGCAATGAATAACCACTCGAACTTCTTAGTTGAAATTCGCACCTCGCAGAGGGAGAAAATACTGCACCCTTTTCATATGCAAACTACCTTCCTCTGAAAAGATGCTTTTCATTTCACGAAATCTTTTTAGCCCTGAATATTCAACGGCGCATATGAAATGTGGGCACCTTGGAAAACGTCATTTCTGCGTCAGTTAGATTTGGTTGTGTATGCGCCGTTCTCCTCCAGCGCAATGACAGCTATTTTGTCTGGGAATTCGTTTTCAAGTAAGTTCTATGCTTCTATCTGAAGCCATTCCAGGGCTTCTCTCAGTCGTTTCCCTCCATATGCCTCTACCGGAGGGTCATTTACGAACATTGAAGCATTAATTAATTGATTTATTCATTTGATTGATTAGTGATTCCGGGTACGTCAACTGCTAAGGTCATTAGTCCCGTAAGTGTAGTGCATGGTTTAACGCAGGATGTGGGGATGATCTTCCAAATGGATGGCGAGATCCTTCGCCGACGTACTGTCGACTTACCGTGTTTACCCCGAACCAGGTATCACCCACCAGTGGCGCACTGCCCGAGTCGGGACCGGGAGAGATGGCTCAACCTGATGTCACTGCAGTCCCTCTGACCGGGAGGTCCTAGGTTCGAGTCCCGACAGCGGCAGGATTTTCGACACTAGCTTTTCAGCTAGGTCGAATTCAGTCGCGGTCTGGAGGAGAATTCTAGCGGCCGGCTGCTCTGATCGGTAGTTTTCCGTGGTTTCTCCGATCAACACCAGGCGAATGCCGGAGCAGTACCCTAACAAACGGGCCAAGGACCGCGCGCGATCTTTCCTTCCTCTTCCTTGTCCTATCCTCTTCCCTTACACACACACTTACACTAACATGCACTACACTACCACACATGCCGGGAGACCAGTCGGGAGCTTAGAGCTTGTCCCGACTGGGTGGTGCTCCGCTGGTGGGAGACACCTGGTTGAGGGGAAAACCCCGCTAGTCGACGGTAGGTCGGCGCCAGATCTCGCCATCCAGCGGGGAGAAGATCATCGCCACCTCCCGAGACAAAAACCCGCACTACACTTACGGGACTAATGACCTGAGTAGTTGACGCGCCCGGAAACACGAATCAATCAATCAATCAACCGAGTCGGGACAAGCCCTAAGTTCGGCATGTGTCGTAGTGTAGTGCATGTAAGTGCGTGTAAGTAAAATGACAAGGAAGGGGAAGGAAAGATAGCGCGCGGTCCGTGGTCTATTTGTTAGAGTACTGCTCCGGTATTTGCTTAGTATTGTTCGGGGAAACCACGGGAAACTATCGATCAGAGAAGCCGTCCGCTAGAATTTCCCTCCAAACTGCGACTGAACTCGACCCAACTATCTACCTACTGTCGAAAATCCTGCCACAGTCGGGACTCGAACTTAGGACATCCCAGTCAGAGGTTGCCCTGAGCCACCTCTCCTCGACGGAACTTTGCAAAAACACGACAAAAAGTTTTCAGAACTATCTTTCAGAAAACTTTATCCCCAAAATAATATCTGAAAACTTTATCTATTCCCAAAATAATTGATTTACAATGAATTTAATTCTTGAAAAATGAGCATCAAATAAGAAAAATAAGCATTAGACATTGTAACATAAAAATATTCATTATCTCTTGGGATCATAATGTTATTATGTTTAACAGTATTTTACAGTTGGGATATTCATTACTTGTGGGAAACCAATTTGGATTTCGCTCCTTTGCACAGTACTAATATCGTAGTTCGGTATGGATAAACGTGGATTGGAATAGCCAGCCGCAGAGAACTAGTGTATTTTCATGAGCCCACACTATGAACATAAATGCATTGTATACATTTTATAGTTAAGTGGGATCGCTTCATTGCGGAGCGAGCCTAACTTCCGTTACCGCCATTTTACATTTCCGTTGCCATAGATAAGGACGGTCAGCAAACGAGTTGTGAAAACTTTCATTTTAATGTTTCCGTCAAATAAAGTACGATTACTTACCTGCCGATCTCTGTGAGTAAAGTTCAGCTGACAGTTGCGCTTTAACCAGTCCCTCCCCTCTCACTCGCTTGATGGCGTAGTCGAATGAAAACTTCAAACACTAAACAATAAAAATAGGAATTCTATTTTTATTGTAATTTCACGACCCAAAATCGCTGACTTTTCTGTATTGAAATGATATTTACGGTTCACGGCCGATATAATAAGAATAGGTTCAAAAATATTTATGCCGCTACAGTTTTGCATTGTGATTTTTTTAATGGCGAAGCAGAATATCTGTTGAATAATAGTCAAAATTACGAAATTTCATTGAATTCTAGGTTAAATATTGAGTTTCTCGAGATATTTCGACGTCTACATTTTAACCGACCACCCGGTGCTAGCAGAGCGTTCTCGTCACGTCTGCTTTTCATATTGCGTCAGCAGTCGCTCGCGATTTAAAATATGCTTCTCTCTTACGCATTTTGCTTATTTTCTTAGCAATTTATCATGAATCCTGTCTTATTGCATCAACAAGTTCAAGCGTATTTTATGATTTTTCGTTCTCTTTGCTTTGCTATTGATCTTCCGCTTATGATTTTCGTATTACGTCGAGAAGTCATATGCGCTATACTTGTCTCTCACACATGCGTAATATTTTGTAATAAATCTAAAGGTTCCCTTGTAATACTTTTCATTTTGGTTCGATGCATATTTCGACTGATTTGTACTCCTTCACTAGAGATCTTTTGTCTTCTGCTCTTTTGTTTTGGTGGAGACCCTCCCATTTAGTTTCACAATATTCTCCTATTTTCGTACTTCGGAGCACAGTCCGGCGCACGAGTGTAATTTGGCGTTTATGTACCGTTATCCCAATCCTTTTTTACAGCCCACTACTTTCAATTAATTTGCCTTTTAAGTTACCTACATTTCTTTGAATTTAAATAATCTTCCCCTGCTGCTCTTTTGTCATATTTTTCAGTGGCGTAGCGTGACTCGCACGTTTGGGGATGCTCAACAATAACACATACAATGTCGCTATCAACCACTTTATCTAATAGGCGAACGCAACTCAAGGCAGATACACTGGAACTACTTCCACGATCTCGATTGCTTACGACGGTGCAGGCGCTTCCCACAAAATCCTCACAGCAGTCAGGGCTGCCGATGTCTTGAAAGCAAATTATACAATGGCTCAGCTTTAATTCTTATACGCGAATGGCAATAAGACCATTGTTAATTTATACATTGCAGACTAAAATAATATGTAATATATTTAAGAGATAATATCTTGGATATTAATTAAGAACTAATAGACAGGCACTATTTCTACAGCTTGTACCCGTGACCAAGCGAGTACTCCCGAGAGAGTGTGTGTGTGTGTGTGTGTGTGTGTGTGTGTGAGAGAGAGAGAGAGAGAGAGAGAGAGATAATTTACTGACCGCCTGAAGTGTGCTGCGCTCTCGTGCACAAACGAGCTTCTTTCCGCAGTATATGCTAGCGTAAAGCAGTCGGGTTTCTCTGGGCCACGGGTGAAGAGGGGAACCTCGCCATCTGCGCATGCGTCATTGCTCGTCGCAATCTCGCGGCAGACGCTAGAAGCATTTTAGCTTCCAACCAATCACAGGCCAGCTTCAAGAGCCCGCCGAATTCAATCATAGGAAATCAATTTAAAATTAATGCAAAGCTAATAATTCGCTCAGCAGACCACTTGTAAGATTGTCAATACAGTAATTTAAGATTCTTATATACGGGGGAGCTCAGCATCTCAGCGTCCCCTGACGCTACGCCACTGATATTTTTTTCGTTCATCTTTGTTCCTCTTCACGACATTTTCTCGTCCATACTTTCCGGGTATTTTGCCAATATTTTTTCATTTACTTTTTCTAATTTTAGGCTATATTAAATGACTCGTAGATTATCTATTTTTATGGAATAAATTGTACAATCCGTATAAGATTATTTCACAGCTATTTGCTGTCTCTTCCTGGTAATATAAACCTATCGACTTCCATTGCAAAATTTGTGTTCCTAATTTATCTCGGGCAGTGCCTTCGTGCGCTCTTTGGATTCCAGTTTTTTCTCTCCGGCAGAGCTCCTTGCCTTTGGCGCCAGCCTCCGCTCCGTCGCGGGCGGCCTCTTACGGGGTGCGGGAGGGGGTGTGACGACCTGCGACCCGCTGTCTGCTGCTGATTTATGAATATCGTCTCAATTCTCAGTCACCTGAGGGCGGAGGGAGGAGTCGCACCTTGCGTTAGAAACGTTGGCGGGAACTGGGACTGAGACAGGACGGAGCAGTGTTGCCAGATTCCGCAACTTTCGGCGTTTTCTTCCACTTTTTTGAGGGCCTAATGTACAATACTCACCGATAGGCTTAAATTTCGCAACTTTTCCTCGACGATTCAAAATTCACAGTTTCTGGCTTAATGATTTTTCCTCTTTTATATTCTTATTTCGAATGAAAGAAATGAAGATAGTATTCAGCTTCGGGCAATGAAATCGTCAGGACAGTTCAACATCAACTTTCAGGCTTCGAGGTGATTTGATTTCGCGAGGTTCATGCGGAAAATTCCACATTTGCACAGTATCGATTCCTCATTACCTCATTTGGCATCTACCAAAACTGGCGCGGAGGTGAAGACGAGACTGGGTCAGAGGCGAGGTAGGAGCGGGGTTGAGCCAGAGGAAGTAGCAGGGACGGAGAGAGGCAGAAACGATGGCGGCGAACGGGTGATGGTGAGGTAGGGGCGAGAGCTGTGATCTGACAGGGGCGGGATGAGATAGGGGAAGTGACGCGGCAGGCAAGGGAGAATCGAATTAGGAGGTGATGCAAAGGATAGACAGTGGGTAGTGGTGGACTCAGTGACAGATACCAGACATGAATGCAGGGCGTAAATGGATCGTGGGCGACATGTGTGTGAGGGGCGGCGTCAGCAAGGATGCAAGGGCGAAGTCGAGAGAGGGGAAGAGCAAACGAAAGGGCAGAGGTGGATTAGGGTGAAACAGGGTCAACAGACTAAGAAGTGTAATAGGGGGTGAGCCACGACGGGAATGGAGCAGAGGAATTCCCGGAGTGAGGCTGGAACGGTGATACTAAGGGCACTGCAGGGTTGGTGGGCAGCCGAAGACGCGACAGGATGGGTTCTGCGTGGGGATGGGCTTACAGGGAGCGGGCGTTGTAATGGAGACTGAGCGACCACCAATATTGGAAGTTAGCCGGGAACAAAACAGGACATAGCAGGGGTGGGCTGAAACAAGGACTTAGCGGGCGAAGAGATCGGTCAAATGACCTGTGAAAAAAAGTGAATTGGTGCTGGGAGAGGAGGTGGTGATAAGGTATCGCACGAATGAATTGGTGCTGAAAGTAGCGGGAAGGGAGCAAGGTGGAGGGTAATGTAAACTCACCCACAACGAAGACGGTAGGTTGGCTGAGTATGAAGCAGGACAGGGCGAGGCGGAGACAACCACATAGCGGGACGGATGTCGGGGGAAGGCGCGAGTGCGTCGGTTTTGAGACTGGTAGTGCGGGGGTGTGGCGAAAGCTGGAGGGAGTGTAATGTAAAGACGACGTGCAAGGGGAAAACCTCTGCCAAGAACAGGAGGTGGATGCTTTGGGAATTCAGCCACCATAAAGGCGGGAGGTTGATCGGATGACTGGGAGCAAAGCGGGGAGGAGTCGCTGTTGAGACGAGGACGCGCCGGAGGCGTTGGACGAATGAAGGGCGGGGCGGGAAGGACGAGACTCCACCGGGCGACGCGCTCGGGCCTCGTCCCTGGGGAACGCCCGCGCTATTTTTACCGGCGGAAGACGATAGAGCGGCGCCCGAGGAATTCGGGCGGCGCGCGTCGTAAACATGGCGGCCGCGGACTTGAGAATGGGGTGTAAAACCCGTTGAGATATGGAAATGCGAGGGAGAGCGCGCCAGGGCGGCGGGTGAGAGGGGGCGTGGGGTGGCCGCCGGGGACAAACGCGCCGAAACAAAAGAACGCCGACGGAAGTGGCGGCGCCGCCCGCCTCAAATTTATCAAGCGCCCTCTTGTGGCCTCCGCAGAGACACCCACGCCCACAGATTTCGGCGCGCCACGCCGCTGCCCTCGCTGGGGGAAAAACCGACAGATTAGGGAATAAGTTTAAAAAATAAAGTAGTAGCAGGATGGCGAAGAGGTCGAATAAAAATGTATAAAATGTGAAACGGACTGTTACACCCAAATTCGTGGGTTCAAAACCCGACCGAAGATATGAATTTTTTAGAGGGAAAAATCGTTCCTACGCCTTCTTTCGTTGGGGAAGTAAATCTCATGCTGTAGATTTGCCTCATGTAAAACATCTTCAAGCATAAAAGAAGCATCTGAGCAAAACTCAAATCGCCTGTTTCCTCGCCCGAGTCATACCTTCTTTCGTTGCTAGATGGCGAAAGGAGCAAGGCTAAAGCGTGGTATGACTGAAGAGTAGGCCTGATTGCCTGAGCCTAGCAACGGAAAATAAGGCATCCTTGAATTTAATTGCAATCAGTGCATCAATTGCTACAATGAATTTGAAAGTACGGAATTGTGTAATTGTTAATTGCCTCTGGTGAGAAGTAAATACATAAATAAATGAAGTTGCAATGTGTCGTTTATTCGAACATGAACAGTAGGGTGTCCCTTATTTTCCGACTTTCAAATTTTTGACCGCTCACCCTCTAATTTTGTTCCAGTGCACTTAAAACATGCCTATACAAAATTTTTTTGAGATCGGAGTATTCTAACCCGTGCCGACTTGAGCGCGAATTTGCATGACGGACATGTCCAGAGCATGCATTTTAATCGATCGTATTACTCGTGTTCACAGGTTGCTAATCTAACAGTGTCATATGTTAGTGTCATATGCAGTGTCGAAGAAGTGTGTTTTTCTTAGGAGATAATATTAACTATTAATATAAAACACCAAATAAACGGACACAATTGACCATCAGTCAAGTGCTTGATGTTTTATTTCACAACATATGGGAAGTAAAATGAACAGTTAGGGCAAGCGCTAAACTTGTGGTTTGTGAGAGAATGATATTTTGCGAGAAAGCAAGAATTTCAACAAGAGCTAATCAGCATTGTTCACAAAATCTTATAACTTGAACTAAACGGAGTGAAGAAAATTACAAAAAACGCAAAGAAGTGTGGAGATGTTTTTAAGCATTGTGAAGATGAGTTTAGAATAGTTATTTATGTACCAAGGGCGTTAAGTAGATGTTTTTGCCTCGAGGGCGACTTCCAAACCCGAGGGCCTCTGGCCCGAGGGGTTGGAAGTCGCCTGAGGGGCAAAAACATCTAGTAACGCCCGTGGTGCATACAAAACTTTATGGTTTACTAGTTCGTTGCTGAATAAAACAAGAATTCGAAACATTTTATAATATTTCTTGCGTCTAAAGTGAAAAGACGCATTGTAACAGTCATTTGTCAATATGACGTCAGATAAACAAAACAGAGTGTATATCTAATTTCTATTGCATAATCGTTATTGGACTGATTTGTTCGTACAAAATGAAAGAATATTTTGAAGTTCCTGTGGAAATTCTCGCAAAAGCTAACAAAACTATGGACAGTGGTTTCCATTAAAATCTTGAGAAATATATAAAACTCTTTATGGTGTATTTGAGATTTACCAGCGTGAATAACAGTGTAAATTGCGCTGATGAAACGGTACTTTTAGGTTATTAGCGCCTATTGTCAAACGTTATTTAGAATATGTCAAAACACCAAAAAATAACATTTCGAGGATGTTAGCCGATGTGCCTTATATATCTTATTATTATTACGAGTACCGCCACTAAAGAAGAATATAATTATGTCACTAAAAAAGATGGTACGTAACAGTGAAATGCGAGTGAATGATGGCAATTATAAGTTCACGGAAACATTTCAAAATTTCAATTTTCATATCAAATAAGCAAAATAAGGTTTATAACAATTTATTTTATTTATTTAAGCATTATGCCATTTATTATTGTATTTGCTTGCATCTTAACTTTACAAAATCGAATTCATAACTAAGTTCTGTGTGTTGTGTTGGTATAAGAGCGGGCCATAAAGTATTCAAAAGGCCCTAGGGCATAAAGAAGCGAAAAGGCCCGCAAGGGTATTAAGTATACCGTTACGTGTTTTGTTTCAGGTCTGTAAACACACAGCAATGAACTAGTAAACCATAAATAAATTGAACAATCTATTTGATATTGCACATCCGAATGCTTTACAAATGATTGTTGAAAGAAGAGAGGATGTTTTTATTTCGGCAGGGAGAGCCAGGATGTAAAAGTTATCTTGAAGGACTGGACGAACATCTTGCGGATAAAGAAGAAAGGGCGAGACAAACAACATTACAAGAAGAAAAAAGATTACAAATTTTTTGATGTGATACAACTGCATCAAACACTTGACGCCTTGAAGGAGTGTACGTCTTTCTTGAAGAAAATTTGGACAGAGCATTATTCTTTCCGTGCCGCCATTGCATATATAAAAACCTATTTTATAATGTGTGTGAATGTAAAATACATAATGTAGCAAGCAATCCTGACACCACTTTTTTAGCATTTTAAGGAAAGTTAAAAAGATTTAACGCCATTAATTTTCAAAGTGGCAAAGAGTTTCAAATATGCCAATATTCTTTAATGAGTCCGATTTTAAAGAAATGTTGAACTTTTATGAAAGTAACAAACTAAAGATACATCTTCCCGAGGCTTTTCATCGAACTCGATAGATGGCAAGAGATATTTAATATTTAAAATGTTTCTGCTCATATCAGATTCTAAACTATCTTGTGTAGTTAAAAATTCCTTAAATAATGTCTCTCTGTTGATTGGAACTTTATGTCAAACCGTGGCTTTAGGGCAGTGCAGCTATAAAAGTTCCTTATCAGGGTACTTTATAAAATTTCTAAAATTGCATGAAAAGATAGATTCCACAATTTCAAAAGCAAGTTTAAAACAATTTAGACACCGTATGTAGTATTTATTAGAAGAATTGTCTGTCGTACTCTCTGATGAAGCAGGCGTACAAATCAAAATCAAAGTGGTAGCAAGTTTAGACTGAGAAAATCTACACATGGAAGAGAATTCCTTTTTGAAAAGAATTGGATGAAGAATAACATGGCAAGCGCAATTGTACACTGATGACCGTTCTTTAATTATTAATTCGTTAATAATCAATACATCTTATTCAATTTAATCTTCATTTCAATGAAAACAAGCCGACTCTGTATCAATCAAAAGCAGATACCTGTTCTCTTGCCTGAAGATGGGTATTTGTTTTATTCAAAACTGTCCTTTAACCTGGAAAAGCAACTTCATATTTAGAAGCTAAAAGGTTATTTATAAAGATGAAAAGCAGTGAGTGACTGCACGGAAATACCTGTTGAATCAATGCAAGATTTTCATGGACTACTAAATGTAGATGAGGAGCAAAAAAGCAATTTTTGTTGAGTTGTTTAAGAACATCGTTCACTGTAATCATATTGCAAGAAAGAAACGCTGATAAAAAGTACCCATAATAAAAGTTAAAACCATAACACAGTCTAAAGAGTGAAAATGAATTAAATTATAATATAAAAGTATATATTAAAAATGTATCCATTGATTTAACCCAGCAAAACCAATGATCCCTAACATTCAAATTTCGCGCTCAAGTCGGCACGGGTTAATATCGACATATGGAGATGAAGTTTTATTTTCGAGTAAATAGGACCCAATAGAAAATATTTAGGGGGGGAGCTCAAAAAAATTTGCAAAAATAATTTTTTGGGCAATATAAGGGACACCCTAATGAACAGTTATGTAACAAAGGTGATCAATGAAAACATCTTATAATCTATTCCACGAAATATAACAGACAAAACACCCTTAACTCAAAAATATTCAAACCGTAATTCCAAGAATTTCAACGCTCTGCAGAGTGAGATGTGTGTTGGGTTGGAGAATATTTTGGATTCGCCCTGTGAACATCATAAATAAATTATAATGATTAAATATCAACCATGTGCCAACAAGTAAATATCGCCGTGAAGTAAATTTAGGCTTTGTATAAGCCCCCGGGGCTTATACAAATCCCCCAGGGCTTAAAACATAATGAGTCAAAAGTTGGCAGACAATATACAATATGTAAGGTAATGTTCAATTCTGTATTGTATTCATTGTAGATACAGTTTTGATATACTGACTATAAATTTGAAGTGTTTGATGCCAGCTTTAAGAGAATGTAATTGACTTATACAGAAAAAAATGGAAACATGCCTTGCGACAAGCCAACGCGATAAAATCATTCACTACACTTACGGGACTAACTACCTTGCCAACTGACGCGTCCGGAATGACTGTCCAATCAATCGAAAGCGAACATCCCAATGTTACACACAAAAGCCCGCTAGCACCTCAAGCCGTCCCCGATCAACACCAGGCGAATGCCGGAGCAGTACCCTAACAAACGGGCCACGGACCGCGCGGGATCTTTCCTTCCTCATCCTTGTCCTATCCTCACCCCTTACACACACACTTACACTAACATGCACTACACTACCACACATGCCGGGAGACCGGTCGGGAGCTTACAGCTTATCCCGGCTGGGGCGGTGCCCCGCTGGTGGGAGATACTTGGTTGAGGGGAAACCCCGCTAGTCGACGGTAGGTCGGCGCCAGATCTCGCCATCCAGCGGGAAAAAGATCATCGCCACCTCCCGGGGAAAACACGCACTACACTTACGGGACTAATGACCTGAGCCGTTGACGCGCCCGGAATCACGAATCAATCAATCAATGAAGCCGTCCCTTTGAGCGGGGGCTGGGAGGGGATGCGAGTAACGGCGGCCGGGGTGGCGTCACAGAGCCCTCCGCCGGGGCTCATCGGCCGCTGCGCTCTGGCGCCTCTGCGCCCGCGGGACGGCAGGGGCGGGGGCGGGGGGCGGGAACGAGAAATGCGACGGCCGAGTGGCTGCTGCTGCTGCTTCAGCCTCAGGGCCCCTCATCAGGCGACGCGGGGCTTATTTTAGACCGAGAAAGCAAACACTTGGGCATCGGAGGATGGTCGCTGGGAATGTTACTACTCGTGGGTGTCACGAAATTGGTGACGGTAGTTTGTATCGTCATGTTGGGATTTCTTCTGGAAGTAGGAGGGACGCGTTCGAGGAAATAAGTGAGCTTGAATGTTTCCCGGATGACGAGAGTGCTTAAATGGAAATTAAAACTTTGAAGTAAAGCTTTTCTGAAATTTTGTTTCATTAATAAATTCATGACATTGGGGGTTGTGGTACAACGGAATCTGCAGGTAAAGACGAAGAAGAAGAAAGGAAAAAGAGGAAAAGAAAGGAAAAAGGAAAAAAGAGGTTTCAGTGACCGTACACCGAATAGAGGGGGAGATTTAAAAACTCGAGACTTCAAGGAAATCCATGTTCGATTTATTCCATGTTCCATTTATCTAAGCTACATATATGGAGGTTCTATGTATCGAGGTTCGATTTATCGAGGTTCCACTTATTCAACTTGTTATCGAGGGTCCACGTGCTCCACTTGTTCAACGTATCGTTTTACTTTCTCGCTACCGCTTACGCAGTAGAGAGAAAGTTATGTACTACTGCGCGAATTTTTTCCACTTGCAGATGTTTCATGTGCAGAGGTTTCATGATTAGAGGTTCATTTGTTACGTACTGAAGTAATTTGATATATCAATTTCCTACTTTTCTTCACATTACTGATTTGTATGAATTGTAAAATTCAAAGTTGCATCAATAAATCTTTTAATATTCATTATGTCTTATGTTATAACTTTGCTCGTTGATCTTCGTTCACATACGCACGAAGTTTTGTCATGGATCTACCCAAGTGATTAGTTTACATCGGAGGAAAGTTATGTAATCAGGTATGCGGCTTTTGATGGAAGGCAAATTGTAATTCAATTTCGTATTCATGTGCTGCTGACAAGGTGCAAACGTCTCTGGCAATTAAGGGATTCATCAGTTAACGAAAATGAACTACGCCATATTTGCACTGTTGTGAATCAGAAATAAATTTCTTTTGCAATTTTTACAGAGGATATGTTAATTATGTGATCCAGTCAAAGAGCATTTTTAATTGATTAAAATAGTAATAATATTAATACATAACTTCACGACAACTATTTTTATTTCGCGAAAATGAGTAAACGCAAAAATCTACGAAGCACAATGATATTGCACGAAGTTGTTGACATTGTCACCAAAGAGAAATTGTGTTTCTAGATTTCGAAGTGATTATACTCACTGTGTCGGTCGTCAAGAAGCAATATATAGGGGAAAGGGAAAGACAAATAGTTCTCGTATGTGGGTGATGAGCCACGCATATTTTCCTCATAAAAGGCAATGCAGAGGAAACGCTTTTCCAGAACATGTAATTAGGTGTAAAGTAGCAACTGAAAGATCTTATTTTGCCGATGGTAGTCCCCGGTTTATCATGGGATGACAACAAACTGTGGGAAACCTAGGAGACTGAACTAAACTACCTCGCGCAGAATCAAAGCTCAATCACTCTCAAAGCTCGGCTACGCGAACTATCCCAGAATGTAGTTGGCCGATCAGGCGAAGTAACGGCTGACATGGGAATTGTTGTCTCCGATCATATAGCCTAATCCATCATCATCATCATTATCGTAATGAATATACGTCCATTTGATAGCTGATTATTGGATAACAACGTGTAAAGTGTATTATTCAAATACCACGACGACTGCGATGGCTCAGTAAAAACACCGTTTCCTCTGCAGCATCGTTCACAAAGAGGTCGTGAAATTTGAATTCCGACGATAGGGGATTTTTTATACTACCTGGGACGAATTTGATCGCTGTCTGGAGGATATTTCAAGCGGCAGAATATTCTAATTGATAGTTTTCCATGATCTATCCTCTCAATAACAGACGGATGCCGGAAGAGTACTCTAAGAAATGGCCACGGAGTCTTTCCTTTCCTTAACCTTGTTTCCTTCCCTTACACACACACACACACACACACACACACACACACGGGCGCACACGCGCAATATGCTATCACACATGTCGGCTGGGGCGGTGTCCCACTGGCGGAGATGCCTTCAGGGGGAACCCTCCAGACGTCGTGTAGGTCATCTCTGGATCGCACGTTCAAGCGGGGGAAGAACACAGTAATCCCAAGGGATATAACGGTCACTACCCTTACTGGACTAAATGACCTAACCAGTAAACGCGCCTTTCAAGAATTCACCATCGAATACCACTCAATGGCATGCCCAAGATACCCTCAAGACCCGCAAACAACTTGCAACAGGGCTCAAACATAGCTACATAACCCGAGTCGCAGGCCCATTCATCTCTCTCTCCCACCCCCGGCGGGCCGCCTATTGAGCATTGTGTTGCCAGGCCTTTGTGCTACGCGATCCGAAGCCCCGTTTCCTCCCGGCGGGCGCAGCGCGGCGCCGACCCGCCTCCAATCGAAGCGCAGCCACCGACAGGCAACTCCGCGCAACTTGCGACGTCCGGCCCCGCCAGCACCAGCCCCGCGCAGAACTTGTAATTGCTGGTACCCGCGCGCAAGCCCAGTGGGCCTTCGGGCATTTAGTTTGCCTGAAATCGGCAGGCTTGTTTACTCTGGGTGCTAATGGCATGTAAAATACAGTAACATCTCATTAACACGAATTCCAAGGGACCACGATAAATCAGAGTTCGTGTTATAAAAAGTCGTATTATCCGAGAATTATAAATGTCTGTTTTGGCGTAATCCCTTACCGGGACCGACGTTTTGTTCGCATTACGGCGAAATTCGTGTTAAGCGAGTTCACGCTAACGAGGGTTTACGGTATAACAAATTATAATTAAAGATCCAGTAGTAAAGAAATGCCGTGCACACTGAAATTTACTTCAGTACAGAATAGAAAGAAACAATCTTCGGAACCTTGATTGCACATAACTAGAGTCAGGAAGTTTGGCAAATGGCTTTTTTATTAATGTTATGATTTTAAGACGTTCGACAATAGGAATCACTTAGGGGTCATCTATAAATTACGTAACGCTAAAGGAGGAGGGAGGGGGTGTGAGGAAACGTTATCCTGCGTTACATAGAGATAGGGAAGTGCGTTACAAGGGGGAGACGAGGTATTGAAAATACTCGAAATATGCGTTCCGTAATTTATGGACGGCCCCTTAGCTAGTATACTTTTGGAATTGTTGGAATTGTGTTAGATGATCATTTTACTTTCTTACCCCTAATTTGGTACTTGATACCTTGTTTTAGTTTTTTTTTTCGCCTTATTTTGATCTCTTCTGCCATTATTTTCCCTGCGCTGCAGATCTACCTCCAACCCAAGCGCAGCCATCGACAGGCAACTCCGGGTAACTCGCGACGTCCGGCCCTCCCTCCCAGCACCGGCATCGCGCGGAACTTGTAATTGTTGTGGTACTCGCGCGCACGCCTAGTGGGCCTGCGGAGCCCGCCAGTACCAGCGTTTAGTTTGCCTGCCAGAAAGGTGTTCCTTCTGGGTGCTAAAAGCACGTAAAATATGACAAATTACAATAAAAAGTCGTGTAGTACACAAATGACGTACATGCTGAAATTTACGCGAGCACTTGTATAGAAGTAAACAATCCTAGGAATCTTTGGCATAATGCTCTTTTATTATTGTTACGATTTTAAGACTGTCGACAATAGGAATCACTTAACTGTACTTTTGGAGTTGTGTCAAAAGATTTCCATTTTCCCTTTTTTTGGCTAATTTATTTTTTGATGCCTAGTTTTTTCGCTTCATTTTGACCTTTTCTGTCATTATTTTCCCTGCGGCGCCGACCCGCCTCCAATCGAAGCGCAACCACCAACAGGCAACTCCACGCTGCTTGCGGCGTCCGCCCCTACTAGCACCAAACCCGCGCAGGTGGAACTTGTAATTGCTGGCTCCCGCGCGCACGTGCAATGGGCCTACGGCGGCGAATGGGGCCTGCCATTTACTAGTTTTGTAATGTTTATAAAACATAACAAATTACAAAAATTAACTCCATCACTTACACTTAGTACATGGAAGAAAGCTTACCCTTCGGAATCTTGATTTCAAATATCCACCATATCCATATATTTCTTCTTCGTATTCGTATTCTTATTCTTATTCTTATTATTGCAAGTTCCAAATAATGAATATTTTTTTAGTTTCATTTATAAAAATAATTACTAAATTTCCAATACTAAATTTCGGCAGATGAACTATAAGTTCGTTTTACCCGCAAGGTTTCGTCTCGTAAGTGCTAGTGTGGATTAAACGGCTCTTTTGAATCTTTGATTGGGAACGGTGAAAACATCACTATCGTTTTTGTCCTTCAAACTTGTGTAATCACCAGCACTAAGGCGAGCCTTGTCGTATGGTCAGAGAGCGCTTACTTCGAAAAGGGGTCGGAGGCCATACTCAAGTGTGGGATGGGATTCCCCCTGATCGAAGGAAGTCATTCGGATCCATTTGAAAGAAATCGAAGAATCTTTAGCGGTATCAGTTCGCTTTCACATAGCGATTTTTAACTCTTTCTGGCCCTGTAGGCAGATTTCAATGTCATCTGATATCGTGCTTCCGCTTTTCAAAGAACAGAACACAGCAGTGCCCTAGTGTTATCTAGACTTCAAAAGAAGTTTTCATTTTTATAGAGGCCGGTGCTAGAAAAAACTAGTTGAGCTACATCAGCATATCCTTTCTCGTATCAATTGTAACCCTTGCGATTATCAAAAATTCAGAGTACAACGAAAATGACACCTGAGCCATTTTTTTTAGCGCCCTTTTCTCTATTTCAGGGACTACAAAACGGCATAAAGTTTACATTAGTTTTCTATTTTCTTTGGTCTGGGCTAGCAAATCGGACTTGCCATTTACTTTTACCAGCTGCCATATATCGCCACTCAAAGTACATTTTCTTGAAATTTTCTCACGTTTTCGTTTCGGCTGAACGGTTTAGGTGCTAACGTTGACCACAAACAGACACACGTTTTGCCGTCAATCGATTTTCCGGTATCAAGGATCCACAAAACACGAATCTCATTCAAACCCACCATGGATCAACAATGAAAATATTCTAGTTGAAACCTGTCGGCCCCACTGTGCGGTTGCGTGTTTAGTGTCGCTTCTGCTACCACCGTCTCCCCCACCCTCCTCATCCCTTCCCCTCTTGGCCGGAAGTTGTGGGTCGGCCGGTGCGACGCGGAGAGAGTGGGGAGGGGTACGTAAATTGACGGTTAATGATTAAACAGTCGGGCGGCGCTAAGAGCGAGTCCTTCGCGCCGAAGTACGGTAATGGTGGGCCGCGCCTTAAAGCGAAGCCGATGCGGCAACGCTGCGGGGAAGGCCCCGGCGACGGTATTGGTCCCCGGAGAGCACGCCCAGCAGAGCGGCTCTGCCGAATTATTGCTCAGGCAATTAGCAGGGGGGTTTGCTTTGGATGTCTCCGGCGGAGGTGATTGTGGTTTTTCTTCCGTGGAGTTGCTTACTTAGCGTTGAGAGCGAAATAAGGTGTTTGCTTCTCTCTCACGCTTCCTGTTATTAACTTGCCTAAACAGCCATCACCATTGTCGGTCATTGTCACCATCGTTTACTTGCTCTGTTTATTGACTGTGGTGTAACACTTCTTTTAAGGGATGAGAAGATTTTTAATAAACAACTTTGAGATTTAAAAAAAATTATATACTCAATGTTAGAGATTAGAATTAATTTGGACAATTGAAGTAGAATATTTGAAGTTTGGATTCAAACAATTCGTATATCTTACAAGATTCGCGGGCTTTGATAATGCCATTATTCGAACGGATTGACCATAATTTCAATAAACAGTAACCGACATACAGTGAAAAGTACCTTTTACATTGCTGGGCGTAACGCATTCTATATCTTAGGAAACCTTAGAAGGGAAGAAGTAACATTAGGACAGTTTCACGTCCTTTACATTAGAATAAGTAAAACTAAAATGGAGCGAGCATCTGTAGTGCCATAATAGTGGTCTCGGCGTATTGTTTCATAATTCTCGAAATACCCTCCATCCCCAAGTTTCCTCGAAGATTGAAGCTGATGCATTCCTACCATTTTGCAGAAAGCGGTCTCTTAAAAAGAGTAAGTTAAGAAAATTGCTGTTGTGGAGCTAGTAAGGGAGAGATATTGTTAATTGGGGTATGATTTACATACAATATATGGGATTCAATGTCTGTTCCAAGATTAATTGGTCGTTAATAGGGGGTGTCCTTTATTACATGTGGTCTTTCTGAGAGGGTCACTGCATCTCCACTTCCTATATTTTTTTATATTAAATTTCACTTCTTCGTAGGCTAATCTAAATTGTCATAATAAATTTTATTGAACCCCCAAGGAACCATGGTTTATTTTTGAAGAAAGTATGTTATCATTGAATAAGGGATGTGTGTTACTTAATGAATAATTAAATTTTCCATTTAGAATACTATTTCAGAATATAATCGCAAAAAAATTTGTCAGGCACATTTATGTGATTAACAGTGAATGAAGAATTCTCGAACACAGAGAGTAAAAGAGGGTTTAAATATCCTTACTAATAGTATGCCGAAAATAGTTTTGACTTCAGGAACTTGGATTTCTCGTTTCTGTAATGTATGGTACTACATCTCACGACTCAAGGTTTTATATTTCCAAGCGTTGCAAAGTGTGTTGGTCTGTTAGGAAGTAAAGGAATACAGGAAAGAAACGTTAGCTCTTTTATGTGATGTGAAATGTGTTTCCTTCCACGCCTCGCTCTGTTCTGGTCACATTGCGGTTGCTGCTACAGACACTCTCGTTAGTATTCGCGAGTGTGTAAATTACACTGAAAAAGTTCTTGCAGCAAACTTTATGAAATGTTTAGTGGGTTGGTCGAGGCGAGAGAGAAGGAGAAGTTAATGAGGTAAAACATGACGCAAACTTCTTACGAAAATTAAGGTGATAAAGATAGTGTCTTTTCATCAAGATAATGTTAGAGAGGGGTTTCCTGACTCGTTTCGTGAGTCATAAACTATACCTCTCTCTATGCAACGTTGAGTATATAACGATTTCGCACCAAGAAGTGAGATAATGTTGAGTGCCCTGAAATTCATGAGTGTTTAATTTGATACTTACATCCTTCTCTTCCTTGCTCATTTTTTTCTGTGCTGTCTTTAGGAGAGAAATTTAAAGTTCATATTTTGAGGACGAGGGATGTAACTGAAAGATTATATCTTGTTGTTAGTCATTACTTTTCCAATAGCTATTTACCGGCTTAGATGGCTCAGAGCATCAATTGATATCATGGCTTTACCTCATACTGGGAATTCCAACTATTCGTGACCCGACGTGGGTAGGATTTTCGACCGATAAATAGCTAGAAATACCAAATGAACAACATTAAAAGAACAACATCAATTATTTCTCTTTCCTGTTCTTCAAATATGAATTGGAAAGGCCGAACTTGAAAACCTCTCGGATACCTGAACAAGCTCTTCCTTGTACTCATGAGGAAAACCGAACCTGATACAATCCAGGGGCGAATCATTTTTGGGGGAGGGGGAATCATAGATTTATGTTGAATATTAAACATATTTATTGTATTGTATATTATTTATATAGTGTGGATATGATAAAATACAATATTATTGTTGAAGTAATTACATAATTGGAATATAAATAAATATTTAAATCAATTTTGCCAATAGAAGGAAGGTAACAAACGAAAACTCAAGGCTTTTTGAGAGGGGGGACATGGCACCCACGCTCCCCCCCTGGATCCACCACTGATACAATCGAGCTGTGGCTTTTGGATGAAGTCGCTAAAAGGTTTCGGAAAAGTTGACCGCCGGATGCAATCAGGATACGTCCGCGGGATGCGATGGGGCGACTCGGAGAGTAGGAAGGAGTTTTTCCCTTCTCTCTCCTGAGAGCGCGCCGTGTGGAAAGTGCGGGGCGAGAGGCTCGGATGTGGGTCAGTGGGCTTGCCCCGGGCGGCGCCTGCGCAGACGCCTCTGGCGACGTGCCCAAAGGGCGCACCCCTGCGCGGAGGCTGTTGGCAAACACTTACATTTCATTTGTTTATTTATTTGAGTGTAGGAGCCAGTCCCAACGAGGGCCAATGAGAGTCACAAAGACATAATTAGCGACCAATTTTATATTTTTATTTTCTGCTAATTTTCAATCAGCTCCATGCAGTCGGCTCCGGTTATAGTGAACTCGGATATACTGAATCCTCGGTTATAGTGAACGTAAGTCACTGGTCCCGTTTCACTTACATTACAAATAAGCGTAAGAAGATTCGATGATAGTCAATCTGAAACTCGGCTATAGTGAACGTAGAAAATACGTCCTGGAAATTAATTCCCTGCTGAAAAAGAATATATCGCGTCAATGCCACAAATTCCAACATCAGGCAGCTTGGAAAAATATCGTCGGCCAAAGGTCACAATCGAAGAAATCTCCTCTGGGGTGAAGGTTGCGGACCTGGAATGGGAACCTTACTGATGACCTTTATGCCCTTCGATGACCCTTATCAGAGGCGGGATTTCGGATCTTTCTTTGGGGGGACAAATTTGGGCGCTATTATAAAGACGAAAATATTCGTTTATATTAATACTTTAAATTAATTGTACTGTTATATATATATATATATTCAATTTTGTTAATTATTAATTGATTATTATTAAATATTATTAAGTAGATTAGTTGAACACAAAGGTGACGATCTTCAATGACACTGAACTGTCCGAATTGTATGCAGCGATGCATTTTTTCTCAGTGAATTATATCGAAATATCGAAAATGTTTATTATTTACTATGATACAAATGTTTATACATAACTGTGCCATTCTGTAGCACAATTAGTCATTTTCTCGTTATGCAATGCTGCGAAAAATCGATTTCGAGATTTCAACGGAAATACACGTTTTGGGGGTCCCCTGACGCTGAAAAGGTTTGTTGTTGTTTTTTTCAAAACGTCGTCCGTCCGTCTGTTTGGTGTATGTGAACAACACTAGCGCCTGAACTGTGAGTACGATTGTTCCCAAACTGAATGAACCCTTGTCGATGTGACCTGAGTCGAAGCTCTGCGATTTTGAAAAACATTCATTAATTTTTGGGGGTACTTTACATGAAGCTCTCGGGATATGTTCAAAACGTTCTCAAAAATGGCTCCAAACGTTTTCTTTAAATTTCTTGTAAAAAGAGAGTGAAATACATTTAAAAAGTTGTCATAGGTTCGATTTTCACTGATAAATCTGAATTTTGGAAAGTTGCAAGATACTGTAATTTTTTCTCCGTATTCTTACAAATACAAAATTAAGATGGAGTTTTTTTCTTTCAAGTAATTTTTTTTCTTCATAATTAGTTTCTTCGTTTACGTCATGCACATTTCATTCGTAAAGAATCAAATCGGTCTAATCGAACTCAAACTATAATTAAAAGCTAAAACTTACCTTCCAAAGCTTTTAGAACTGAGAAAACACGAACACCTCTGTTTCACATCAGCTCTCATTTACAACCGAACCCCAGAGCTATGATGACAAAAGGAGTTATTAAACTAGTTGTTAAAATCGTTCCTGGGGGAATGTTTGTGATGTATGAAAAGATATCAAGGAGGCTCAAATGGCTTGTTGCACCACCTTTACCTCTATGTCTATAATAAACGGGAAATTCTCTTTCTTTTTCAGAGTTAAAATTTGATTGTTATGACTAGACCTCGGAATTTTAGGCACAAAAGGTTTTCATATAGGCACATCAAATAAGCTACAAAATTACGAAATTATGCACTAATAGGCATTAAAATAGACGTTTTAGGCACTTAAAATAGGTTACAGAATGACTAAGTCAGGCAAAAAATGGACATGAAAAAGTTATATTTCTGGCTTCTAGAACTGATCTCAAAAGGATTAAATTAGGTAATTTTTATTATGCAGGAAAAAGTATTTTTACATTGATGAGAGAGACTAAAAGTATATTTTATTGACTTTGATGAGTAACAGTATAATATTTAACCAATATTTTCCCAAAATTTTTTACAATAAGGCAATCTATGAAAATCATTTTGAAGGCTGAAAATAAACTTTTCACTGACACAAATTTATAGGAGCAAACAAATTTGGTCACATTTCTCATGCTCACTTCTCCTAGAACTACTTCACTCGTCCCTCCTCCCCACAGAAGAAAAAAAACTTGTACTACACGACCCATTTAACCATATATTTTGTAATCTTCGCCTGTCCGAGAGTAGGCTCTTGCTTGACCTGTGGCTTTCCTCGCCTGGACTACGCAGACGACGCGTTGGACGATAAGCCTCAACCTGCCAACAGAGCAGCTGCATCAGGAATGGATGCAATTGCCTAAGAAATGCGTGCTGATCGGAGACGAGCGTGAAACATCCTTATTATGTTGACTTGCAGGACTCCTTGTGTTCGGTAATTTGAGTGAAAGATTTCAGTGCGTTGTCGATTGCTTATTCGATCACACAATATTTGCATTTCGGAAAAGTTTTTGCGTTTCCCTAAAACAAATTTCAAAATTTAGCATTTAAAATATCGTTGTTGAAAATCGCTTGTTTTAGGCAGTTTTAGGTAAAAATATATTATTATAGGCATCAACCGCCCTTTTACGACATTTTAGTCACTATTAGACACTTCTAGTAGATCTATTTTGTCATGATTCTTAATCATATGCAATAATTTCATAACCTCCTAAAGGAACTAAATAGACATTTGTCCTAAAATCGGAGGTCTAGTTATGACTCATGATTGAAGGCATAAAACAGTTTAATATCGAAGTAAATAACTATTAAAAGCAAAATATAATTGAACGAAGATTTATTAATAAAGGATATTAAAAATAACGCTGAACATATTCCCGCGCTTTTTTTAATACTGAATTAAAGTTCACCAATTTATTAATGTATGTTATTATCTCAGCTTCATAAAATCATTGTTCGCTTAATTATTATTATATTTCTTTTCAAAATACAGAAACAAATAAATATTTTATATATAAATTTGAAGATTCACGACATGAAATTAATTTTTTTTTTTAAATTTGTCCCAAGATTGGGGGGGGCAGTTGCCCCCCCCTGAATCTCGCCACTGACCCTTATGATGACTTTATGGCCTTTGAGAATTCTAGTTTCACTGCGGAAACAAAGACCGTGTCCTGCGGGGGATACACCTGGCCGCGGCGGCGACGCGCGATTGCTTGCTTCAGTTTCAAACGTGGTGTTTTAATCCGCTCGACAAAGCTCGTTGTGTTCTACGTAGGCGACAGGAAATGCGCGATTGCCACCACCTCACAGCCTGGCGACACTCCCTCCCCGCGTTCCGCGCGGAAAAGCGATCAGTTTCATTAGCCGCTTGCACCATCCCGCTCCTAAAAGGATCCCATACGCTCTTAGTCGACTAAAAGAGCCTTCGGAGAGTGGGACGGTCTTCCAACAGTCCAAGAGGCATTGAAAGGAGATAACACTGTTTTACGATACTTAGAGACAGTGGACAATGCAGAATCAAGTATGGAGAGAGCAGGAACTCTGGAAAGGATCTAGAGAAATTACTAATGAAAAATGAGTGAAGGAAACAATTGAAAGTAAGTAATTTTTATGGACAAATAAAGATTTTGAGATTTTGAGCTCATACTCTTAATGAATTTTGCTTTATCTTTCTTTCTATTAGGAGAAAGAATAATCCTTAGCTACAATCTTCCAACCGTCAGTTTAGAAAGGTCGAGAAAATTAGAGAAGATACGTGTAATTTTGGGAATACGAAAAACACAGTCCACTGCATTAGTGAATTTCGTCATGATACAATAATCAACTGACTATACAATAAAAACTTTGTTTTATTGTGTCATTGTAAATTCATGAAATATTCTCTAACAAAAACACGAAAAGGAAACAAAATGCGTAAAATGACAAAAATGACTCAAAGGTACAGAAAAAATGACGTAAAATTTTAAAAATGACCTAAACTTGAAAAATGGTAAAAAATGACAAAAATTATCCAATAACTACACACTTCTATCACCTGTATGTTGTGATAAACATACATTTACAAGTTAGCTTTGTCTAGAATGCACCAATGAAAAGATGACCCGAACTCTGGTCATGACAATACCGTACGCCAAGGGAAAGTGAGAAGGGACTTGTCCCGTGTAGTGAGTAGTATTTTACTCCTGCTCGAATCCGGAAAGCTGGTAGGATGGCTGCTGCTGAAGCCGCCCCCCTCCAAGGTTAATGGGTAATGTTCTAAAAAGTAGAGCATTGCGTTCTGGCGTGAGTTTCATATCAAACAATCCACGCTGAGACTTGAAAATTCCCTGGTACTAGCAAACCAGAAAAGCGAATGGAAGTCATTCATTGCAGCAACATCCTCCGCGAATATTGAAGTCATCTCCATGTCCGTCTCTTTTATGAGTTCACTAATATTCTTAATGGAATTTATAAGTTTTCTCTGAAAAGAAAATGTATTCTGTGTCACAAATTCGTTACTGCACGCATTGAAGTTTCCAGTCCAGTCATTTGTCATTGAACTGAGCAGGCCAGTCTTGATATGAAAAATATAATTAAAATGACAATAACAATTACTTACAACCACGTCAGTCTTTCCTTTAACTCTCTTAACCCAAATTCTCTCTACATTTTTCCCTTTCATTCAATTGCACGCTTCAATCTTTCCTCCGTTTGTCATTCTTTCATCGTCGTCCTTACCGTCTCTTTCTGTTTCGGGTGCCCTCTTCCTGTCTTTTCTTTCTCTCTTGCTGTTAATTCAATCCCCCCTTCGTCTTGTCTTTAAACTGTCGCTTAACCTCTTCCTTTCCTTTTCTCTCTTTTTCTCCGGCCCTTCTGCTTCCTCCCTTTCTATTATTATTTTTTACATATCTCTCAGCCAAATTCTCTTTCCTCTCTTTCCCTTTCTCTCTCTCTGCCTTTATTTCCATCTTCGTCTTTTTCCGGCTTTCTCTCTTCCCTTTCTGTCCCTTCCAGTCTTCCCTTCCCTCTCTCTCCTTTTCCCTTTCTCTCTCCCTTTCCCCTTCTCTCCCTTTCTCCCTCTCTCCCTTTCTCTCTCCCCCTTTCCCCTCTCTCGCTTTTCTTCTCTCTCCTTTTTCCTCTCCCTCTCTTCCTTCCTCTTCCTCCCTTTCCCTCTGCCTCTCTCCCTTTCCCTCTCCCTCTCTCCCTTCTCCCTTCCCCACCCTTTCCCCCTCTTCCCTCTCCCTCTCCTTCTCTCCCTCCCCGCATCTCTCCTATTCCCTCTCCTCCTTTCTATCTCTCCCTTTCCCTCCCCAATTCCCTCTTTCTCCTCTTTTGCCCTCTCTTTCGCTCTCACTTCCCCTCTCCCCCTCACTCACCACACACAAACACTAGAAAACTGTACAGGCACAAGGCGCACGAGCGTCAAGGCGGCTTTTTGAGCCTGTGTGGGGCCAGCGCCAGGCGACGACGGCCGCGTCGTCGCCGGTGGCGGAGGTGCTGGCGAAGAGGCGTCGGCAACGGGGGCGGCGGAGGGCGACTGCCCCCAGGTGGGGGCGGGGCGCCCGAAGGCCAAGGACGGATTCCTGGGGTGCGGCAGGCGTGACCGCGCCGGCTACCTCGCGCCCCGGACGCGTGCGCTGCCGTGACGGCAGGACTCGTCACGTGGAGACGGTATTGTAGAGGTGCTGTGGCCCTAACGGGGATGTTGGCCATACTTGACTTTTCTGAATGGGAGTTTGGGTGATTTAATGGGATATGTAGTGGTTTGCTTTTGTCTTCCACGAAAGAGGGAATCGTGTTGGTGGGGAATTAAAACTCCCAGTCAAGTCGTTAAGTGGTCCAAGTTCCCATCGGCAGGGGCGGCTCAGAGCAACAACTGATGTCACTGCACTACCTCTGACCGGGAGGTTCTCGGGTTAGTGTCCTGACAATGGCAGGATAATCGACACTAGTTAAATAGCTATGTCGAGTACTGACACTATCTGGAGGAGACCTCTAGCGGCTGGCTTCTCTGATCGGTAGTTTTCCGTGGTTTCTCCGATCAATACTAAGCGAATGCTGAAACAGACCCTCACAATCGGGCCATGGTCCGCATGTGACCTTTCCTTGGTATTCCTTGTTCTATCCTTGTCCCTTACACACACACACTTACATGCACTACACTACCACACATGGCGGGGGACCGGTCGGGAGCTGGTCCTGGCTGGGGGGAATTCCGCTGGTGGGAAATGCCTGGTTGGGAGAAAACCCTACTGATCACCGCCACCTCCCGAGCAAAAAGCAATCACTACACTAATGGGACTAATGGCCTTAGCAGTTGACGCTCCCAGAATCACTGGTAATCAAGGAATCAATCAATCAATCACCCCTATGTCATTCAAAAACAAACGGTAAAATAGGTATGAATAATGTAGGGGTACCTAATCTTTCACAATCTATAAATTATATATGAAAAAGTTTAACTAAACTTGTTCCATTCACTTTCCACTGAATCCAGCGAAATTATAAGAATAACAGGCTTGAACCTCCAATTATGATTTTTATTATTTTTATAATCCATTTTATCGTAGTTAACTGGAAAATGAGTTCCCAATCCGAAAAAAATGTTAATTTCGTACCTGATCAAATTAAAATCGCCTACTCTCTGAATTTGAATCAGTGAAATTGTCGCTGATTCAATCAGTGAGAGCCAAAATCACTGATACCTTCAGTCGAAATGTGTAGTTTCGCTGACAATCAGCGAATATGCGAACCTTTTCGTAATGACCGTCAGCATTTCACTGGTCGTCAGTGGTAAAAGTGCCGCGCCACCATAGTTAATTCATCGTTCAGTCATTCACGTGCTGCTGTTTTCACATATTTCACTGATTCAAATTGTGGACCCGATTTTCACTGATTTGTTCAGTTCAATTCACTGATTTTCAGTGGCAGGGTTATAACTGACGCCATCAGTGAATAGTCACTATCAATCAGTAGTTTTTCCCTGATTCAGACTGAGAGAGTATTCAGCGAGAAGTTTATGAGTGGGAACATTCTCTAATGTTTATATTACGTCAGAAAAATTAGTATTTCATTTGTTCAAAACCTTACGATGGCGGATTTGATTCTGAAGTTATTTTTTTTAGGTAGTCGACTATTGATTCGAAAATCCATATTGCCAATATAATCTGAATATGTACTTGGTGAGAAAGTAAATAGATTTTTTTACATTACAGCTATTAACGGTCATTATCCCCATAAACAGCGAATAAAACACGCAATTGAAGTTGATTTACCCAGGCGATATCCGAGATTTGTAATCAGCCGCGTGTGTTAACAATTTTTTTATTTGTGTTGTTCAATATTTTCTGTAATCTTATAAGGAAACATGTAAACAAGAAACAGCATTTCTTGGATTAGGTGTAAGTACTCGTATATCATTTGTAACCACAACTCGATTTATCGGATGGCGGTGTGTTAAATCCGCCACTCTTATCGGATGACGGTGTTGTTAAATCCTTAACGGACGCCGGCCGGTTTAGTGTCTTTCCGCTATTTGGTTGCGTTAAGACGATAGCTTAACAGTACAGTATTTCTAAAAAATGTTTATTTTTTACTGATGCATTATTGCTTGTTATTATGGAGTTTGATATTCACTGCCTAACTTACCTGGATCGAGAGGATCATGGTTACGAGGGAAATGTGAAAACAGTTGAGTGGTGCTACTTATTCGTTTATGGAGGGAATTATGGGAGGGAAATATAAAAGTGAAATCGAGTCAAGTTAACAACTAGTTAGAGTAAGTAAATAAATCTCAATCATTAAAATTACGTAAGAAATAAAATAATGTATGTACCGCTGGCGTTAACTGGTTCTAAAACATAACGGGCGTAAACTGGTTCTCTGGTGACAATAAGCCGTTGGCCAAAGGTCCTCGAGCTTTTTGTCGCCGCTCGATCATAAGAACCCTTATAACGTCCTTGGTCCATAAACAACTATTCCATGTGCTGTTTACTATCTAAGGATTTAAAATCAGGTAGACAATTGAAACCAATTTTAGAACAAATAAGAGTCGAATTTAATAATTGAGGTCATTGTTTCATAGAGATAAAAACTCATATATCTAACTTCCGTCTAAAGATGCATACTTTGTGAAAAAAAAATCATGTCAAAAACCTTATTCATTTTGTATCTTGATGTGTTTTGTTATCAGTGCTTTGATTTTACGATAAAGTAATACCGTCTAGTAAGAATTAATTCTTCTGTTTTCTATCCCAACCTTGTTCGTGGGAAGTTTCCGTGTTAGTGAGATTTCTGTTGTTTCAGAACTTTTATGACTCCAATATTACACGGGAGTTCAACTCGGGACGACTACATCATAATGATCCCATCAGAGTCGCAAAACCGCGGAATGTCTTTTAGAATACGTCGTTCAAGTAAAGTTTTCGTGAGGGTGGAATGCATGATCAAGAAGCATTACCAAGCTCGCAAGACATACTGCAGAATGATAAATGGCAGCTTTTCTCAGAGAGAAAGTTCGTGAGTAAGTGTTGTCTTGTACCAGGAACAGCAAGTTCTCTACGGAACTTTAATGATAGCAATACCGTCACCTATTAAGTTATTGAACTTTATTATTGACGCAGTTTGGTTTTGCTGATATTTCGATTCCCTGATAAATTAGTTATCGACTGTACGGCAAGGATTCGGTGCACTTCAATGACTTCATTATTAATTGTACATTGGCTTATTAAAATTGACTTTCTTTAGCAACATGTAATGTAGAATTAATTTAGGAACCTCAGATTGTGCATGAACAAATCTCAAATATGGGTGTCAAAATAATGGTCTGCTTTGTAATTCGATTTCTTCTCACGTCAGTAGTATTCCTCCCTTCCAACAGCTGACACATTCCACTTACATCAAACTGATTACTCAATACCATCACTCATTCCAGAAACCGTCGTCTCGCACACAAGCACGAAACCAACAGAGTTCCTCTGTCAGAAACTGTAGCGCGAGTGATCGCGTGCACTACTATTGTAATCCAAGCTACGTCCTAAGCTTATCACAAGCGTAGCTACTATGTCTTAAGTCGATTTACTTGACGATAAATCATGAGATGGCTATATCTAAAGTACTGAAAAATTCATTCCATATTTTGTTAACTCTCGCTGTAAAAAGCGAATCAAAGACAATTACAAAAAGTAAGGTACGCGACCTCTGAAGGGTTAATGATGTTGGTCAGAAGGAATACCCTTGAAATGTAGCGAACACAATTTATATTTAATACACTGAAGATGGAGCCTAGCAGCTTTAACTTACCGTTTAAAATAACATCTAATTTAAGATGGCATAAGATATCGAGTCTCAGTTTATTTAATCATGTTAAAGGAAGAAACTACTTCCCTTGCTTTCTCCAGATACACATACACACCACGTGACATTTGAATTGCCTGTAGTTGTTTTAGGACCATTACGAACTATTTCTAAACTTCGAAAAGTAGGTAGTTTTCTCACAGTTGGAGAGTGAATACCAGTTCATTGCTCATAGTTGCTTTAAAAAGGTGCATCTTATTATCTACCCCCCCCCCAGAGGTACAAGAATGACCTAAATTTTGAGCCGCATCGAATATTTCGTTGCAATAACCTCTTGAAATTTCCATGCAAAGAGAGAGGCTAAGCAAAGCCAAGAATTTGGCGTCCAATATGTTGTGCGAGCGAATCTTCACGCCGAATTCCGTACACTTTACGTACTACGATAATAAGCAAAACAGGACAGCAAGAATTTCGGGAATTCATGCCTTGCGGTTGGCAGCCCTATGGAGTGCCTACGATGAACGCCTCTTTATGCACGCTTCTTTATGTAGTGGTGAGCACCACCATTCATACCACGTCCATGAATGCCGACGGCGGTAAATACGGCAATGATGCTGTATCGGATATTTTTCCCCTAAAGGAAGAACGAAAATATCGGTTAATAAACTCCAACAATATTCTCCTTTGTTCGGGTTAAAACCCTAAGAATGCGACAATGCTACTAGTTTAAATTGCTATAAAAAATGAATATGGAGAATCCATTTTTGATATGGTATAAATTACAGGATGCTATAATATGGACCATAAATATGTTGAATAGTTATTTTTATTTAATTTTAACTCAGAGTTAATGATATTTTTCATAATCAGGACTGGAAACATGCACACCTTCAGTTTTTGTTGTTACATGGAGTTAAATATGTGCCAAAATCACTTAGCGATCTCTGTCAGGCGCTTCCCCATCCCAAGCATAAGAAGAGTTAATAAAACGTTTATTTTAATCGTTTAGACAAGTTAAAAATACAAAGAAATTTTTTTGAAATTTATATCGAAATAAAGGTAATATTTACCATGAGATGATCCGAATGCTTCGAAAAACTGCTGTGCTTGAAAGTGAGTCAGATTTGGTGACTTTGGGTGAAACATGAACAGTTTGACAATAGAGGAATGACATTGACGTTGACAATGGCGTCGATGCCTTCAATAGCATCGATTATGGCACGCCCATTACAATGGTAGGGGTAGTAGAAGCGGCAACATCAGCCGTAGAAGCTGTTCTGCAGGAGGTAATGGCTTAGGTTGCTTGGGCGATGCGGCGATAGGTGTTCAATCGATAAGAAGCCTATTACTACTGAATGCATACTAATGACCTGAGCGTTGACGAAAATTCTGGGGGCGTTCTTTGTCTTCATGGCCGCTTCCTGAGGGCGTGACCTCCCACAGCGATTTCTCCGCTTCCAGAGACGCATGCCGTGAGGAATATGGGCAGAAAGGAATGAAGAGAAAACAAGATATAATGATTTGATAATACGAAGGAGTCGCGGATACGAACGCACAGTGTATGGTAAATGCTTGACGAAGTCAGACATTCATGAGACTTTTCTGCTCGAAGAAATACATTTACTACTTTTTACTTTTTGACTGGAATTAATGAACGAAAGTGATATATGAAATCTGATAATATGTAACGCTCACGCTGATCTGCAAACGTAGCTACAAAATAGTACCATAGTAATAAGTACAATAGGTTCAGCTAAGTGAAAATTAAAATTTAAGACAACATTTTCTTTCAGAAATAAAAAATGGAATGTGAATATCAACGAGAAAATATCAGAAAACAAAGTAGTCATCATGTAGAATTTGTTCGGGCAGAAAAGATTGCATGTTAAATGTTATAGGTCTGGGAGCCTTTTTCGACAAGCGTCAGGATTGGGGCAGATTGATTGATTGGTGGTTACGGTCGCGTTAACTACCAAGGTCATTAGGCCCCTAAGTGCAGTGCATGTTTTATAACGGTCCGTTTGTCGGCTCCGGCATTCGCCTGGAGTTGATCGAGGAAACCACGAAAAACTACCGATGAGAGCAGTTGTCCGTTAGAATATTTTCCAGACAGCGGATTAATTTGACCTATCTATGTAGCTAATATCGAAAATCCTGCCACCCACATCCTGTCCCATCGGGACTGCAAGAATAGGACCTGCTGGTCAGAGGCAGCAGTGACATCAGTTGATGCCCTAAGTCATCTCAGCCGGTGGATTGAGGGAGAAGGCGAAAACCAATTGGGAAGCGAGGTGTGCTCCAGGGGAACGAGGACCGAAGGAGCCCCTTAGTAGCACCCTGCGGAGCAGAAGGCGTGAAAGTGAGCTCTGATCGAGTTATCTAGACTTCAGTAAAGAGGATAATTTCCCCAAGAAAGTGTCACGTCCCTCTGAGAAACTTCTCGCTCTTATCAAATTGCAGCTTGAATTGTAAGTACTTCTGTTGTTTTGTGCTTCACAAGCATTGACCATATATTGTAGAAGTAAATATGAGGAGTTGTTTTGAGATTGTGAATTGCTGCATGAAGCTTTATTGGTCGCAATGCGGACAAATTTAATGCTACAAATCAAAATATCGAAATTTGTAGCCCTGATGATGGCTTCAATGCGACCGAAAAAGCTTCATGCAGCAATAAACACTTATGAGAAAACAGCGCCTCAAATTTACTTGTACAATCGTACCAATATCGTAAACACCACACCATTTTTTACCCTGAGTATAAATTCGGATTCTTTGCCTACATCACGCAAAATGTCTGATGGAATTGCAACTGTTCACTTTAGTAGCTATCTTACTCCATATTACTGGGTGAATACTAGATTTGCACCCAATGTTTTCAAGGTTGAGGACTCGTGGCTTTTAATTTAAGAAGTAAACACTCGATGCCTCAAACTATAACAAACTACTTTTCGTTTTCTATTGTAAGGTAAAGAATATTCATTAATATGAGCATTGAATACGTTCTCTTGTTTGCGTGCTTACTTCTGCCTACGGAATGGTTGTGTCTATAGAGAATTATGCAGTCCAAAGAATATCTCTTAGAAAAAATAAAGGAAAACGCACTTGTTAACGAGGCAGCATGCGTGATAATGCATACTAACGAATTAGCAGCTGCTTGCATCGGAAGTAACGGATGCACACGATCTCAACACGCAGTGTTGTCATTGAGTCATTATATCTTTATAATTACCCGAGTCCATGGTGTTCATTCGGTTGGTATTCTCGTTACAAGAATGTACACGTTGAGACACGGCCATGTGCCGCATAAATTTACTAGAAATATCGATTTCCCTACACGCGATGGATGTTAAAGCCTCCAACCAACTTGATGTGTTTGGACGCAAGTACGAAGTTGCCACCCAAGAGGTTAGTAAGTGGAACGCAGTGGCGCGCTTTGTCGCATGGGTGGTCGAATAATGAACAACATTGAGATGGGTTCGGTCTGAATGGAAAGAACGCTAGAGAAATTATAAATAAACCTCTACATTTCAGAATATCGCCATTTCAATGCGACACTGCACTTAACAATTACGGTTTATAATGAACTGATTCTTAATATAGAGAAATGCCTAGAAATTAACTGTTCATTGTTGGTTGCATGCATAGCTGCTGGTTTAATTAAAATACTGAGAATGGGAAGTATTTTTTTTTCTCAAAAAGCAAGACGAAAAATATTACTATTCGATGGAGGTGGACTTACATTAAACTGTTTTTGTACATGCATATCTAGCTAAAATAGTTTATTAGTAAACATTTTCAATCGTTGGTGAGTAATGAAAAATCGAGTTATCAATGTTAGAGTTATGGAACTTGCAATCGAATAATGGGGATGAACGAGTCATGGAGGAGATTCGAGTCATAGAGGAGATTCGGGTCATGGAGAAGATTCGAGTCATGGAGGAGATTCAAGTCATGGAGGAGATTCGGGTCATGGGGGAGATTCGGGTCTTGGAGGAGATTCGGGTCATGGAGGAGATTCGGGTCATGGAGGAGATTCGGGTGATGGAGGAGATTCGGGTCATGGAGGAGATTTGAGTCGTGGAGGAGATTCGAGTCATGGAGGAGATTCAAGTTATGGAGGAAATTCGGGTCTTGGAGGAGATTCGAGTCATGGAGGAGATTCAAGTCATGGAGGAAATTCGGGTCATGGAGGAGATTCGGGTGATGGAGGAGATTCGGGTCATGGAGGAGATTTGAGTCGTGGAGGAGATTCGAGTCATGGAGGAGATTCAAGTTATGGAGGAAATTCGGGTCTTGGAGGAGATTCGAGTCATGGAGGAGATTCAAGTCATGGAGGAAATTCGGGTCATGGAGGAGATTCGGATCTTGGAGGAGATTCGAGTCATGGAGGAGATTCGAGTCATGGAGGAGATTCAAGTCATGGAGGAGATTCAAGTCATGGAGGAGATTCAAGTCATGGAGGAGATTCAAGTCATGGAGGAGATTCAAGTCATGGAGGAGATTCAAGTCATGGAGGAGATTCAAGTCATGGAGGAGATTCAAGTCATGGAGGAGATTCAAGTTATGGAGGAGATTCGAGTCAAGGCAAAGATACGAGTCATGGAAGAGATTCGAGTCATTGGAGAGGGTCGAGATATGGGAGAGGATCGAGTCATTGGGGAGGATCGAGTCATGGGAAAGATCGAGCAATGAGGACGGTCGAATCATGGGAATTGATCGAGTCATAAGAGTTCGTCGAGTCAAGGAGGAGAATGATACCATAGTCAAGGAGGATTGAATGATCGACTCTTTTGCCCATTGACTAACTCCAAGTGATCCATCGTGCTGCGCCAGGGGGGGCGACCGGCCGTCCAGTGCGCTTGTGCCGTAAAGCAAGGGGCGTCGAACAAGTGCCGCCTGAGGAATTTCCGTCTCCGCGCTTTACATAATGGTGTAATGGCACCTTGTTAGCGCCCGCTCGGTAAATAAGCCGAAGCCACGGCGAGGAATCCGTTTAGAGGCAGCGAGCTTCACGGGGGCGGGGCGGGGCCGAGACCAGCCCGTCACGTGACACAGAAGAAGTGGTCGCGTAATGTTTAGAACGAGTTAGCACCGACGCCGTCGCCCGCCGGTGGGTCGATAGCTTTAGAACGTATGGAGCAGGCGCGATCGGGACGGCCGTCGGACGCGGGCAAATGAAGACGGGAGCGCCTGTGGACTGAGGGGATCGGCCGATTGGAATTCGGTTCCTCGCACACGTGCGGGCAATTAGAAGTGTGTGGCAAGGTGTAACAAGCCTGGAGTCGGATACCCCGAGGAAGAGAGATTTATTGGCTTGTTTTTGTCGGCGTGGAGATATTCTGTTTAGAATGTTTTGAAATTATGTAGAATGATTCATTTCAGAATATTTTATTGTTTTCCTCCTGTTTTGTTCATTTTTATGCTAATGCATGAAATAAATCATTTAACGTATTTTTTGAACTGACTGCTCCTTTTCATAAAACTCAAATTTCTTTTACTTTATTTTCTGCCGGTTTCTATGAATAAGTTCATCTTGATTTACATCTGCAAGTCCAACATTCTAAATAATTATTTCCAAAACTGGATTTTGTTCTTTTGATAGGGTCCACGTTCTTTTGTTACTTCTCGCCATTAGAGGCTGAAGTGACTCAGGGTATCAGCTTATGTCTCTGCGGTGCCTTTGACCTCGAAGTTCTAAGATTCGAGTCCCGACGGTGGCAGGATTTTTGACACTAGCTACATAGCTAGGTCGAATTCAGCCCCTGACTGAAGGAGGAAATTTTAGCCTCCACCTCCTGTCATCGGAAGTTTTCCGTGGATTTTTCGATAAACACAAGACCAATGCAAGACCAGTAGCCTAACGAACAGGCCACGGAGCACGCGCGATCTTTCCTTCCTCTTCCTTGTCCTATCGTCACCCCTTACTTACACTTTACACTTACATGCATTGCACTACCACGTATGTCGCAAGCTCAGAGCTTGTCCTGGCTGGGGCGGCGCCACGCTGGTGGGAGATACTGATTAGGAAAAGCGGACAGGCAAACGTGCAGGTCGGCGCCGGAACTCACCATCCAACGGGGAAGGTCACCGCCACCTCCCGTGAGAAACACATGCACTGCCCTTAACGACCACATCAGTTGATGCGCTCCGAAACACTAATCAATCAATCGAAAAATCCTTCATTAGAGATCATATTAACCAAAAGTTCTCGGGCAATACTCCTGAGAACATGCCGACCAAAACAAGTGGCATACAATAATGGAAGATGTGCTGCGAAATTCTGCCTCAATTCTGGGAACGCGTCGTCTCTCACTACCAAGAAGTCACAAGTCGCGCTCTGTGATGGTGGGGACGAAAAATGTGAGGAAGCTGCCAACCTCGAAGAGAGTATTTATAAAGGCCCATCCTTCGTATCACATGCACTATGGTTTATTTCGAAGGTCTTGGCTAAGAGGTAAACATGTTTTTCTGTAGTCGGGTCATTGTGCTCGTTTCTAACAGGAAGCATAGAGAAGAAAACAGTTTTCATCGAAGAGTTGATGTTCGCCCGCTTCTCTATTATTTCTGTTGCGACTCGAATCCTTAATAAACTCTCCTTTGTCCTTCAGATTCCCTGGCATTTAGGGCAGGGCAGTGATCCTTAGAGCAGTGTTGTCAAAGTCGATGCCACGAGCGGGAGTCTGTGGCACGAGTGTCACAACGAAATCGCCCCTCCACGCAGTTCATCACCCCGCCATCAGAAACAACGCCATCCCTATTGTAAAACGGCGGGGGTAGTAATAGTTTCCTTTCCCGACGCTAGTTGCGCAGAGAAGCTCGTTGCACGCTACGGTGCCACGACGCTTGCCACTGTCTCCAGAAGAAGACCTTGCCCCACTGCCTTAAAGGTTTCGTTTGCTCCAGGGATTTGTTGCTCGTCACAACACTCTCCTCCAATATAACAGTAATGTAGTACAGCCATCGTGCAATGTGAGTTCCGTGAAGAATGCCGTGAAGCGGGAGCGGGCGGATAGAGAAACAACTGAGCGGAGCGAGGCGAGGCCTAGAGAGGCCGAGGCTTGTGTAGGGGGAGCTGAATGAGGCGGGGCGGAGTGGAATGGGTTGTTAGGGGAGAGTTGGGAGAAACAGGGAGATGTTCAGTGGGATGGGATGAGATGGAGCGCGATGGGGCGGGGCAAAGTGGGACGGAGTGGAATTAGTCGGAGACGAGTGCGTCGGGGCAGTGCGAAGAGGGGTGGGGAGGGATGAGACGAGATAGAGTGAATTGGAGTGGGGTGGAGTGAAAAGAGACGTGGCGTAGTGGGGATGAGGCGGAGTGGGATGCGACGGGACATAGTGGTATAAAACGGGACGTAGTGAGATAGAGCGGGGGTGGGGAGGAGTAGGTAGCGACGGGACGGAGAGGGATGGGATGAGATGGAGTGAGTTGGGCAAGCGTAGTGCATTGGGACGAGGCTTAGTGGAAATGCATGGGACGGGATGTAGAGGCATGGGACGTTGAGGAGTGGGTTGGGGTGGGGCGGAGAATGGCTGGGTGAAGCGGGGCGAACGGGAAAAGGACGGAGCAGAGGGGGGTTGGGAAGTAGGAAGGGTCAAGGCACAAAGACGCGTACCGGAACGGGCCGTGGTCAGGGCAGGGTGGGCGGGGCAGGGCAGGGCAGAGCGGGGTGGGGCTGAGCGGAACTGAGGACCGAGGCCAAGGCGGGGGTTGTGGTTGGGCGGGGCGGGGGCGGGGCGGGAGCGTGAGAAGCGCTAGAAGTCCCGCTACCGCCCCCGTGCGCCGGCGCGGCCGGGCGGGCTTAGATCGCTCCATTGATCCGCCTGCTGGCGAGGAGAAAACCCATTCATAGTTCGAAGGCCTGATTGATGAGGCGTCAGCCAACTGTTGCCCTCTGCAGCGGCTTTCTCCGCCTGAGCTACTGCTTGTTGCCGGCGCCGCTCGTGCTCGCTTGCCCCCGCCCGTCCTCAATGAGTGGGCGTTGTCTCTGAATCTTGAGAGTGGACGATACGCTGCGGAATTTTGTGGTTTCTCCCAAATTGAAATATCGGTTTCAAATTCAAGGGGCCGCGACATCAGCCAGATCGATTGAGGAATATCAATTTTGGAGAAAATCGCCTGAACGGTTTTGCCGCTAGCATTGTTCACAGACGGACAGACGTTTTGCAATCAATCGATTTTTCGGAACTCAAAGACTGGCATAACATGGATACTGGCTACACCATGTGTTGGAGAATTGTTTTTCTCTTCTAAATGTAGCAACTAGATATATTCATATTTTCTTTACTAGAGCCCGACTATAAGAGTTTTTCTGCCAAAATTTCACCTTTTCCCCCCACAGCATTACATGACTTTCTTTTCAGTAAGCGGTAGCCAGAAAGTGTAATAGTTATTTATGGATCAAGGGCGTTAAGTAGATGTTTTTGCAAAAACATCTAATAACGCCCGTGGTGCATACAAAACTTTATGGTTTACTAGTTCGTTGCTTAATAAAACGTGAAATCGAAAAATTGTATTATATATTCCTGCGTCTATAGTAAAAAAGCACATTGTAATAGTCATTTGTCAAGATGACATCAGATAAACAAAACAGAGTGTATATGTTATTACTATTTCATAATCGTTATTGGACTGATTTGTTTGTACAAAATGAAAGAATATTGTGAAGTTCCTGCGGAGATTCTCGCAAAAGCTAAAAAAACTATGGACAGCGGTTTCCATTAAAAGCTTGAGAAATATATGAAACTGTTTATAGTGTATTTGAGATTTACAAGTGTGAATAACAGTGTAAATTGCGCTGATGAAACGGCACTTTTAGGTTATTAGCGTCGATTGTCAAACGTTATTTAGAATATGTCATATCACCAAAAAATAACATTTCGAGGATGAGAGCGGATGTGCTTTTAATATCTTATTAATACTACAAGTACTGCTAACTCAAGAAGAATAGAATTAGGTCTCTAAACAACTTGATACTTAACAGTGAAATGCGATTGACTGATAGCAATTATAAATTCACGCAAACATTCCAAAGTTGCAATTTTCATATCAGTTACGCAAAATAAGGTTTAATATCGAATTATTTTACTTATTTGAGCATTATGCCATTTATTTATTGTATTTGATTGCATCTTACCGTTAAAAAATCGAATTCATAATGATGTTCTGTGTGTTGTGTTTGTATTAGTGCGGGCCATAAAGTATTCAAAAGGCCCTAGGGCATAAAGAATCAGAAAGGCCCGCAAGGGTATTAAGTATAACATTACTGTGTTTTGTTTTAGCGTCCGTACACAGCCATCAGTAGTATTATGAAAATATCTGGTACATTTTTTTTGGCGAAGTATAATTCACATACAATTTATGTATCCTCTTGAGCAGTTAAGCTAATTTTACTATTTACATGTCTTGAAAATTATCTCATTCTTAAAGGACATTGATAAACTGTTGTTATGACTGGAAATACTATTAACGATTTTTTCGAGACTAATATTTAACTATTGGTTAAAAAATGTTTTAAATTATTTGTGATACTGCGCTGATACCTGTAAATATGCTTCTATATAAAAATATTTAATTACATATAACTCTCCAAACAAGCACTTTTTCTTTGTTTGTGAAAAAACATTACCCTTCAGAACGAAACACCATATTGCTCTTTTGGCAATGACTATTACATATATTATTGGATGTTTATTATTAGAAAAGTTAATTTGAAACTTCTTAAGGTAGCTGTTTACGTGAAAAATCGTGGTGAAATTTAATGTTTTCAATTTGTCGAGTCTGCGTCATGTTTTCAATTTAATGTTTCAAACGAGTCGTATGCTCGGTTATCTCTTTTAAATGCTTCCAACAATGTATTTCCCGTTTCTTAGTTTTTGAGAAAAAAAATTGAATCGGGTGTCAAGTGTCAAACCCTTTGTGAGTGAACTTCAGATGCATTTTGCCGAATTAGGAATTTTCAGCTCATGTTAACCAGCATATAAGCTATGATTTGTTCTAGTGAATGAACTAGAATATGTAAAGTGTCACTAAACGTTTTCAGTATATGAACTAAAATGTCCAGAATAAATTTAAAGTGTCACATTTCAATTTTTCCTCGTCAAGTAAATCAAATCCTATTTAGTTTGCAGCACCTTTACCATTCTTCTTCATTCACTAGAATAGACAATTGTGATTAATTAAAAAAAGAATTATCAAAATATATCATCTTGTTGAAGAGTTATGCTGTTTGAAGTAAAAACTACATTTGGCCAATTATATTATAAACAAATAGAATTTTAAAAATTGTTTGATGTCTAAAAGCAGAAAAAAACAGATATATGAGAATAAAAATTGTAGATCTTTTGTTCAGGTAGACAGCTACCTTAAATTATGCAATGAGTGCTAAGTAAGTTCTAATTTTAATTAATAAAATTGATGCTCTGCAGGTACAAATACAAATCCGCAAGACGTCAAAAGTTTGAAGAATATTTGCTAGCTATTATTAGATTTAACACGAAAGAACTGACAATTGTTTGAGTATTCTTACAAGAAAGCGTTTTAGTGAGCATTGCAAAGTTGTCCTCGTGAGTGATTGTTGAAAATAAAAATACGTTGTTAGTTGTCTCCCGTGACATATTGTTTGCTGCTCTGTCGCTCGTGGGTTCGAACAGGTGCATAGATAGGATCTTATGAAGGATTGACCCGAAGAGAGGGGGTGTGGCAGCAGGCTAGAAATCAAATGTGGAGAAGTATATCGGCAAGGACAGCAAGTTGTCTGCTTGATGTACGAGTTGTGTCCCTACAATCGATAAGTATGGATTACATAACAAGACGTAAAGAAGCATTCGAAGAAATTATGCTCAAATGGTAGCGCGTGTTAGATAAACCATTGTCCCAGCGACGAATTGCAAAATCTTACTGTATCTTTTTGTAGCCAGTAGAAAGAAAGAATATTATGAAACTGTCACGAAAGTACATATCACCTGTGCGCAATGACTAATCTACTCTCTATAGGCAACAAAAAACCTAAAAAAAAAAAAAACCTACGTGTCATACAATGACTAACATTCTGTTGCATGTTATAACATGAGTTAAATATTTGTAAGTATTTTCAATAAAAACAAGTAACTAAATAATTTATATCCTATTATCGTTAATCCAATTATTATTTATCCCATCGCAGAATTTTAGTGCAAGGAGCATATATATCCAACACGTATTATATAATAATTATTACCTATTCCTTTTAATAACATTTAAAATTCATGCATTTAAAATTGGAGGAAACAGTATTCATATCATTCATCTCATATCAGCAAATGTGATGCATTTCGTGTTTAAAGTAATGTAAAAAGTGTGTCTCATTTTCTCGAAACTTTACTTTGGTTATTATCTAGTTCATGTACTCAGGTCTTCAGTTATTACATTACAGTGTGTTCTTTTTCTATTTGCGTTTTTATTAATTTTTCATTTTCCCTCTAATTATTCGACTTTTCTTGTACAAGACTAGATTTCGGCTCCCGTGAATGTCGGTATGTGAGGTTCCACCAAATGTATTGTAGGTAGTACTATTTTCTCAAAGGGTATTCTTTCCTCACGACATTGAAGAATTCTCAGATTTTTCCTACGTCGTCAGGTAGCTTGTCATGTTGTTACTGTATGCCAAAGCGACGTTTGCTGTTGTTGTTATTATTATTATTATTATTATTATTATTATTGTTTTTATTATCTAAGAAATATGCGAAAAATCTGAGATTCAAGGTTTACGACCACCTTTTTGGATCCGATATTGACCTTCTGGAGGGATTTTCAATTAGCTGTCCTTGGGTGGGTCACATCCCGTCCGCACAAGTAGTTTCGTTGACGTACTTTAAAATAACGGTGTCTGGAAAGTAAACAACCAAGATAAAGAAATGATTTTTTTTTCACTTTCTGTGTTTACTGTGGATGGTCTAGTACAGTGTTTGCCAACCCAATGCTCTGTGACGTCACAGAAATCGTTATTCCTTAACCTTTCCTCCCTAACAGAAATAAAATTAACGGATGAAGATGTTTCCCCACTCATTCTGAAACAGCGGCAAAGGCCCACTGACAAGATTTTGTTACCGGCGACTGCCGTCTCCCCTCTCTCCCTCCCCCTTTGCTCGGGCTCCTTCTCCGAGCGCCTAAACTCATCAGAAAGCAAAGTGGCTCCGACGTCGTTCCTCGTCCAGTTGGCAATCGCTGGTCTAGTAGTTTGCTGAAGTAGGAGGTAATATCAATTAAAGTAGCCCTTCAAAAAGTTAATCGAGAAGCAGAGGTTTAAATAGAATAAATGCAAGGCTCCTCCTACTTTTAGTTTGAAGAGTGTCACTCTGCCACTACAGCGCTCGAAGCACCCTGTCCAGATTGGGCGCTCAAGAGTTGAGAGAGAAGCCCTCCGCTGCCATCCGTCTCGATCGCATGACCTCCGTGCCTCGCCGCCGCTCCCGCCCCCTCCTCCCTTAACCCCCATCCACCACCTCCCCATCTCCACACCCACTCAGATGCTCCCGACTCTAACATCGTCTTCGTTGCTGCAGTCACCATCTTATCCTCGCAGCCTTCTACGTCTACTTTTTAGGCCGCGTGTAACAAAATGTTCTCATTAAACTATACTGCGATTTTTCTAAGAGTGACTCTCAAGGACACTCAAATCCCATCTTCGCGATGGAATATGTCACGGCATTTCGCGTCTTTTCTCGGTCTTGCCGGTAGAAGTCGCATGATCGCAAGCACTGCTTCATACGGTCGCGATCGTGCGAAATCTATCGGAACGACTGAGAAAGACGCGAAATGCCGTGACATATTCCATCGCGAAGATGGAATTTGAGTTTCCTTGAGAGTCGCTCTTAGAAAAATCGCAAGTATAGGGTATTTCAATTTACCGAAAAAAAACTAGTATATGTTCAATTATTCTTTGAACACATTGGGCCCTAGCACGTATACTTGGGTTTTTATTTCTTGACGCGTGTGGGCCTGTCTTCACGATGCAATATCTCAATGCATTTCGCGTCGTTCTCGGTCATGCCGCTAGATGTCACATGATCGCGCCCGTATCTAGCAGTGCTGGCAATTGTGCGACATCGGCACGACGGAGAAAGACGCGAAATGCAGTGAGATATTGCATCGTGAAGACAGGCCCTCAGCGCCAAGAATAAAAACCCAAAGAATAGGCCTACTTCGACTTTCTTGTAAAGTACGATGAATCCTATTACAGTACTAGGATTGCGAAATGAAGAATATCTGGAATATCTATTCTACTTCAGAGAAACTGTCCCTGCCGTCACCGACACGTCAACATCCGACTCCACTATCGCCTTCTCCGCTGCCGTTCTACCGCTCCTGCCACCCACTGTCTTCGCCGCTGCTTCCCATGCCGTTATCCCCACCCGCCCAACACCATCTCTCACGTCACCTCCGCCATCTGCAGCAGCGCCTCCGCTGCCGCCTCTTCACCGTCCCCCTCACCACTGTCTACACCTAAGTATTCATCGGGACCTCCGCCGCCCGCTCCACATTCCACCATCATCACCACCACCATCACCACCACCACCACCACATGACGTCGGTGGTAATGTAACGGTTAGCGAATCGGACTGTTATACACAAGTTCGCGGATTTAATCCCGGTCGCAGATTTTTAAGAATAAAAGAATCCTTTCTACGCCTTCCTTCGAAAGTAAAACCAGCTGTCCCTTGTAGATTTACTGTAAGTAAACATATCCTCAAGTCTAAAAGAAGTCTCTGTGTTAGCTAAATTCTAAAACGCCTGATTCGTCACCCGAGTTATACTATCTTCTTTCGCAGCAATAGGGCGAAAGGAGCGAAGCGAAATTTGCGTGGTCTGGCGAAAGAGCAAGCGTGATGGCTGAGTCTCTCCATACAAAATAAGGCTTGATTGATAATGTAAACCCGGTCGCCACCACTGCCGCCTATATTGCAATCCCAATTCCATAGTTCCCACTGTCCATTTTTTAAATTTTGGTGGGAATTTATTTTCAATATTTCGGTGACATTGAGCTAGTGCCATACGATTTAAGCAGCTAGAAGCAGGGCTTCTGTCAATAACTAAAACAAATTTGATTTTAGTTTAAATCTAAGTTATTGTACAGAACTTTAGCATACTTATCTTGAACAATGTTTTTTTAGTGTAAGTAATATACATTCATTTCTACTAAGTAATACACATTCTCTTTTCTTCTTTGTTATCTTTTTTTATTCTTGCATCTTTCATAGTTATCTCATTACATACGCAGCCCGAATTGTACTCATTACATTTCACATTTAGCTTGATTTATACATTACATTATATATATATTATATATATATATATATATATATATATAATATATATATATAATATATATATTACGTAACGTTCACTGCATCCGCCGCGTCCACCTTGGGATCTCTTCCACCGCTGCCGCCGCCTCCGCCTTCTCCACCACTGGCGTCGCCGCCGCCTGGCCCAGGCCGTTCGTTCCCAGCGCTTCACGCCGCGCCGCGCCGCGCCGCCTACTTGGCCCGGTCGCCCGATGAGCGAGCGGAGCACCTCCTCTGACACCGAGATCTCCGACCGCACAGTGGACGCCACGGGTGAAAAGGCAGAAACAATTCCATACATAGCGCCTCGAAAATACAGTAAAACCTCATTCACGCGAATTCCAAGCAACCGAAATAATCGGAGTTCGTGTTATTCTGTATTATAAATGTCTGTATCACTGCAATCCCACGCTCGAAATTTTGTTCGTGTTACGGCGAAATTCGTGTTAAGCGAGTTCGTGATAACCAGAGGCGTATCTACGGTATGGCAGACATGGCACGTGCCATGGGCGCCACTCACTACGGGCGCTATTTACAGTATACCCGCTAAAACAAATAACAACAATCCTAATCTGAAGTATTCTGACAGGGGCGAAAATTCTGTGCTTGCCATGGGCGCTTGAATGCCCAGCTACGCCTCTGGTGATAACGAGGGTTTGCTGTAGTTGTTTTGTGAGGTGTTACTCTGGTTTATTCATACGTTGCGAAAGCTGTTAAATTCAAATTTTCTGTCATGAACTAATCGGTGGGCGATAGCATTGGTAATTTTGTCATGATACGCAAGTCATTGAATTGTTTTTCAATGTCACCTCTCACAAAATTGGACATTTCCATTATATTGGCAATAGGTCTCCATCTTTTATCTAAGTAAGGCAGGCTAACGTGTGAGCATAGACAGTGAAAGCTAGGACAAATCTGACCCCAAACAGAATTCAGGCAAGTAATGGAGAAACAGAGTCGATGTGGTGGCAAAAGCAGTGGTTAGAGGTGGTCTTGTCAAGAGGTTTCACAGTATTTCGTCGGCTGCACCTTGTCCGCGACCCACTGCGCGTCGTGCGCCGACCCCGGGTCTCGGCGCGGGTCCTCTTTCGGCATTGTTTCTGCCCGTGGGCCGGGACGCGCCAGACGAATGGCGGTGCCGCTAACCGATTTGACCCCCCCGGTGTCGGGTTGCGGTGCATCTCTTCTCCGCGCCTCGGATGCGCCTTTGCCCCCTCCCGCAGCCACGGGAGATTCGAGCTGTCCCGGAGGTCGGGAGGTTGCCGTTTCCGGACGAGAGGGCTGACACGTGTTGTTATCATCCGAACAGGCATCTTACACGCCGTGCGCCTCATTGGATTCGGCTGGATGGGTCAGGGTGTGTGTGGTGATTGGATGAGTAATGGTGTTCATGTCGGCAAGTGTAGGATGTAGCGATGGTAAAAATTAAAAAAATATGTTTTCGACCACAAACATATATATATATATATATATATATATATATATATATATATATATATTAACATCGATGTTTTGCGTTCGATGTTTCCTTCACATTGATATATTTTTCCAGAAACATCGAGGATTTTGAAAGAAAAAATTGAAAGAAGTAATTTCCAGTAATTATTCGTTTGTGAATTGCTCGAAACCAACAGCTGCTAACATGAATCACTGTTGTCGATGCCCCAACGACACGAAACCATTTACTATTCGCCAGGGGCGGATCCAGCCCATCGTTTGGGGCGGGGAATCGTAGACTTTTGTTAAATAATAACATAACTTTTATTATATTGTGTAATATTTATGTACTTACCACTTTACGTACTTACCACTTTATTACGATTTTAGCAATTATTTTAATGACAACAATTTTCGATATTCGATAAAGATTATTTTTTACATATTATTTATATGTGGCTAAACATTAAAATATAACTCATTTAAAAATTATTATTAAAATGGAAACATGTTTCGAAAATACCTCCCGTTTAATCCTACTTTAAACACTGATATTTTAAACATCACTATTTCTTTGTGGATGTTTATATCGTTCAACCTTTAGAAGGAAAGTACATTATTGATACTTTCAAAAATCGCCAGAAATACGAATTGCAGGCGAAAATGTACATCGTATTCGTCTATTCATGTGTACCTATCGTACTGGTCAACTTTGAGTCATGTTAGATCGGTGCTAAAACGATTTACATGAAAGATGATATCTAAATTAGCACAATATTTGTATTTAGAACAAACACAAGAATCAGAAATTCCAAGAAAGAAAACTAACAAGTAACAATTTATCTACGAAATGGATATCACACAGCATTCCGGGAACGAAAAAAGACAAGAAAACTATAGTATACTACCGTAAGACGTATAGTCTTACTACCGTAAGACGTTGATAAGAGCGGATGAAAATCAGGAGATTCTGATCAGTAGGGGGTGGATTTTCATGACCTAAAGCATAGCCAAAAACAACCAATAAAATGCCCTTAAAAGTTTTAAAAATGCCCTAAAAACAAAAAAATGTAAAAAAAAAAACTATTAAAACCACTTCAAATGAACAACACAAGCTTTTGGATATGCTTATGATGTAATCGAGGCTTCTTCCTTTTGTTTAAGTGAACTCAACTTGCCAACTTTTGCTTTGGGACGGTTCTTTAAAAGAATATGTCTGCCTGTATTTACGTACATCGAAATCGGCCGAAATGGCAATGGCGCCGATAGGCGTAACAGGAACTTCAGTTTACGTAATACTCATAACGGCTGACATTACAAAACATGAACGAAGAAATCGAATAGGTTACTCAAGAATCCTAAGCATTAGCTGCATCTCCTAAATACTATTTGCTCCATTAAAATTATATTAAAATAGATAAAATCAGTGAAAAATGCATTAAAATAATGTAAAAGGTGAAAAGAGACTTATTCGTTTAAATCGACGAAAATGCAAGAAAACGACCTAATATGGGTAATTTCGTTTTGTCATAACATAAAATGAATTTCTATACTAAACGGCATTGTTCTAAAGTGAAAAGAAAAAAAAAGGCATTATATTAAAATCTGCTCCCTACTGATCTGGATATATAATACTTTTAACAAGTTTATTTATTGATTTTTCTCTAACTCTTCCATTTTCCCTTCCTAACTCTTCCATTCCCTGGCAGCCGCCCACACGGTTAGTCAAGTATTTTGGAGTGTACCTCGATCGCCGGCTGATTTGGAAGTATCGTTTCAACTCGTAAATAAGCCCATGGAAAATCAATCCCACTATATCCGTTACTCAATAGATCATTATGGCGTAAACTCATTCATCCTGTACTATTGCACAAAACTTTTGTCCCACATTACCTTACGCTCTTAGCATCCAATATTAGTCTCATTCGCCTTCAAACATTTCAAAAACAAATTCTCTGTAAAATCACTAACGTTCATTGGTTTGTCCGAAATAAAGAAACAACTTCGCTGTGATCTTGACATTCAAACCCTGATTTCGTTCATAAAACAATTAAACCGCAACTTTTTACTTTCCCGTATACGTACGTATACACAGAGTGATATACGTCGTGCAGGGAAAGTTATGTAATGCTGCGCGAAAAAATGGCCAATTTTTCGGCGGAAAAAATTAATTGCCTGGCCGTGAAAACAAAAATGTGGATAAAACCAGTTGCTAAATTAAGAAAAACAAATCCCCTAACACGTGGTGTAGCCAGAAACCCTGCTTTCTAGGGCCTTGATAACGAAAAAACCAATTGAAAGGAAAACGTCCGTCTGTGAACACTGCTAGCGCCTAAACCATACGTACGATTTCTTCCAAAATGGATCGATTCTAGTCAATCTGATTCTAGTGAAAGCTTTGAGATTTTGAAAAAGATTCTTCAAAATTTGGGGGTACTGTATATGAAGCCCTCCGGGAATTTTCAAAAACTTTCTCAAAAACGGCTCCAAATTTTTTCTTTAAATTTCTTGTATGAATAGAGTAAAATACACTTATTAATATGGCATCAGTCCGATTTTCACGGATAACTCTGAATTTTCGAAAATTGTGAAAGTTTGAATTTTTTTCGGCGTCTTTTTCCCACTACAAAATTGAAGATAGAGATATTTTCTTCAAATAAAATGTGTTCTCCAAAATGAGTTCTATCATTAAGGTCATCTACATTTTTTTGAAAATTTTAGTATTTTTTCGCGCAACATTGCGTGCAATATGTGCAATTTTAAAAAAAATACATAAACAAGATTTTCTCAAAAACGGCTCCAATTTTTTTCTTTAAACTTTTGGTAGGGATAGTGGTAAATGTACTCTATCAGATGACATAAAAGCCACATTGCTCTATCGGTTGTTTTTTTTCAAAAAAATTACAAAAATGTAATTTTTTTACGTCGTTAATATTTACATTAGCAGGCGATTTTTTCACATTATTAAATTTACGAGTACATGTATCTTAAATACTGTCAAGTAAAGTTTCTCCGAAAACACAACCGTTTTGTGTGAAAAGTAACTCAAAATTTCGCATTTTCAGAAACGCTCAAACGCCATTTTCTCATATATGGCTGCTAATGTTTTCTTCAAATTTTTGTAACGGATAGTGCTAATTACACTCTTTAGTATAGCATAAAGTTTTTTGAAAGAGCTCTCACATCTTTAATATGCACATTACCAGCAATTTGTAAACATCATTATATTTGTGAGTGTAAGTGCTTCAAATAACTTCAAATATAGTATTTTGAAAACTCAAACATTTTCTGTGAAAATGAGTTTCAAATTTTGCATTTTAGTAGCGCTAAAACCCCATTTGCTCTTAAACGCACATAATTTTAAAAGAAAATTGCCATTTATAACTAGGTTTTTGTGTTCTTTAATATTCTAAAATTAATGTTTCCATTCTACAATAGGAAAACCAAAAATTAAGAAAATGACAAAAAATGTACTTTGGTGGTGATAGATGGCAGCTGGCAAAAAAGAGTATGTGGCAGTTCCGAATAGCTAGCGAAGACCCAAGGAAATAGAAAACTAATACGAGAAAGTCTGTGCCATTCTGTAGCACCACTAGTTTCCTACGCCTTCCTTCAGCCCCAGGTGTAACCGACATACCACTAGGGAAAAAATCTCACGCATAATTAAGAAACTATACCTCCATGATGTCATAAAATAATGGAACCCTTTCTCTGTAAACCCTTTCCACCATTGCCAACCAAAAAACGAACAATAACAACATAAATCTACAAAATAAAAAAAACAAAGGAGGCCAATTAACCTCATATGTAAACCGTGCAACAATGTATGCATTGTAAGTATTTTCTGAAACCATCCCATGTAAATGGTATGCCTTATGGCATTAATATTTTATTTTAATTATTGGCTACAATTGAAGGGCTTGGCTTTAACTAAAGTAATGTTTATTGAATACAATTGATTACCTTGACAACCTTGCCACATTTCCTATCCACGTGTGTACAATTTAAAATTTTGCGATAAATGTTATATTTACTTTCCCCCTTCATGTATAGTCATTGTATAATATTATTTTACTCATTCTTTCAATTAATGTTGTATTTTAGGGAAAGGATGAGAATGAATATAGATTCATCTCGTTCTCGTAAGTGTCTGCGTGCTTAAAGCTTATAAAAAAATATCCTTGACGGCAAAGTTTCATATGCCTCAACTGAAGTGTTTAAGCGGACACCAGGGAAGACGCGACGATCGGTGTGAGAATATTGCTTTTTATGTTTCCTTGGCTTTGAAAAATAATATATTATATGTTAATGCACATATTTTACGATGCAATGGAGACAACTACATGAGCTGGAACGCCCATCCCTGATTTACATAATTGTGTAATGTCACGGTGCAATTATCCATGAAACGATGTACCTCGTAATTGTAAATTCTGGAACCTCGTTCAGGAAGAGTCCGATTATGTCGTTCCGCGTCATTTCTTAATTTTTTACCCAAAGGGGAATCTTCACCGTGAACGAACCTGTGTTGACCGCTGACTTCCTTGTTTCGGTTGAACTGGTGAAGGAAAAACTGAACAGATATTTTCAGTTACTCCCGTTTTATAGTTTAGGGCTTCTGACCACCCAACATTCACTCCTGTTGCCGCTAGGTATCTAGTATGTAAAAACAAAATATACGTCCATCGCTCTTAGAAAAGTTAGAATTGATACTTGCCATAAAAGTTGACACAGCTAGACAATTTTAAATTGAGAAAATTGTATCTATTTTGTATTTTTCAAAATTTAGAATTTACATTTTCCCCCTTATCATATTCTACGCACTCTAAAATAATTTAACAAAGAATTCATATGAGAAGTTCCATGGGAAAGGACGTTTGTGTTCAAAGAGAATGCGTTATAAGGGTCGATTTATAATTGTCGATAAGCTCGAGTTTTTGACATGTTGCGGGCACCACATCCAGGCATTGGATTGCCCAGTTATCTAGGAATCAGCCACACAATGTCACTAATGCCCGTTGCAAGCCAAAACCGAGGTTCAGGTGTTCACGCACAGTCGTTAAGGATACGGCATACAACGAACCCTTTGCGTGTCGTGAAGAAACTCACGAGTGGAGGGGTTTCATTCGTGACAGCTAATTCCCCCGAGCTTTGACACAGATACTAGTATAAACCCGGGGGAATATAACTCATATATTTCGAACGAGCAAGGGCCCCTTCAGTAACAAGCGAACAAGCTTATTGCAGAAAGAGCGGAGCAGCTTTCGCTGTACTCCGCGCGGCTACCTTCCTGGCACACGAAAACTGCGCGTGGCTCGTAACTCGCATCACAAGGACGCATCGCAGGCGGTGGGGAGAGAGCAGAAGCGAAGGTCGAGGAGGAGCACATGAGGAGAAAAACTAGGAAGAAGATGAAGAGGGAAAATAGGAGGGAGATGAGGAGGAAAATTAGGAGGAGGAAGAAAATGAGAAAGAAGAGAGGGGGAGGAGGAAGAACAGGCGGAGGAAGAAGAAGACGAGGGGGAGGGAGGAAGAAGAAGAGGGGGAGGAGGAAGAAGAAGAGGGGGAGGAGAGAAGAAGAAGAAGAGGGGGAGGAGGAAGAAAGAAGAGGGGGAGGAGGAAGAAGAAGAGGGGGGAGGAGGAAGAAGAAGAGGGGGAGGAGGAGGAAGAAGAAGAGGGGGAGGAGGAAGAAGAAGAGAGGGAGGAGGAAGGAGAAGAGGGGGAGGAGGAGGAAGAAGAAGATGAGATAGGAAAGAAGAAGGGGAGGAGGAAGAAGAAGAGGAGGAGGAAGAAGAAGAGAAGGAAGAAGAGGAGGAGGAAGAAGAAGAGGAGGAAGAAGAAGAAGAGGAGGAGGAAGAAGATGAGGAGGAGGAGGAAGAAGAGGAGGAGGAACATAGGAGGACGAGAAAGAGGGAGATGAAGGAAAAAGAAAGATAAGCAGGAAAAGGAGAATGATGATGCGGATATGGAAGATGAGGAGGAAAAGGTGGATGAGGAAAATGAGAAAAAGGAGGATGAGGGAGAGGAAGATGAAGGAAAGGAGGCAGAGGAAGAGGTGGAGGCGGGGGCGGAGTCCGAAGAGGCACTGGCCGCGGAGGCGAAGGTGTCGGCGGAGGCGCTGCCTCCAGGGACTCTCCATTCACGAGCGGCGGCGGTGGCCGAAGACCACTCGCGGCCGCCGCTTCTCGCCCCCGCCCGCCCTCGCCAGCCTCCGCACAATGGACACTGGCGACTCTCTCCGCCCCCGCCCCCCGCCCCCCCGCCTCCGCTCGCCCTCCCGCGAAGGGCCCTGCCCGGCCCTTTGTGGGACTCGGCCGTTCCCGCGGGAGGCACGCGCGGAATCCGCCTTCGCCCCCGCCCCCGCCCACGCTCCGCTCTCACGCGACAGTGCGACGCGACCGCCGCGAAGGACGTTGTTGCTGCTGCTGCTGCTGCTGCTGTCGCCGCTACTGTTAGCGGAAGAGGGACGTTCTCCTTGTATTCGAGGCGTTGGTGATTGGTGGAGACACGTAGAAATGGGGCTTTCAACTTGGTTGAAGAAGGACCGCGATCAGGTAACGTGGCAAGCCAGCGCGGAGGGAGAAGCGTATGGAAAGAAATGACCTTATGAGTGAAGGCATTTGGATGAGAGATACAATTGAAATGCCTTGTGGATGTTGAGATTTGAGTGCACGGTATGTTAAGGAAGTTATTGTTAGATTGATTGATTGATTCGTGTTTCCGGGCGCGTCAACTACTTTGGTCATTAGTCCCGTAAGTGTAATTCCCGTCCCGTCCCGTAAGTGCGTGTTTTTTCTCGGGAGGTGGCGATGATCTTTTCCCCGCTGGATGGCGAGATTTGGCGTCGACCTACCGTCGACTAGCGGGGTTTCCCCGCAACCAGGTATCTCCCACCAGAGGGGCACCGCCCCAGCCGGAACAAGCTGTAAGCTCCCGACCGGTCTCCCGACATGTGTGGTAGTGTAGCGCATGTTAGTGTAAGTGTGTGTGTAGAGGAGAGGATAGGACAAGGAAGAGGAAGGAAAGATCGCACGCGGTCCGTGGCCCGTTTGTTAGGGTACTGCTCCGGCATTCGCCTGGTGTTGATCGGAGAAAACCACGGAAAACTACCGATCAGAGCAGCCGGCCGCTAGAATTCTCCTCCAGACAGCGACTGAACTCGATCTTTATTGTTAGAGAATTTGAAATACTATTGAAAACGATATGTGCTGAAGGAAACGTTTGCGCTATTTGTGTTACGTATATAATATTATTGTGTTTAAAATTACCTACAGCTTGAAATCTTCCTTAACACCAAAAATGTTTCTTTCGATGTTTTCAGGTACCTTATTCTTTTTCACTTAAAGTTCATTTCTTTGATTTGTCTGGTAATATGCCTGTTGCAAGTGACACGGGAATCCGTGTTGAAGCGGATGTATGCTTGTGGCTATTCTAACTTATTCCAGAATTAATGTTTCAACGGGTATCGATTAACTCTGAATCCTCTGACGAACAATCGCCAATGGTTTTTGAATATTCTTTTCCCACCTGAATGTTTCTTCTCTGATCTCGTCCCATTATCTACTAAATTTATGATTTTTTTTGAAGTGACAAGCATACCGTTTAATTTCTGTGCGCTTTCTAACACTACAAGTCTAATTGAGCTCAATATAAGTAGAAGCTACTATCGATACGCAATTCGAAAATAACTTATTTTTGTCATATGTAAAAATCGACGGAATAATCAGTGTTCTATACTATGGCGATTTGTAGATAGTATGTAGCGTGGAGTAGAAAGAGAGTATTGCTGACGATTCGTTTGGTAGATAGAAATTTAAACGCTGTTACAGAAAATCTTACAAAATGCGAAATATTCAAATCATGCTAGACAGTTAATAACTAATCTCAGAGAAACGACAGTGAAAACGAAATGAAGTAGTAACACACACTTGCCAATTTGCTTCTTGATTCTTCCTCAGACCTTTTCATTTAAAATCACTGAAAATAATTCTGTGAAAAACGGTATTGCCTTTGGACAGGCTCTTCATTTGACTCGACTAATTAATTGGAATTGGCAATTGCTCGTGAGGGCACATACGCCTATCGAGTGCGGAATTCCCGGTGTCATGAGCTACTGGAGCGGGTCGTTTATCTCCATTGTGATATATATTTTTTCATCTGCAAGTCGATAAAGGAAGTTCGCCCAATCTGCAAGTAACTATCCCGTTCATAAAACACCCCTTCGGTTTCATTAAAGCGTTACAGCACTTGAATGTCCCCGTCTCCCTCTGTCTCTCTTTCCCGATCTCTCACGCACATCCGGTGACGTCATATTAGTAAAACGTTTGATCAGAATGAGCTGAAGGAAGACGCACAGATTTCTATTGAATGTTATTGGGAACAGCCTTACTTTTCAATATAAACTTGTGTTGATGAAATATATTTGATTTATCAGGTCAGTTAAGAATTTGGTGCTCATGCTCCGTTTGTTGATGTCCTGCTGACTGCATTCGCATGTTTTGTATTACGTAGATTCTTGAACATTTTGTTTTATGCGAACCCGAAAACATCCAATTATTATATGTAGTTAAGAATCGATTGTAGAGGTATCTTTGGTAAGCTTCATGCACCGAAATGTTTTGTTCTACCATCACAGATAAATATTCAATGGATGTCAATAAACAACTCCAGCAATTTACGAAGTTAGTTGATAGTTGAATGATTAAAAACCTATTTGTACTAGTGACAGTACACCACGAATAAAGAGTAATCTGTGAATAATGTCAACACCCTCATCCCCGGTTGAAATGTAAAACAGTAATTTTCAAAAGAAAACACATCAAAAAGAGAGAGAGATGGGTTGAGATGGGGGGAATTGGAGAGAGAGGGAAAAGGGGCGAGAGAGGGGGAGAGGGACAAGGGGAGAGAGAGACAAGGGGAGAGAGAGGGAGAAAGGAAGAGAGAGGGAGAAGGGGAAAGGGAGGGAGATGGGGAGGGAGAAGGGGAGAGAGGGAGATCGAGAGAAAAGAGAGGCAGATGGAGAGAGAAGAGAGAAAATGGGAAGACAAGGGAAGAAAGATGGAGAGAGAAAGGGAAAGTGCGAGAGAGAGAGAGAGAGAGGAGAGAGAGAGAGAGAGAGGAGAGAAACAAATTTTTTTGCAGTGTTTTTGGAAAACGTAATCCTCGTAAAATTCTTTCCCTTTGAGCGCAGTGATGAAGTGCAGCGTCGGCTGCAATCGGGCCGCGAAGCGTCGGCGGCGTGGGCCCGCGTGCGGCCCGCGTGTGGCCCGCGGGCGCGCGCTCGGCGTGCGCAGTTCGCTTCGCTGCTCGCTCATTGCCGCCCCTCCTCTCCCCTCCCTTCTCCGGCCCTTTCCTCTCCGGCAGTGGCTCATTAAAGAAAAATTGCGGCGCCCCTCCCTTAAGTGCCTTTTCCTCATTTCATTGAGAGCCCTCCGCGCGGCCACGACCTCTCTCCACTAGACTGCGCCTCCCCCCTTTGCCCCCACTGCATCCCACGCGTTCGCGCTCCGGCTCTGCACTGTCAAACGAGCTCTGGCCCCCTCTTCGCTCCGCTCCGCACCATCCGTTCGGCCCCGCTCCGCCCCGCCTTGCTCCGCCCCTCTCCGGCCCGCTCCTCTCCGCTCCGCCAAGCCCCGCTCCGCTCCTGCCCCGCCCCGCCCCGCCCCGCCCCGCTCCGCTCTGCCCCGCCCCGCCCCGCCCCGCTCCGCTCTGCCCCGCCCCGCCCCGCCCCGCCCCGCTCCGCCCCGCCTTGCTCCGCCCCTCTCCGGCCCGCTCCTCTCCGCTCCACCAAGCCCCGCTCCGCTCCGCCCCGTTCCGCCACCCCGTCCCGCAACAACCTGCCCTGCCACGCCCTGCTCCGCCTCACGCCGCACTGCCCCGCCACACTCCGCCTCATCCCGCCCCGCCCCGCCCTAACCTGCCCCACCACTCCCCTGCCCGCTCCACTCCGTCTCGCCCTCCTCCTCCAGCTCTAACCCGCTCCGTCCCGGCCCAAACCGCCCTGCCTCGCCTCGCCTCACCCCGCCTCGCCCCGCCTCGCCCCGCCTCGCCCCGCCTCGCCCCGCCTCGCCCCGCCTCGCCCCGCCTCGCCCCGCCTCGCCCCGCCTCGCCCCGCCTCGCCCCGCCTCGCCCCTTTCTCCGCCGCTTCCTTCTTTACTCTTCCCCGGTCCTTCTTAGTTCCACCCCTTCACCCCATCCATGCACACTACTCGCCCCGCTCTATTTCTCCTGCTATTTCCTCCGTCACCTCCCCTTCCTCTCCTCCACACTACCGCCTTGCCATTCCCTCCCCGGCGGTGGCGGCCGGCTCTTCAACAGCAGAGAGTGCGAGGGCGGACTTTGACACCGCTACGTGAAAATGAAGTTTTTGATCCTGCCAATTGCTGCGTGGGAGCGCACAGCTTGGCCCTGTTCACTCTGGTCCGCTCTAACGTAGTTGTTTCTTCTTTTTGCTTTCAGGTGAGTGAAAAAAACAGACCAGATGTCCCTGTGATGAGTGGAGTGGGCTCGACGCAAAAAATTCTTTGGTGGAACGTGGTGCCCTGTAATTGACTGCCAAGTATGTGGAATTTATAATTGATTATAAAAATTCCATTCTGTGAACCCAGACACATTACATTTTTCTTTATTTTTTTGCTGTTGTTTTTGTGATAAACTTGCAATTTCTTTGTGAAATTCCATTAGATCATCATTAATTGTTTATCTCAAAATATTACTTAATTACATTTATAGTATACACACGGATTTTATAATTAAAATTTTAATTAATATTGCGCTTTACTACTGTTGATCCAATACATATGTAATTAATAATTTAATCCTGTAGTTAGTAAATATTAAGTTTAGAAGTACAATAGTGCATCCATAAATTCCGAAAAAAATACAGGTGCTTTAAGCTTTAGAACCCGCTCATTTTTCTCTAGAATAGTTTTGATTATTTCATAGTTATTTGATAGCACATAAAAATAAAATTTTTGTATTACGGAAGAGTTCTGCATCAGGATCGTTCTCTTTGTTATTCGTGTAGGAACATGGAATTTAGATTTATTACATTTAAATAGTTTGCAACTCACTAAATCTATTAAAATCCTGTAATAACATTTCCTGAACCTTAGATAATGTTTTTTTTTTCAACGCAGTAATGTACTCGGTGTAAATGACGTAATGAGAGTGTTGCATTCTATCTGAAAACAGTTGATATTCTATTTATAAGGGGCAGGTCAACAGGCCTCAACTTCTGGTTTCAAGATGATGGAGTCGTTTCGTGGCCTACAACGATTTTTTTGGTGAAACGTTTATTTTCTTGTGTGTTTTGAAATTGAGTGGCAAGAATGTGAAGCAACTGTGTTATCAAGTTTTGATATAGACTTCAGTACGGTAAATCAACATTTTTGTGGAGTTCTCGTAAGCCTTCGAAAAAGAGTTATTCTTGTAAATACGCTTCGGTGCTTCGTCAGGGAAATGCGCCTTGTCACATAACGATTAACGTTTTAGCAGATTAAAAAATCTCTATTTCTTCTGTATCTGCAGATTAAAAAATCTGTATTTCTTCAACTGTGGTTTTTTAGCATACTTGAGATCTTGAGATATTTTCATTTCCCCCTTCTAAGACTGAAAGTTCATCGTAAAGTACACCATTTTTGGAATATTAGAGAAGATTCATAAGGTCGTAACTGGTCAGCTGAAGGTAATTCCCGTATGTTGAGTATGCATTTGTATGAAAAGTGAAAAAAAAACGCAGTGTGGATTTCCAAGAATATTATTTTGAATAAGATCATGTGAAATTGTCATAGAATAAAATATTTTTAAAAACTCTATAAAATTATTTTGAAGAATACGTGAATATGCCATTTAATATAATAAAAATATTTAAAAAATTGATTATTAATTCTTTATTTACGCACCTTGCTGACATCTCGGGTTACAAATTTAATTTAAACTCTTAACAAACACTTCTATTCTTTAATAGACAGAAAGATATTTTTCAACTTTTCGAGTTTTGTATCGTGTGTTCACCTTTAACTCACCAACACTTTTTCTATACTCGCTGCGCCAGGATGGCCCAGTGAATAATTGTTCGATTCCCTTAGGCAGTGTGTTAGAGGTTTTTCTTCTTTTTGTTCAAATACGTTTGCGAGAATTTATTGCTTGAATAGGGATTATTTTTTTAGCCTTTACTAGGGAGGTGCGAATGAAGCTATCGGTTATATGCAACCAAATTACGAGAGGTATCTCTCGCTAGTTCTGGTTGTGAATTGCAATGAGTTTGGGAGGATGAAATAATTTCGTACATGCTCAATTTTCTAAAAGCGTAGCATTCATCGGAAATTTATAAAATGGGAATGTTTATTCCATATGTTTTTGTCGCATTTAATTCAATGGGTACGCGGAATGCATTGGGTACGATACGTATAACAGGTGCAATGAAGACTGCGTTCTAAATTGTGGTACTTATATCAGGTTTTGGACGTGTCAGTAAGTCAATCCCCGCTTATATGAAATTGAGAAAAAAGCAAATTACTTGGAATTGAACCAGTTTTGAAATATCGAGTTTTTCGATTTTCAAAGGATTCGAATTTTTATTTTGATTACGAATTAAGGAAAAACATGAAAACCAAATAATATTTAACAATTTTGGGTCTTTATTTAATAATCAATTAAAAAATAGTTTTTGGAGTTGACAGAATATGTAAAGTTTTTCGAATTCTGTTACTGTTCGTTGTAGACCGAATAAGTAATGCTGCGTGTAATAATCACTTTTAAATTTTATTCCATCAATAAACTGTTTTGTTACGGTATTTTTGTCATGTTGTTTAGTTCACTTAATTTCATCCGGGCGATGTTGAACGGCAGTTGATTGGACCTACACTACAGAGAATACTATTTTTCAATTCATTTTCGTTTAATTTTCACATATAATGAATTTATTTTTAACTGTTGCTTGGCTCGTAAGGGCAATTGGCATCCTGCATATATGGTTAAATATGATTATATACATTTATAACTATAAAGAATATCCTCAAGTAAATAAAAGAATGCGCCAAGCAAATATTTTTTTGCTACAAACAAATAACGTTATCGAGAAACTGTTGAACTCCATTACATTCACTTGGCATTTTTTTCTTGATTCCTGTTAGAAATCCCATTTTATCACCATTCCTTCTCAGAGTTGTGCGTCAAGTGGATTCTCCCTTCAAATCGAAATTGCTTGGTTGGTCGGAATCGTTTAGCGGTGCGTTGGATCTCAAAGAGGCTTTCACGTCCGGCCTTTATCGAGAGAGTGCTGCACTCGGCCATGGGTCAGATTGCCAACAGCTTCCACCTGCCGCCGCCTGGGCGCGCCTTTAAGAGCAGGAATCAGCGTGATGTCCTCTGCAGAGGCAGTTTGGATTAGGGATACGACATCTCCAATAAAACACCGATGTTTCTAAACATCAATGCTCAAATTTAAAACATTGATGTTAATAAAACACTGACCTAAAACCATCGATGTTATTAAACCTCGTAGTTTTTAAAGCTAGATTAGTAACAACTGAAGTTTACGCAGGGATGATTTAATTAAATTGTGGTGTCTCATTTATTAATATTTTAAATCGAGGTTCTACTGTCAAAAGAAAAGTCAAAAATTCATCAGGACGATTAACAAAATTTGTATTATTTAATTTGATCATTTAAAATTAGTATAGACTTCCTTAATTATTTTTTTTCAACGAATATTTACAAACTATTTCAAATTTGAAATAATAAGTCAATACTGTAAATATGAATAACAATAACAAACGAAATGAAAAGGCTTCTGTAATGACATACTCTCTAGACCTTATTTATTTCATTGAAAGAACATTCAATTTATGGATGTCTGAAAATTATATATAATCTATAATATAATAGATTTCGTTAAGATTAACTTTTAAAAATGTAGATCACATACAAACATCGAACAGAAAACATCGATGATAAAAACATTTACTTCAAAAAATCAATGTTAAGTACATCGATATTTTGAACACATTGACAGTGATGTCGCATTCCTAGTTTGGATTTCAACTGTGACAGCGAAACTCGTTGGCATGCGCATAGGCGGGGGAGGAGAAGGCAGGAGAGTCAGGGTTACATAAACTTTACGTAATTAAACATTTCATATCATTATTATTTAATTAAATATTAAACATTATTAATAGTATGTTATATCAATCTATGATTTTACCTTTTTGCTTGGTTTTGTAGAGTTGCTATAAAACATTCGGGAAAGAGATTCTCTTAGCCCACTGATAACCTATAAATGGTTCAATGTAATATTATATTCATTTATTTGTTAGTTTGTCATTAAAGAGTTAATTTAGTTTTTTTCGTGTTTCACTAACTTATTAATAAAATATGGCATATAAGTGAAACTAGAGGTACTACAGAATGGAAAAGTTAGTTTCTATTCTCTTGAGTCTTGGCAAGCTTTTCGGTTTTACTCCACTTTCTTCATCTTTGAAATCTGAAAATAATTCACAATGTGTCGTATTAATCAATCGGAGTTGTTGGGAAATTGCAGTATGTTCGCAAGTTTAGAAAACTCCTGTCAAGGCACGCTTGAAAGGTAGGTAATCGGTCCAAAATGTCCGATGCCGAACGAATCCTTGAGTATTGGAAGCGTGAGAAAGGAAATGCGGAAACGGTGCGAATCAAGAAAGGAGCTGGTGAAGCTGATAGGCCGCAGTCGGCGACCATCCACTTCCTGCAGACGGCAAACTCGCCAAAAACTAATTCAACAGGTTCTCAAAAAGCTGCAGCTGATTTCAAAAACCAGAAAGCATATTCCAAAATGAAGTAAAAAAGTTTCAAAGTATTACACTCTCCCAGAAAGCAGTACACAAGTTTCAAACTACATACTCCTTGAAAGCTCCACAAAAGTTTCAAAAAACTCTTAGAATCGATTCCCAAAATGCAATACGACAGACTCCGCAAAAGCAATACGGGAACAACGTTCTGGCGCCTGTAGATTCCTTTTTTCACCTCAAATGAGTGTGACCCCACGAATCTTCCAGAAGACCTCACCGGCCGAGATGACTCAGGTCATCAACTGATGTCACTGTACTGCCTCTGATGGGAGGTCCTATGTTCGAATCCCGGTGGTGACAGGATTTTATACACTAGCTAGAGAGCCAGGTCTAATTCAGCCGCAGTCTGAAGGAGAAGTCTACTCCAGGCGTCGACTGCTCTGATCGATAGTTTTCCGAAGTTTCTCCGATCAATACCAGGCGAATGCCGGAGCAGTACTCTAACAAACGGGCCACAGACCTCGCGTGATCTTTCTTTCCCCTTCCTTGACCTTTCCTCACCCCTTATTTACTCCCACTTACTCTTATATATACTACACTACCACATATGTCGGGAGTCCGGTCGGGAGCTTAGAGCTTGCCAAGGCTGGGGCGGTGCCCCGCTGGTGGGAGATATGTGATTGGGGAAAACCCCGCTAGCCGACAGGTAGTTCGGTGCGGGAACTTACCATCCAGCAGGGGAACATCGCCACTCTCGAAGAAACAACGTGTCCTACATTTACGGGACTAATGACCGTAGCAATTGACTCTTCTGGAATCACTAATCAATCAATCCAGAAGGCCTCGACAACAAATCCTCCCCCACACCCACATACTCTTCCTCTCGCGTCGTACTGTGCCCTTCCACCCCGTAATCCACTTGCAGCGACTCGCACATCGCCACCATAAAACTAAAGTGGCCAGATGTTATTACTGTTTTCCGCCGAGCCGACACATCCTCGCCCTGGCCTTTTCTTTTTTTGCTGCCTCACGGGAAACGTCTGCCGTGAAAATGTCATTTTCGGAGGCCAAGCGCTTCGCACGGTCCGCCGCAAAAAAAACGAAAGAAAAACGAAAAACTCCATGTTGCAACCGTGAAGGGGGCTTCCTCCCTAAAAATATTTGTTACGACGATTTATTACCCTTCCCGGGGAACATTTACGTCAGCACGGGTTGAAACATTTTCACGAATAACGGACAAACTCCCGGCGGAAGACTAATCTCTCCGTCAGGTAATAAAGGCGTGGACGTGCGGGCGGACAGGGCGAATAGCGTTATGGGTTATCGCCGCTTTACGAGCCGCTAATCTCGCGTTAAACGCTGACGGAACAAGCGGCGGCCCCCTAATTCCGCCCGTAGGCGCTGACCTTCCGAGCGCGACCACTTTTCAATTTAACGAGCGCGATGCGCATGCGCAACCTGCCGCTCTGCGCGATTGTTTATGCTCAGCGCGCAGCGATGCGGCGCTGTTTCTGCCGTGGCCATATTTTCAATTTGGATGTATACATTCTTGGCTTAGTTCGTAAGAAGAGAAAGTATTGTAGTCGTGCACCGGAAAAAGGCGAATTTCCGAGAGAAAAACTCATATTGTCAGGCACTTGTAACAAAATAGAGGAAAAATCTTGTTCCCAAATATAATTAATTCTTTATTCAACACGTCGTGTGGTCAGAATGTGGGTCTCAGTATTGGGAATCAGAATGTGGGTCATGTATTGTGGGTCCTTGATACCGAATAATCGATTGACGGTAATACGTATGTTTGTCCATTCGTCTATCCGTCTGTGATCAACGCTAGCGCCTAAACCGTTCAACCGATGTTCTTCAAAATTGATATTCATCCGATCTATTTAAATAAACTCAAAGCCCTTCGAGTTTGAAGCAGACATCTTGATTTCGGGGGGGGGTTACCTTGCTTGAAACTTAAACATTTTCAAAATTTTCTAAACAATGGCTCCCATCTCTTATTAATATTTGTAGTTGGATAACGTAGAAAACGCTTAAAAGAATGACGCAGGTCTCATTTTTGTTCAAATCCTCGAAGATTTTGAAAATGTCAGAAGTTTTCGTAGAATCACAATGTAGAAGATTAGATTTTTAATAAATATTGATTTTCTTTGTAACGTTTTACATTCAGAAGATTTCATTTGCTTACTTATCTTTCAGTTTAGCATTTTAATCTCTATTATCTCTTTGTTTTATTTAAATTCTTTTAGAATCATCATAGAGGTTTTCATTTCATCATAGAGGGGAAGATCGTTTTTTTTACATTGCTTTATTTGCAATTTGATTTACTAGATCATTCGGCAAATACAATTGTACATACAATTACTGTCCTAAAAAGAAACCAGCCAATTCCGGTTCATTCTAAATATTATTTTAAACATTTGTCCAATTAGAGAAAAAAATACATCACATAAAAATCACAATAATACAAAACAAAGATCATTGAAGAGTTTGTCAACACTGGACCTGGGGCCTGCCCGTCATCGCTCACAAGCCGAACACACGCGTGGTATACACCCACCCGGTATATAGGCGCAGCGGCTTACATGCGCAGCGACATACACGCGCAGCGACATACACGCGCAGCGACATCGACGCGAGGCGACATACACGCGCACCAACGTACACGCGCAGGGAAATACTTATACTTTCGCAGCGACGTACATGCGTAGCCGCATACACGTGCAGCGACATACACGCCCACCGTAGTACAAGCGCAGCGATTTACACACGCGACAACATACATGTGTCTGCGCGAGCGCGCAGTTGCCAAGGATACGGACGCACCGCGCAGAGGCGTGCCACGGGATGTAAATTAAGCCGACTTCTCAATTACATTCTTCGGCTCGCGTCCGCAGCACTTATTTACATAAGGGGAAATGTTCACCTCTCAGTGAGAGAGCGAACGAAGCGAAGCGGAGAACTCGCTGCCAACGACGCCGCCTTGCGGGCATTCTGTGAAATATGTATTATGGCGGCCGATAAACGGTAACACGCTTTTATTTCCTCGCTTCGTTCTACTACGGATCGGCGTTTGTCCCAGACGGATTGCGTGGGCTACGATATTTGTTTCTCGGCTAGGGGTTGGCAACCTTGTTCTCGGTGGGATAGTTGGACTTCAGTATCCAGTCCTTGTACAATGTATTCATTTTAATTATTCAGGCCTGTGGAATTGAAGTGTTATTTCAGTGTGATCGAAGAAATGATGACAAAGATATGGTTTTCGATTTAGGAGGTACGGTGTCCTATTTCTTGTCAGTGCCCGGAGAACTTGCATAGTGTTCGAATGAACTGATGTCTGCAATGCAATAGCTCACTAGAAACTCTTTCAATTCGATTGTTAAAACTCCTAAAATTGATTTGGGAAACTAGGACGCATTTCAGTAAAAAGGGCCAGTTATGACATGTAGACTTTATTTTATCTTTTTGTTTTCCTCTTACAAAATCAGGTTGCGCGAACGACTAATTCTGATCAATGAAATTAAGTATTAATTTTGATGTTGCATCAGAGCAAGTACCTGTGATCGTCGTTTGCAAGATTTCGTGAAATGCACAAGAAAGATGTTGATGTCATATCGGTCCCTGAATCGTTCTTTGTCCACCCCTGCGGCCGAAACTGACCGAGATTCAGAGACGCATGAAGCCGCTTTGAAACAGCGTTTCAGTCGTTAATTTATGTCTATCGGCGCTAGTGATCTCAGTCGCTTTCCTGCCGTCGATTTATCCCTCATTTGGTGATGCATTCGTTGCTTGTTTCGTTAACCTTGTCTCAGCTTAAGTATTTCGATAAAATCTATTGTTTGTGTGGTATCTATCAATAGTACGCTAAGAGAATTGATTTAACTATTGAGGTATAAATCTCAAAGAAAGTGTCTTGTAACGTACTATATAATTTAGAATGAAGTTGTTTATTTCAACACTTGTGTTTGTCTCTTACTCTATAGTGATTCGCTCTGTAAATTATGGAGTGACATTACGCATGAATTATAGGGAGATTATAATCCTTGAGCAGATAATTAGCATTTTGTAGTCAGGCACAATTATCCTAATGTAATGACATATTCACAGAATCAAACAAACCTTGATTATTGATGTTTATGATGAAATTACGTCGTTTCAATGATACAACTGTTATGTCCTTTAAATTCATGATAAACATGTTAGAGTTTTTAACTGTGCTTCTTGGGAATATACTTTTTTTGCTATTGCAACAGTTGTGGAAAAAAGGATTGAAATCGGAGACAATAAGCAATACCATTGCAACATCACGGCGCAAGCGTCGAAATGACAAAGACATACGTCGAGATTTTTTAGGTGAGTATTTTCAAACATCATAGTTAAATAATGATAGGCATGATGCCATGTTATTTTGTTCATAGAAGATTTTCTTCAACTCTGATTCGAAAACAGTTTTATTATATTGTAAATCTCATAGTAAAAGTTCGAACACGACAAAACATAATTTTCAAAACAATGTCGGAAAGCCTCATTACGACCGCGTCATATTATGATTGCCCAAAACTTCCTTCCTTTGCTTTCGGTGTGAGAAGTGCCAGAATTTCTCTCTTATCGTCGCATTGTGCTATCCTCATGTACAACGCGTCTCAAATGGATACTAGAGTATCTTTTAACTTTTAGTTGGCGTGCTAGAACTTACGATTCTTACTCCAAGATACGTCTTCATCAATTTCACATTTTCAGAGACATTTCACTCTATTCTTAATGTATTGCCTGCCGCAGTTTCGCGTGAGTAGATGCATGCAACGATTGCTCTTCAAGAACTCTGAATTACAGCTTTGATGGACAACTCCAGCCCGATTGTGACGATGTTACATACTGATTGTCCTTTGCCAGGCGATATCATCGCTAATTGAAGAGGAATGGAACTCCTACTGTTATAATATACTCCTTGATATAAATCACAATGTAAAACACTCGTACGAAAGATGTTTGTAATAATACTGTTCGGGGCTACTATACACTTAATGTTCATGAGTGGACTGTATGAATGGACTGTATTGTTGAAGTACAGTAGTCCCGAAACCCTTTGATAGCTCTTGGATTGACGCAGGAGTGCAGGATGCATATACGAGCAAGTTTCCAGCACAAACAATATTTAATAAGTAAGTGTACAGTATTCACACAGTAAATGCACAAGAAGCACAGAATTAAGATGAAAATTTCTCTTGGTGCATTAATACACCTGTCCAAGCGTAGTTATTGTAGTGACACCTTGGACCGCCGTGGCTACCTTACGCCGACCAGAAGCAGCCGCGAGTTACATAGTTCAACCAAAAATTGCGGGCGCAAATCCACGCAAGAGCGACAGACACAATTAAAGCGTGCACTGCCACGATTAAACAATTTATGTGCGAGCCGTATGCAGCTCATTTGCACGATTATACATTCTTTACACGCTACTGCGCGGAGCCCTGAACACACGCGTCTATCTTGCACGGTGTCTTTATGCGGACTAACGAAGTCGGTTAAGCCGAATTCGGTTGGGGCAGAGACGTTAGGAAAGGGCTCACACGCGTGCAGAGGTGGGGATGGCGATGGCCAATTACCATTTGCCATTTGATCTGGATTTGCAATGATCTGGCAGTTTTTGTCCGTTGCTCCTCCAACGGACCAAGCTGTGGGGGCGAGTTGGGCAGGCGGGCACGTACGAGCGGCCACGCTCGTCCGTTGCCGTCCGTTGGGAGAATACGCGGAACAACGGATGTGAAGGCGATATGTGACACCTACTCAACGGCCGCGCTCTGCCGATTACGCAATTCAACTGTTCTGCCTTGCTTGTGAAGTAAACGTATTTATTTCTGCTTTGCTGTGGGCCCGAACAAATACATTACATTTTATTATCAAAATTGCTTTGGATTTATATGGATTTTGTTTTTACATGACTATGGAAGAAATATTAATTATTTATCGTACGTAGTACGTAGACACTTAAAATTGTATAAAAAGTGACAGTTTTTGAAAAAAAATGCATTGGACTAAATTTTATCAAGAAGAAATTATGTGGAAGTTTTATTATAAATGGTTTATTCAAAATTTACAATTTTGTTCCGATGTAATTGGTCGTTAACACCATTATTTCGTAAAATCAAAAGTGACAGTTAATATCGTATTGAGAATAAATTTAAAAGAGGATAATGAAATTGTGTAGGAGCACGATATTTTTAATCCACATGTAAAAGACAAACGATTCGTAACATTGTGAACTCCATCTATCTAACTGCAATCATTATGATAGCTTCAACTATGAATTTTCAGCGAAAAATTCTGTTTCTGTACCTTAGCAAGAAACTGGCTGTAAATCAATTAGTATGATAATGTTTATCAAAGGGATGCAATCATACGAAAACAATCAAAATTGAGAACTGCATTTGACAAAAACCTTAATTGGCGTATTGGACGATAAAGCTGCAATTACTGATACATTCTATGGATTCCGCCATAATTATGCGCAACAAATGCAATGTTTCACGTGAGTTTTGCGAGCGTGTGCGCGGGGGTGTGGACGCAGAAAACACCTGTGAAAATTAGCCCAGCGCTCAATACGGGGGTGCATGTGACGTCACGGACCGAGTGACGTCAGCGCCCGGCGCGACGGTGGCGGCGACAGAGGCAACCCGCATCCGACAGCAACCACGCCTGCAGCGCTAACTCTGGGGCCGTGCGTCTCACGTTCGTTGAAATTGCTGATTTTTCGAAGATTGTAAAAGTGCAATTCTTTGTCGACTTCCATCGACTACAATAATGAAGATAGAGATTTTTTTCCTTTATGAAGTCTGTTCTTTAAAGCCAGAAAAAATGAGTAGTTTGCCTGTAATTCTGCGCCAAATATAGGCAATTTTATGTTTTTTAAACAATTTTTTTCTCAAACACCTCAAGAGCTGGTTATTTCTACTTTCGGCGAATGCTGCAAATTTCTACTTTTCACGAACTCTGTATTTTCGAAAATTGTAAGAAATTACTATTTTCAAACTACAAAATTGAGGAAATAGATATTTGCTGTAGACAAAGTGTGTTGAAAAAATCAGCTCTTTAAAAAAGGATAATTTATCATTTCATGTATAATTTCTTTAAGAAGTGAGTAGTTTTCGCGTAATTTTTGCTTGAATTTAATGCAATTTATAAAAAAAATTCTCAAAAACCGCTCCAGAGTTTTCTTCAAATTTTTTTCAATGATTAAATATGGACGCTTCAAGGAATGACTAATATTTGTTGAACTCTGAAATTTCGAAAATTGCTAGGTCAGAAATATGCGAGAAAGTATGCTGTATCAGTATCTGCTGTATCAGTAGTTAAAATGATGTACTTATTTTTAAAGGAATCATTTTGATACTACTTCCGTAAGTGATATTTTCTAAATTTTTCTACTTTGTCACGAGAACTTAAGTACTTCTGTACTGATGTTATAATTGTTTTTATTAAAATTGTAATATATAGTCTTATACAAAAACACAATAAGGTATATCCAGAATACTTTCGGAAGTTCAGAAAGATGTACATTCAGACTGAAGAAATATTTCTTATGGAAACCTACTTTACTTTCAAGCTACCATTGCATTTATGCCAACTTTTTTATCCATTACTTATGCTTCAGTGTATACATTTGAAATAAAATCAGGGAATTGCGTTTTCCTCCCCCACGGTTACACTGTGGAGACATCACTCTACTTAGATCTATTATAATATTTCTAAGTTTTCTTCATTTTGGTATTTTACACATGGCTAATTTTTAATTTCATTAAAAGTAATACATCTGAATACAGAAAAAATGCATTATTTAGAAAGGTTTCACTGTACTAATTCTTATGCAAGATATTCTCTCTAAACGATATCCCTTTTTTCCCTGGTTTGCCAACTTCCCAACTGGCACAATTCCTATTTTCCATTCTTTCTACTCTTCTTGTAGCATAGTCTCAGAAAACATCATTTCTTCCACCATTTCAGACCAACACGTGCGTCTTACTTGCAACCGTTTAAATTGCCCCAGAAACTCTTTGGCAGTTAAGGAAAATTAATTTTTATGCGATTCTTTCTTTAATTTACGAATCAATTCTGAGCTGGATAGTTTCGAGTTCAAATAATGACGGCGTGTCGAAGCATTTTTTAAATGTATTTTTTCTCATTCAATTACATTTTGTTTTCCAAGGAATTGGCTGTTACTTCCCCATGAAATTATCTCGGTCTGCAGTGAATTTTAGGAGATGTAATTAGCTGGCCTGGTTGATTGATTGTAATTCAATTTATAGATAATTTATTTCATTTGTATTGTTTCGATGTGTTGTATAATCCGCGCACGTTTTCTTGAGCCCTCGCTTCGCTAGTTACGAGAGGAGAGGGGAGTTTGATTATTTTGGCGAACGGAATTTTGCATCAAATTTGTAGTTCGTGTTTCAATGCAAAATTGTTTCTATTACACGGGAGCGAATATTTCTGTTTATCAGATTTTGTCTACAACGTTCGTTTGTTATCATTTATTCTTAATTTAACGTTTTTTTGTTAAGGTCACAGCAACTACTAGGTCATTAGCGACCACTATTGGATATAACGTTATGATATGAAAATGAAACGATATGGTGATGATAGGGGGACGAACACATATAACCATGCCCGAGGCGGGACTCGAACCCGCGACCTCACGGTCCAAGATCACCACGGCACTACTGCTTTAGCGATCTCTGCCACGGGGCCGACTTAACTGAGTTGGCAAAGGAGTGAGGGTAGGTATTCCGGGGCTCAGGAAAACTTGCGCGTATAATACCGGTTCCAATCATGTATCGCAGGAAGCTTATTGGGGCGTTCGCTGCAACCCTGAGCCATCGCGCCCTTCGTCGCGCCGAGGGTGGTGACGTGGCGAACGGGGTGGCGATGGGGGCGACACCAGACCGTTCACTGTCTCTCCTCCATTATTCACAGCCCGAGCGCTGCGCGAGTTGGGGCGGGGCGGGGCACGGCGGGGCACGGCGGGGCGCGGCAGGGCGGGGCGCGGCAGGGCGGGGCGCGGGAGGGCGGGGCAGGGGTGGCGGGGCGGGGCGGGGCAAAGACCTCTGTGGTGGAGCGCTCGCCGGCAGGCAGCCAATCTCAACGCCGTCGCACCTCCAGTGTTTGGAGAAGAAGCCAACGCTCTGGTTGCGTTGAGATTGTTGCGCAGTTTCAGTTCCCACCGACGCCTCCGCTCCGACGCTCTCGACGCTCTCGACGCTCTTGCGATTCATTCTCCCGCTTCTTGTATGTTACCTCTTCTTTTCGCGTTTTTTCTTTATTCTTTCTCTTCTCCCGTTCTTTTCTCTCCTAGTCGATCACTTCCTCTCTCCTGTTGCTCTTTCCTTCTTCTCTGTTTTCTTTCCTCCCTTTCTCCTATTTTTCTTTTCTGCCTGTCTTCCCTTTTCAATTTTTTCTCTCATTTTCTTTTTTCTTATAACATTCTTTTCACTCTTCTGTCTCCCATCATATCTCTCTCTCCCGTAACCTCTCTTTCTCTCATATCTCTTCACCTCCGTCCCATCTATTATTATTATTATTATTATTATTATTATTATTATTATTATTATTATTATTATTATCATTCCATTACATCACGACTAAAGATGTTATGAGTCGGCTGAATATAAAATCTACTCCGGGTTGCAACCAGCTACCTAAGGAGCAGATCCGGTGACTATCAGTGCCTCTACAATACTTTACGCAAAATGTGGGCTGTTCCAAATAAAGCAATTTCTTGCACTTCCCAGTCTTTTGAATTACCTGGGAGTTTAGACAAGTTCTTACTCAAATTTTGCGGAACAAATCCCAGAGCTCCCATAACTATCGGGACGACCTGTGCTTTTACGCCCCACATTCGGCTGATCTCGATTTCCAAACTCTTGTATTTAAGACGTTTCTCTGCCTCCTTGGTAACGACGTTTTGATCGCAAGGTACAGCAACATCGATAAGTAAACACGATTTTTTCGCCAAATCCCGGATAACTATATCCGGTTTGTTTGCCGCTATCGTGCGATCAGTTTGAATTTGTTGGTCGTACAATATCGTACACAATCCAACAGACGTCACCGGTTTTGGTGAGTGTTCGTACCACTTGGGTCATGTGTTTGGAACTTCGAGAGCGGTACAGATTTGCCAGTGGAGGTAGCTACACACCCTGTCATGTCTTTTCAGGTATTCCGTCTTTGCTAGGATTGGACAAGCTGAGACAATATGATCAATGGTTTCTACTTGCTCCAGGCAAATGCGGCATTTATCATCTTGGGAAATTTTGAGAACCGCTTTATCATAATGTCGTGTTCTCAAGGCCTGATCTTGGGCAGCTATTACAAGTGCTTCCGATTCTGGCTTCATTCTTCCCCTTTTAAGCCACATAAATGATTGATCTTTATTGATCTGCACCTTGTCCATTCTTTTTAGGTATTGTCCATGGAGGGGTTTGTCTCTCCACGATTTCTTTAACATTTTTTGTGTTTCACACTTCATGTTTAGCAGCATCAGAAGTTCCGTGTCTGTGTTATTCGACGTGTCTTGCCTAGTTTTCTTCGCATTGCTTCTTGCTACACTAACAATGCCTCTGTTTCCCATTCTTCGGTCAGATTTCATGACCTGCCTCATTAGTGGGTCATCTTGATGGCTGACTACATACTTTCCCATCCCGACTATTGCGTTGTACTTTCCCATCCCGACTATTGCGTTGTTATTTTCATTATTATTATTTTATTATTACTTTAATTATCAATTTTTACCGGTAGGTATGACAAATACTCACTAGTATGATGACCAGGCGTTCGGTTGCTTTATTCAAGATTCAGGTGGCTTCTGCCAATACGTCATGTATACAAGATAACTGCCTCCCGCATATTGTGTATACTTCTGGCATCCAACTGAAGGACTCTCTAGTGCTTGAAGAGTCATTTTCGGGATCACTGGCTGATATTATTGGCACAGTTGACACGTATGAGGTACCACTGAACTGGGAATTCATGGGCGAGATCGGTATATTTCTGGATTTTCTCTTGATGTTTTGTCTATATGTTTTGGAAGTGCGGTTTTTATTATTATTATTATTATTATTATTATTATTATCATTATTATTTTTATTATTATTGTTATAATTATTATTACTCTCCTATACTTAACTCTCATGTCTGTCTTTGTTCTCTCTCCTCCTCGCTCTCTCTATCCCTTCTCCTCTCTCCCTGTGAACTGATTGCCGAGCGTGAATTTCAAAGCCAAGGTAGTTGATAAATGTAACGAAATTGTGACAGGTTTGCCCACTACAAAAAAGTGTGAATTAAATTTTACCTCAAATAAACACGAACGATTTTGAAAATGAATCTGCGTCATGGAGAAATGCTTCCATTCGGAAAACGAAATGTGCCTGTCTGGTAATTCGCTGCGGACTGAATATATTATCTTGCAATATTTGCTTTTTTATATTTAATTCTGTATTTCTTTCTGAAAACAGATTGGAGTAACCACTTGAACAAGCAGTGCGGGTCTGTAAACGACTAAGAAAATAATTAAATTAACGCGAGTATTTCTCGTTCAATTTGCTGAAATTGTTATGAAATGAAAATATACATTTGTACGAATTGTATGAACTCTTGTTAAAAAACATTTGAGGGGAAAACATCGTTTACCAGGAATGCAAGTTTGTTGGGAGAGACCGAGTCGAGTTGGGGAGAGAATGGTCACCTGAATATAGGCCGGAAATAGCGTGAAATTTTGGTTTTAAAGCCTAATTATCAACGGCTTCAGGATATTGGAAGTTGGGCAAAACTGGGGAAGACACTTCACCAAATTAATAGGTGGCCCTATAGTAAGGAATAAGATATCGGTTGAAGCGGAGAAAGCAACATTTGTCGATCGATTCTGGATATAAAATTTCATGAACAAGTCAATTGATTGTGTTTCAACTTAGTGTTCTTATTTAAATTAACTCAAGAGAGAGGCCTACGGCCAGTGTCGTTTGGTGAGTGGTAATACAAATGAAGCTAAATTAAATGGGCGTTACAAAAGACCGCGGGCTTTTATGCGTGCATACGCTGTTGCGGAAACATTGGGTTCTGTAGATTCGTAAACAAAATATGCGCAGTCCAGTACTGAGTATTATTCCATCCTGTTATGAATCGTGACGATCCGTACCGTCCAGTGCCCTGCACCCCAGAGTCGTGCCGACCCGTGCCGTCGTTAATATCGCATCTGTCATGCGAGGACCCGATGGCGCCGCAGCCTCCGCGTGTGGTCGCTTGTCGCCTGGTACTTTATGGGCGAAATCCCTCCCCGCCCGCCCGCCCGCACGGCGATCGTGGTGGACCTGCCACTCCCCATCGCTCGCTCGCGTTCGCAGGCGACGGTCGTGCGCGGGGCTAGCGGGATTATGGTTGGCTTTGTTCCCACGGATTGATACTTCCTCCTCCTGCTCCTACCTCTCCTCCTGTTCCTCGTCCTGCTCCTCGGCTTTCTCCTTTTTTTCTTTTTTTTTCAACTCCCCCTTTCTTTCCTCTTGTTCTCGATGTTACTGAGCCTGCTTCGATCTGTTCCGCCTTCTTCTTCATTTCCTTTTCATCTTTTTGTTCTTTCCTTAGTGTTTCACATCCTCTTTCTTAATCCTTTCTTCTTTTTCTGTATGTTTTGCCTCTTTCTTCCTTTCCTCGCTACTTCGTCACTCTTTACCTTTTTTTGTTACTTCTACTTGTTCTTTTCGTCTGTTTTTCATCTTACTACTTGTTCTTCGTGCTTTTCTTCCGTCTTTTCGTTATTTTTCTTCCTCCTTTTTCTATTTTCTTTCTCCTTTTCCTATTTCCTCCCCTGTCCATTTTCTTCTTCTTACTTTCATTCTATGTTTGTACTTGAACTGGTACTTGCCTCAACCCTGCAATTACGAAGTAACGCGTGATGATTTGCATAAGATTACAGCATATGCGGTTGTATGTCTTCGTCATCCACGCCGCAGTAATATACACAAAACTACAATAGCTTAAGTAAGGGATATCCTCGTATTTTACAGCCTAGCGCAAAGTATTGGAAGTGCCAGATCAGCTGTCATCACTTGTGGATTCATTGTTATTCCGCTGTTCTTAGTTGTTGTGAAAGATGAAATAAACTCCAGAATGCTTTTCTGTGGTTTTATGTTTCTACTAGCATGGTTTTGCTACATTTTGATTTTAAAGGATGTGGAAACTATTGGAATTGAAAACGTGAATATCTCAATTTCTGAACTTCAAAATATAGTTGTATGTGTATTACTATATATCTAGTTGCAATCATTTAGATAGCAAGAAACTCTTATTCGCATTTAACTATTTTCTCTTACCAACGTCATTCCAGAAAATCGACAGACATTTGAATTCTTTATCAGACAGACATTTGATAAACTTCTACATTCACACATACATTTCAGTTAATAACGAAATTAATGCGAGATGAGTATGAATTGTTAATGATCATCCACTCTAAATGCACTCATTGTAAATCAGAATGACAAGTTCGTAATATTTTTCAATGCCTTTAGGGAGATTGTTCGTCACTGAATCACAACTTACCGAATAACTTTTGTGTCCTGGTTGTTTTCTCGGTATCCCAAAATGAGAATGAATCATGAAACGATTGAATCGGCATAATCTACTTTGAGTGGCCAATCTGACGAGATTCGTAAATGTTATCCTTTCTGTCGGTTCTTTTCCACCATTAGCCTACAGGGGATGGAAATTATATGAAGTGCCCCTAGGTAATTAATAATTAAGGTAATAACTGAGCATGCTGTAATCTTCCAGCATTCGCAAGGAGAGTCATGCAAATTGAAAAGGTCGACGTTCTCCGAAAGGCGAATCTGATACCCCGTTTGGCTCTCATCAGGTCATTCTAAAGACATTTAATTTTATTTTGCATTCGACAAATGAGAATATAAGTGCTCTAAGGGGAACTGGTTGCTCAGCCATGAATAATTTTTAATTTGACCTACACTAATGAGCAATGAAGAGCAAGAAGCATGAAGACTCCGCACCGTATTTTATATTATCATTTGAACTAAAAGCTGTGTTTTTCATTGATGTTCTTAATAATGGATTATCTCTGGTGTTTAGCGTATCTATGAGGAGGGATAACATATTTTCACTGTGCGGTAACGGTGTTGTTGAGTATACTACACACTTCTATTAACGCCGCCAATAATGACTTAATGTTCATACAGCTTATTTTATGCTTAAGATAGCGAGATATTCTTTCTGTAGTTAGTTAATTTTGGCAACTGGAGTTTAGTATCCAACTTTCTTTTTATCTGCACTCAGTAATTTTGAGCTTAAACTACTAAAGCTGTCTTGGCCTCCAAAATATATGATTCACAAATTCCAATAACTTTTCAGAAGTTATAATTACAATTTCACTGTACCTTCTGTATACTGTAGCCGCCCTTCAGCTCAACGAAATCAAGACAACACAATCTACAAACTTCAATTGTTTTTCTTACCTCTAGCAACTATGGAACTTCGCAAAACACAACAAAACACTTCAAACTATCTAACAACTCCAGGCTTAGCTACGCAATCTTGAAATTAAACATTGCCTAACCGACACACAAATAGATAATGTGTATCTAGGAGTCACAAATTCACTCAAGATCACTTTAACTCGATGCCATTCATACCTAAAAGTTGCAATGTCCGTAGTTTCAGAAAATATTGGAGTTCACTATCAATAGTTTAAGCAACATTGGAATCCTACATAAACTCTGTTAAGTTAAGTAATTAGGGTCTTCCCCAATTCAATAAGGTGTTGTGAGGTGCTACGAAGTTTGTGGAAACCTAGGGCATCGCAGTGCAGTGCAGCGCAGTGCAATGCATCGCAGTGCATTGTAGCGCAGTGTAGTGCAATGCAGCGCAGTGCAGCACAGTGCAGTGCAGCATAGTACAATGCACCGCAGTGCAGTACATTGCATTGCGGTGCAGTGCATTGCAGTGCAGTGCAACGCATTGCAGTGCAACGCAACGCAACGCAACGCAACGCAACGCAGCACAATGAAGTACAGAGCGCAGCATAGCGGAATGCAGTACTGTATATCACTGCGGTGTAATGCTCTCCTCTGTTAAAGTGTATTTTCATCATCATAATGATAACAATAATAATAATTATTATTATTATTATTGTTATTATTAAATTTACACTTAATTTGTTGTGTAAATAATTGCCACGGAGATGCACTCAGATGCAGTTGAATATTTCTGATCTGAACCCGACCATCCATTTCGTGGTGACAGGCCACAAAGGGCGTGAATTCTGGGGCGTCGGCGCATCTGTTGGGAGGCAGCGGCTGCGTCGCGTCGGCCGGAGATCCCGGGGGAGATCTCCGTTTGCGCCGCGCCGCGCCGTCGCATTTCATCTGCCCGCGCGCGCCGCCGCGTGAGGAGAATGCCGATGGGGCAGCGCGGCCGGAACGAATTCCTCCGCTGGTAAATAAGCGTGAGAATCGGAGGGAATCGATGTTCCGACCGCCGGGAAACAAAACCCCGCACCTGCCGCCGCACGCAAGCGCCAGCCGGCGCAGAGCGGGGGTGGAGGTGGAGGTGGTGGTGGCGGCGGCGGCGGCGGCCGAGCACAGTGGTCCAGATTGCGCGGCGTTGATGGTGAAGACGGTGGCCTATGGTCCGATTGAAAGAAGTTGGTGATTGACGGTTGCTAATGGAAGGGAGGGACGTTGACAGGTTGCATACCACTTGAGCACGTGTTCCCGGGACTCGAAAATACACATTTGAAATAAATTCGTATTAAAGTAACCAAATCATACACTCATATTGTACGAAGCTACAGCTTCAGAAGCACAACTGCCCATCACCAACTTATTTTAATCGGACCATAGTGATGAAGACAGTGGCCTAGTGACGGGGCTATGGGATTGAGTTGTTCGCGAGCCGTCGTATTTCATCGGGGGAGGCGGGGAAAGGAGGGGTGTGAGGGGTGGAATGGATCTAGACGGAGCGGGTGGAGCGAGGCCGTCGGAGAGGAGGTGTGGTGTGGGTCTCAGCAGAGCGTGGTGGATCAGGGAAGGAGAGACGAGAGGGGTGGAGCGGGGCAGGGCATGGTGAAGCGAGAGGACTGGAGGAGGGCGGGGTTGGGAGGAGAGGGGCGGGTTAGGCAGGGGTGGCGAGAAGTGTGGAATCTGGATAGGCGGAGCGTATGGAGCGGGGTAGCGGGGCGAGAGGGGTGGATTGGGACTGGGCGGACTTTGCGGGGTGAGCGTAGTGGGGCGGGGGAGCAGAGGGCGGCGGGGCAGGAAGGGCCTAGAGGGTGGCGAGTGGGGCTGCACGGAGCGGGGAAGCTGGGGGGAAATGTGCCAGTGGGATGCAGAGGGGCGGGGCAGGGGTGGGCCAGAGGAGTGTAGCGGGGCGAGCGGGGCCAGCGCCCAGCTGCGGTCTCTTGCGGGGCCATCGATCGGGCGGCGGCGGCGCTGGCAAAGTGTTTTCGGGGCTGATACGATCTGGGGCGTGACGCGTCGCGGGCGGCGTGGGCGGCGGGCGACGTAGGTGGCGTGGACGTCGGCGGGGGCGGCGGCTCGGTGCCCTGGTGGGGACGATGGCGGAAGAAATGTCTGGGAAGAACGGGGGACGGAGGCGAAGTGGAAAGAAAAGGAAAAGCTGACAATGGTGACTTTGATATCATCGTTGATGATTACTATGATTTAGAACTGGGAGCGAATAGAGAAAGGAAGGAATTAAAGGGAATAGGCGAAGAAAGGTAACACGACAGAGGCAATTGAAACATTCACACGCTGAGAGGTAAGAATAGGCATAATGCCTGTGAAGACAAGAGAGTAAATGCAAGTAACGGGAATTATTGTTAATTTGATGCGATACATGGCGAAATATTGTACGACATGCTGAAATAAGCGAATTACGTTGGGAAAAAGAAATCAACCATTCTGCTAAGGAAACTAGACGCAGACATAGAAATAAAAAAGCGCCCTGAAGTACTAAAATGTGAAAACGACAACAAGTTTTAAATTAGTCCACGCTATTGTCACTGAATAAAGGCGTGGTAAAGAAAGAAAAGTGAAAAGAGGGATCATTGTGTGCTGAGAACTATAAAATACTGGGAAGGCGTGAGAGGATGGGAATGAAAAGATGTAGTTATTTACACTCAGAGGCTCAACACAAAAACATCATGTCACCTTGCAATAAAAGACGCAAAAACCATGTAATCCGGACACCGCGAAATTGAAAGCCAGAAATTCAAGAGGACTTACATAGTGAAACATTGTACTGAAGCATGAATAGCAAGTTAAAACGAAAAAAATGATTCTTCAATGCGTCGAAATGAATTGGCGTTTCGAAAAGAAGATGCGAATGCTTTGAAGAAAATGAAGGAAAATGCTGATGGTCGAGACACAAAAAATATTTCAAAGATTAGGATTAGAACATCAAATACGTAATGCTTGCGCAGAAACAGAGAAAAATAATACAAAAATGAAGTACCTTTAAAAAGGGATGTAGGGATGATAAGTAGGTTACACAGATAATTACAAAAGAGCATAGGAGGAAGAAAAGCAGATGAGAGTTTTGGAAAGTTGGTATAGGAGAAAGAGCATGGGAGGAGAAGGGGAAGGAGATGGACAAGGAGGAGGCAAAGAAGAAGATGAGGAATCAGAAAAGGTATAAAAGCGGGGAGAGAGAAAGGGTGAGAAAAAGAATAAACATAAGGTTCTTCTCCTATTGGAGAGAAACAAGAGAGGGCAACAATGAGGAAGAAGGAGTGGGTGGGGAGCCAGAAGAGAAGCAAAGGGGAAGGAGGAGAAGGAGACGAAAATGCAGAAGGAGGAGATAGATGTATAGGAGGAAGAGATGGAGGTGTAGGATGAGGAGTAGGAGGAAATGGTAGAAGTAATGGCGGGGGCGGAGAAGTTGATGATGCTGAAGAAGGGGATGCAGGAGGAGGAGGAGGAGATGAAGATGCAGGAGGAGGTGGAGGTGCAGGAGGAGAAGAATGAGGTTAGGAGTAGATGCAAGAGATGAAGATGCAGGAGGAAGAATCGAAGTTGCAGGAGGAGGAAGAGGATATGAAAAGCAGGAGGAGATGGAGCTGCGGAGAGAGGAGATGTAGGTGTAGAAATCAGAGGAGAAGATGGAAGGAGCTTAAAAGAGGAGATTAGAAAAAAATGTCCAGGAGGAACAGGATGAAACCAAGGTGCAGAAGGAGAAGAACATAGAGGTGATGATGAGGAAGAGGGAAAAGGAGACTATGTAGAAGCGGTAGGAAGGCGCAAGGCCGTGCAGTCCCGCGGGGCCCGGCTGAGCGGGAGGGAGTGACTTGGGAGCGCGTGCAGATAGCGTGCGGCGCAGCATGGTGCGGAGCGGGGCGGGGCGGGGCGGGGCGGGGCGGCGCGCAGAGCGAAGGCGTGCAGAGCGATGGCGCGCAGCGGCGTGGCGTGGCGAGTTGAATGCTAATCGCGCGGCGGCCTTCCACTTCCACACCTCGTCAATTTGGAAAAGGAGGAATTACGCCCGCGAAGGCCCTCGCCCCTAGGATTAGCACCTTGTAAAGAGCGCTAAGCGGCCCGCCGCCGCCGCCGCCGGCCCAACGGCCCGCCCAGCCGCTGCGCCGAGTCGCTCGTCACGCTTAACGCCGGGAGGCGGGAGGGCAAGGGGCAACAGGCTGCGCGGCCGGTGAAGGAGGCTGCGACCGGCGCGGCACCGAGAACGGTGCCGGGAGCGATATTGGGAACGGAGATGGATGGTCGCAGAGGCGATGGTGAGTGTCAGGGTGGCCAGCGCAGAAGCTGGCGGGTGGGTTTTGATTGATAACTGATTTCGGGCGCGCCAACGGCCAAGGTCATTAGTCCCGTAAGTGAGATACACGTTTCATCAAGGGAGGTTGCGGTGATCTTCCCCCGCCGGATGACGAGATCCAGCGCAGACCTATATCGGCTTGCCGAAAATTTCCCCAACCGGATCTTCCACCAGCGTGGAAACGTCCCAGCCGAGACAAGCTCTAAACTGGTATTTTGCACATGTGGTAATGTAATGCGTGTAAGTAAGGGATAAAGATATGTCAAGGAAGGAGAAGGAAGTATCGTGCGCTATTTGTGGCCCGTTTGTTAGGGTACTGCTCCGGTATTGGCCAGGTATTGATTGGAAAAACCACAGAAAATTGTCTTTCAGAGCAGCCGGCCGCTAGAATTCTCCTCTAGACAGCAGCTGAATTCGACCCGGTAATGGAAGCGGTGAGAACGGTGCCGTGAGCGATATTGGAAACGGAGATGGATGGCCGCAGAGGCGATGGTGAGTGTCAGGGTGGGCAACGGAGAAGCCGGCGGGTGGATGACTTCGAGGAGAGTTGGAGGAGGTGGTGATCGCGGAGCGGGGTGGTGACGGCAAAAGTGACGTCACCGGAGATATTACAGTGACTACGGGGGTGGGGACAGCGTGGGGCAGCGTCGGTTTCTATAAGGACGGCAGGCGAGACGGCTAGGGTGACGAGGGAGAGGTGTACGGTGGCGGTGTATATTGCCTCGGTGGCGGTTTGGCTGACGGCATGTGCGGCGATACCGGGCTAGCGGATACGGTGATGGCGAAGGCGGCAACGGAAGGTGGAAACGGTAGTGATGAGTGGGGGGGGGAGGAGGGCGACGGGAACAACGGCGTGTGGTGGTAGTTACAACTGAAATGACAATGTCAGCGACTGAGGTGAAGGAGAAGGGTACCAACGGATGGTAGGAAGAGAGCCAGAGGCGGAATCTCTGTGAATGTACGTGCTGGAATGGTGACAGTGATGGTCCTTGTGATGGCACTCCTGACAGTGATGGAGATGACTATGGACCGCTTGTTGTGGTTTGAGAAGCATCGGACATGATTCGAATGACACAGTGGCAGCTGTGAAGATGAGGGTGTGTTGGGTACGAGGAGCTGTTTTAAAACGCGCTCTTACAGGCGTTTCTTGGATGACTTGTGTATTTCCACACCGTTGCATACGACTAGACAAGCAAGCAAAACAATTCAGCGTTGGTTCTTGATAAACTCGCTGGTAACACTCTCTCTTGCATCCGTTCATATGTTTTGCAAGCTCGACACGACTGTTCTTCACTTATAATCAAGGTTCGGTAAACCTAAAAGCGTCTTGAATCAGATTTACGTTTTTGCCAATTCTTGTTCTCTTAAAAGAGGGAGACTTCACGAACTAGAAGGAGCATTGATTCAGTTAAAGATTCTTTTAACAGGGTTACATCTTGTAAATGTGGACTGCGGAACGTACAGGAAATGTTTCTGGTTACAACAATTACCAAGATGAACAAAACTTTTCACGATAAAAATTCAATGCCTGATGAATTTTTCTCTTCATTCATCAGTATCTACTATTTCAATGTTTCGTTTCACCTTTTACTTCGATTCCTGTTTGAAAGTATTATCCAATCGCGCCTGCTTCCTGTCAAGATACTCCAAAAATGTTGAAGTTTAAAATCCAATTTGGCAAACAGTATTTTTTCTTCATCTCTCTCTTCTTCTTGTTCGTCTTTTTTCTCCTTCTTCTTCTGCTTCTTTAAAAATTCTTCGACCGTAAACATCTTACTAATTAAAACCATCACTTGTTTTTTTCTTCTTTTATGCTGTTACTTTTCAAAACTTATTTAAACCTCCTGCGATTAATGTCGTATATATGTGACGTATTCTCCCATCAGAATTTACTACAATACTTTTTGCAAATTTATTGTGTGGAAATCCGCAAAGAAAATGAATATTTTTTTCAAAAATTGTATTCCTACATTTATTTATTGTATAGTGTTTTATAGACTTTGCGGTTCAGCTGTTTGTATCCTCTTTGTTTCACGTGTTGTTTGAAGTTCGTGAACTACGTTCGTGCTCGTAGCGGGCGCCGCCGAAAGAAATCCTGATGGCCCCCGCGAGTGCGGAGCGGCGCGAGGCGTGGATGGGCGCGGCCTGGAGGTGGTGAGGGCAGCGGACGGCAATGGGGGAGACGGTGAAGAGGACGTGGCGGCAGAGGCAACGAACAAGGTGGGTGCGGAGGTGGGGAAGAAGGTGGGGACGGAGACAGTGACAGAGACGGGGACAGAGAAGGCGCAGAAGGGGGGACGGAGACGGAGGCGGAACGGAGACGAAATCGGGAGGGAGACGAAACTGGGGACAGAGACGGAGACGGGACGGAGGCGGGACGGAGACGGAGGCGGGACGGAGACGGAGGCGGGACGGAGACGGAGGCGGGACGGAGACGGAGGCGGGACGGAGACGGAGGCGGGACGGAGACGGAGGCGGGACGGAGACGGAGGCGGGACGGAGACGGAGGCGGGACGGAGACGGAGGCGGGAACGGATATGGAGATGCAGACAGGAGATGCGGCGGCTGGTAGCACCGGCATAGAAGGCGAGAACGGAGGCGGCGCGAGAGAGAGATCAGGGCGGCGGGAGAGGCGATGGTGCAGTTATCGTGAGGGTGGCGGTGCGGCGGCGGTCCTTCAGAAGGCGGTGAAAGCTCGGCCGCTCGCTCGTTCGGCGGCGCGGGGCGGTCCGGGGGGCCCCGGGGAGCCGCCGGCGACGCGTGGGCGGCGGAAGAGGCGAGTGCTGGACGGCGCAGCGCGCTCTGCTCGGAGGATCGGTAAACGGTTCCCCAGGTGAGAAGAGCATAAGAAATGGCATCATGTGATTTGGGGAACAGTGAAATCACGAAGCTTGTAATGTAAGGAACCAATATCGAAAGTTTAAAGTTGAATTTTTACTGTGTATGGGGTTGTCCATAAATTACGTAACGCAAACTTCGAGTATTTTCAATACCCCCCTTCCCCCTTGTAACGCACTTTCCTATTTCTATGTAACGCAGCGTAAAGTTGCCTCAGATCCCCTCCCTCCTCCTTTAGCGTTACGTAATTTATGGATGACCCCTATGTATTTGTGCATCTATAACATATTTTTGCTTTGCAATTGGTCTAATGCTCTGATTCTGGACTCTTTCTGATCCATTGGCCCACCACCGTCATGTGCTGTTTTTATTGTAAGCCTTCATATTTGGCACCACATGGTCTTCCTTTCTTTTTGAGTTCATATTCATCACTATACAGCACTTTAAGTCGTATCTATCCTTTACCTGCTTCGTTCCCTTGTTCAGCAATTCAGAGGACTGATTTGGACATGTACTGAGGAAACATTTAATATTTTTAGGGTTCCTACCACGGTTCTTTTATTTTAATGCTCGAAGTTTGAGCAAACGTGTACCTTCCGCACACTGATTATCAACCACCTTCTCCCGGGGTTAAATCCCGTTTACTCCAAACAAAATTAAATTTAGGTACGTTGCCGAGGTACAGTTTTCTAAATATTTCTTTCATTTCGTAATATTTCAGCGGGTTTAAATTAGCGAAAATAAAGTGACAATGACAGAGAAATAATGACAAAACCAAACTTTTTAATAAGGCAATTACAAATAACGTTTGCCGAACGTAACTCACTGATATTCTTGAGTATTAATTTTCTAATTATTTGAAGATATTTTACTTCACAATACTGAGAGATTGCTACATCAAAAATGCTGAATGAATCAGATCGGACTTTCCAGCCCTATATAAGTAGGCGAAGGGTCTGTGGAGTCAGCTGTGAACGTCGTGCGTCGCACGAGACATTCCGAAGTCACGCGAGATATTCCGACGTCACGCGAGAAGGGGATGGAGAGCCGTCGGTGGTGCGAACAGAGCGGTGGCAGTGGCGGTGGAAGTGGCGGTGGCAGAAGCATGAGAGAGTGTAAAGAAGGAGACAAAAATAGGGCGGAGCCACCGATCAAGATGGGGATGGGGTTGGCTGGAGAAGGGGAAAAAGGAGGTGTGGGCGAAAGTGGGTAAAAACCGGGAACGAGGAATTTTGATGGGTCGATGGTGAAGGCGGCTGTATGAAGTAGAAGCTGAGACGAAGGTAAGAGGGAGTAGTGAAACGGGGGGGCAATCGAAGAGAGAGGTGGTGATGGTGGGAGAGGGGGAGAATGGAGGCAGCGGGGGGTCAGCGAGAACGGAGAACGGTCAAAGTCAGTAATGGAAGAAAGGCGAGAGCAAAAGCGAGCGAAGATCGGGTAGAAGTCTTGCGGGTACGGAGATGGTTTGAAGGCGTATCGAGGCAGTGGAGACGAGGCGAAACATTTGCGATGGCAGGGGCAGCAGTGAGGGGCAGTGGCGTGTGCGGGGGCGAGGGAAGACGGGACGGGGAGAGTCGGTGAGGTAAGGGGGAGTACGGAGGCGGTTTAAAAGTGGGGACGTGGAAGAGAGCGGGGCGAAACAGAGGTGAGCGAGACGGGACGATGACGGGGTGAGGGTGGAGTGGGGGGGAGGGGCGAGAGTGGAGGCGAGTAAAGACGGGGCAGAGGTATGGCGGGTACGGAGGTGACTTCAAAGCGGAGACGGGATGGAGTAGTGGCCGAGATAGGCGACGAAGGAACGGAGGGTGAGCGAGCCGTAGCAGGGGTGGGCCGGGACGTGGCGGTGATGGAAGGAGGGCCGAGAGCGGAGGCGAGCAAATGCGAGGCTAAGATATGGTGGGTACGAATGCGACTTGAAGACGGGGCCGGAGATGGGGAAGGAAGCGTGACGGGATAGCAGTGGGTGGGAGCAATGAGGGGAGGGGTGAGGGACGAGGTGGGCAGCAGCAAGGAAGGGCTTTGGTGGATACGCAGGCGACTTCAAGGTGGCGACGGGGAAGATGGCGGACGGAACGGGAGTGAGCGAAAGGAGGCGGGTACGAGGGCGTCGGAGGCGAGGGCGGCGGAGGCGAGGGCGGCGGAGGCGAGGGCGGCGGAGGCGAGGGCGGCGGAGGCGAGGGCGGCGGAGGCGAGGGCGGCGGAGGCGAGGGCGGCGGAGGCGAGGTCGGCGGAGGCGAGGGCGGCGGAGGCGAGGGCGGCGGAGGCGAGGGCGGCGGAGGCGAGGGCGTCGGAGGCGAGGGCGGCGGAGGCGAGGGCGTCGGAGGCGAGGGCGGCGGAGGCGAGGGCGGCGGAGGCGAGGGCGGCGGAGGCGAGGGCGGCGGAGGCGAGGGCGGCGGAGGCGAGGGCGGCGGAGGCGAGGGCGGCGGAGGCGAGGGCGGCGGAGGCGAGGGCGGCGGAGGCGAGGGCGGCGGAGGCGAGGCGGCGGAGGCGAGGGCGGCGGAGGCGAGGGCGGCGGAGGCGAGGGCGGCGGAGGCGAGGGCGGCGGAGGCGAGGGCGGCGGAGGCGAGGGCGGCGGAGGCGAGGGCGGCGGAGGCGAGGGCGGCGGAGGCGAGGGCGGCGGAGGCGAGGGCGGCGGAGGCGAGGGCGGCGGAGGCGAGGGCGGCGGAGGCGAGGGCGGCGGAGGCGAGGGCGGCGGAGGCGAGGGCGGCGGAGGCGAGGGCGGCGGAGGCGAGGGCGGCGGAGGCGAGGGCGGCGGAGGCGAGGGCGGCGGAGGCGAGGGCGGCGGAGGCGAGGGCGGCGGAGGCGAGGGCGGCGGAGGCGAGGGCGGCGGAGGCGAGGGCGGCGGAGGCGAGGGCGGCGGAGGCGAGGGCGGCGGAGGCGAGGGCGGCGGAGGCGAGGGCGGCGGAGGCGAGGGCGGCGGAGGCGAGGGCGGCGGAGGCGAGGGCGGCGGAGGCGAGGGCGGCGGAGGCGAGGGCGGCGGAGGCGAGGGCGGCGGAGGCGAGGGCGGCGGAGGCGAGGGCGGCGGAGGCGAGGGCGGCGGAGGCGAGGGCGGCGGAGGCGAGGGCGGCGGAGGCGAGGGCGGCGGAGGCGAGGGCGGCGGAGGCGAGGGCGGCGGAGGCGAGGGCGGCGGAGGCGAGGGCGGCGGAGGCGAGGGCGGCGGAGGCGAGGGCGGCGGAGGCGAGGGCGGCGGAGGCGAGGGCGGCGGAGGCGAGGGCGGCGGAGGCGAGGGCGGCGGAGGCGAGGGCGGCGGAGGCGAGGGCGGCGGAGGCGAGGGCGGCGGAGGCGAGGGCGACGGAGGCGAGGGCGGCGGAGGCGAGGGCGGCGGAGGCGAGGGCGGCGGAGGCGAGGGCGGCGGAGGCGAGGGCGGCGGAGGCGAGGGCGGCGGAGGCGAGGGCGGCGGAGGCGAGGGCGGCGGAGGCGAGGGCGGCGGAGGCGAGGGCGGCGGAGGCGGGTCGCTCGTGTCGAGGGTTGCGTGGCTCGCTCGAGCGAGACGTGTAGTTTGCTCGCGTGCCTTCGGGGAGAAGCAGGAAGTGATGGAGGAGGGCGCTTCGGAAAAGGAGCCGACGGTCGCGTCGTGGGCGGTAAGCTCTGAGAAAGCCCGCGAAGACAGAACACAAGGCGATCAGACAACGCAGAGCGCGACTTATGCCTTATGGATCACAAAAAGGAGGTTGTGAACTTTGTGGTCGGCGTCTGTTCGTTACGAAGAGCTGTTGAGTATTTCATGGTAGTTGTAGGCCAAAACGCTGGTTGAGCAGGCACTTCAAGTTTCTTTCAGGCTGGCTCAAAGGATGTCAGTGTGTTTCTTAAATCTGAAGACATATGCTGTACTACATGAATTATACGTATTTTAGATTGCATTCATCAATATTTATTTAATATAAGTGTACAAGTAAGTTATCACTTGTTGACTGCTGAGGAATTGTCGAATTTAGTTCCCAAATCATGTGAATTACAAACCAATAATGGACATTATATAAGAAGAAGTTGAAAATTATGATATCTCAGCTAATGCTTTAAATCTATACTGTAATTCTCTAAGGAACGTACATTTTTAAGTAACGTACTTATGTTCTGTAACAGTGTGTAGTTAATCAATAAACAAATAGAAATAAAACTGTGTGAAGTTAATTCATTCCGTTCAGTGGTAAATGTAGCTCTGGGTCAGAATGTTACCAACATTGAAATTGTATTTCCATCAATCATTGAGGTCAATAGTTCAATAGATTCTCAGATCCCTTTAACTTTCCAATGTAATGGAATACTCCCATTTCGAATACGTTTATCAGTATTTCAACATATAATGTCCACGCAATAAATAACGAAAAGCGTCCATTCTCGTCCCTACATCACGTCGCACACTTTCCTGTTCTCTTCAAATAAATATATTGCGGAACCTCTCAACGACAAGGAGGGTGTTAAAAGACGAGAAAATCTCATTGAAGTCTTGCTGAGAGTTCGACTTCACTTTACTGCCCTTTTTTTCCCAAACGGCCATTTCCATGCCTCACAGCGTGAAGGTATTTTCGACGCCATGGCAATAAGAATTCTTTATCCGAATCACGTCTATAAATCGTAAGAACATTATGCAGTACTATTTGCGCTCACATTGCCAAGAAAAATGTGTTCCTTTCTTTGAAAAAAAAATTCTTATCAGTAAGTTCACATCTGAACTAGCTGTATTATCTTGTTTTGCTTTTCCTCACGAAAATCTAATTAACATTCATGTTGATTCGATTCATTGTCGTCAAGGCGACAACTTCGCAACGGTGTGTTCGAGATCTTTTAGAAAGAAAACATTTCGCCCCAAGGAGGGTATATCAAGATTGAGTGTCATTACTGCCAAAGAACATGGTTCCATGCCACACGCTATATAGCCATTTGTTTAAGAACAGTTCAAATTACTGACTCTTCGTTGTAGTGTCTTTGGCGCACACTGCGGTTGCACAATTTCACTGTTATTAACTTCATATTGTGCCAGCCATCTCTTAATATTCGTGATAGGAAATATTTGAAGTTCGTTTGCTTAAATTTTACGTTCGTAGTAATGGACTATATTCAGAAATAACAACGCAGCATGTACTGACGAACATTTGGGTCGGTTATGCTGTTACTCTTTTGGTTATAGTCTTTTCGAGATAAATTATGTTTTTTCCAATGCTTAGAAATTCGAAGCATATGAATGATTTCGAATATCCAATATATGTGACTTGAAACTGGAGAATTCGGTATAAGGAATTGTTTGACTTATTAAACCGCATGATAAATTTATCAAATCAGGTGTGTGGATTCATGTGGGCTGAATGACTTGCATTTATGTTTTAGAATTTTTGATTTCACTGATACAATTAGTAAAGTACTGTATCTTCAAGCAGAGAAATATTCAAACAATAAAAAAGCCAAATAATAATATTGGTTGGAATACGAACGTCATAGAATTGATATAATACAATGTAAATAATAAATAAATATTTGAAATTAAAATATTCAATAACATGTCATGGAATGAAGATTAATTTAAGTAAGGAACTCGCTTTATAATTTTTGAAGTTATATTAAAAAATCTTATCTCTGAGTAATAATATACAAGTATTTTGTATTCAATGTCAAAACATTATTTAATTCTCTCCAGCGTGTCAAAATTTGGAAGCGTACGTGGTCATTTGTTCGTGGTTATGTTAAATGGATTGTAACACATCCTTACCAGCCAATAAAATATCTGTTAAAGATCGCCTTCTCGTATAAACTACATTTCAGTGCCAATTTAATTTCTTAAAAAAATAATCAAATCCATTCATCTGTTTACGTCTGCCCCATAAATTCACTAAATTGAACGAATTTTCATCGACAAGCCGAATATCTGTGTAAGCGGGATCATGGAATGAGAAGAAGTTTGTTCTTGCTTCCCATTCATTCCGCACTTTCATCCCCATGCTCACACACACACACACACACACGCGCGCGCGCAACAGGGACAATCTGTGCGGATCGAAGCGTTTCTCGTGACGGCGGCATCTCCAACTTTGCGGGGTAATCGCCAGCCCAGAATTAACTTCGCAACCCTCGACCGCCGACGACGACGCGCGTACTCAACCTCCGCCCCCCCCCACTCCCAACCTCAGATGAGGGGAAAGGCGGGCGCGGTCGTTCACGAGCCCGGCTAGTTCAGCGGGAATTAGGGAACTCCCGTCCCTTCAAGTGGGAACTCTCAGCCAACACCGCCCGCAGGCGCCAGCCATCCAATCAGGGCGCGATGATCTCAGTTTTATGTCACTTGGCGGCGCGGCGGTGCAGTTGACGCGGATGTCGCCGGGGAAGTGCAGCGAGACGGTGTCGCCGCGCCCGCCACCCCTACTTCAATTTGGGACAAACAATGTTTCCCTGTGACATTAGTGTTGCGACATCGAGAATAAAACATAGATATTGCCAAACATGAATGTTGCCAAACATGGATGTTGCCCGCGCTAGTCGACGGTAGGTCAGCGCCGGGTCAAACCATCCAGGGGGGGGAAGATCACCGCCACATCCCGAGGAAAAACATACACTACACTTACGGGACTAATGACCTCAGTAGTTGACGCGCCCGGAATCACTAACACTCAGTCAATCAATAGCACGTTCCTCAAAGGATTTGCGAATTTTGTTCACGGCGCCGTAAGAAGCAGCGGGAACTTTATTTCACCTGCCTAACTGCTGTAGGTGTAACGGAACCCAAGTGTTTTTACTTGTACTGCTGGATATATGCCATTGCATTTATCCCACAAAAAAACAGAAGAAATAAATAGAATCACTGCAACGAAATTCTCAAAGTATAAGGCGATTACTTGCTTATTTAAACATGTAACAGGGCGCGCAGCTACAAAGTCTCATCAAGTTGATTGAAGTTGATCTTATCATGTTGATTATGCAGAACTGGAAGATAACGATATTTCTATATAATAAAAAATAATTATGTTACAACACAATATTAAGAAATTTTAGGTATCTAACAAAGAAAGTGACGATGTGTTAAAAATTAAGATTATGAATACTACGACGGAGAGGAAAGACGTACATTCAAGTCAGTAACAGATACGCCGATGGAAACGATGGTGGATACAGATACCAAAACATTTACTTGAACCGGTTGCGAAAATACAAGTAAAACAAGTGATGTGTGGGCAGTTTAACTTGGTAAACACATGAAAATGCAGAAGCATTTGTGAGGAAATAAGAAAGTTATTCACCCTTCCCTTACCAGTGGGTAATCATGTAGAACTAGAGAGGACTATTACATGAGAGCGTTTAACCTTTCGCCCTCGATTTCCAGTCTCGTGTATTCAACTTGGTGTAAACCAGTCGAACAAGGTTCTCAGTACGTTGCATGCATCCATTGCGAGGGATGGAGAATGCTTTCATGAATTGAAGCTGCTCAAACGTGTTACCTTCCTTACCATTTGACAGTTTTTGCCACCGTACGTTAGTGAGGTTAGTGAGTATTACTCTGTAATGTAGAACGTGTCTTTTAAGTTAAATACCTTTTCTTTCTTTCTTTCTATCTTTTCTTCTTTCTTTCTTTCATTCTTTCATTCTTTCATTCTTTCATTCTTTCTTTCTTTCATTCTTTCATTCTTTCTTTCTGTTTTTAGACACTATTTATAAGTACGGAGACTTTCTTTCAAATGATGAGCTATCGATGATAATCGAAATTGATAAATTTGCAAAAATGTAAGAGAATGTTATTGAGAATTGTACAATTACGTTGACTGGCAAAAAGTTTCAAAACTTTACTTTTCTTTTCCATGTTTCTTAGTCTTATATATTTGTATAATTCTTAAAAATGTACCTTCATAAATCCTCTTACAGAGGTTACTGTTAGTGTCCAAAACGACTGTCCATGTATTGTAAATTTCAATGCCCTGAAAGACAAATTGTCGAACAGGAAGTAATAAATTAATTTAAAAAAACTGCACTAAAAAGTAAAATAAACAGTATTTGACAGTGGTTTCTGTAGTAACTGATTTTCAAATCCATCCTCTCCTACATTATTTCAGTAGTGTAGATGAGTTTTGCGGCTCTCACGCGCAACCAATTTTTATGAATGACGTCTCTAGTGAAATAAAAGTTCATGGAGACTTGAATGATTGTACTTTTACTTTAATTTTTTTTTTAATTTTTGAAAAACCTCACCGGGAAATATTTATGCCAAATGCAACCCGCAACACTCGGGCAGCATTACTAAAATCTGTGTAGTTTTATAACTCCTCAAAGAAGGGTTCTAGGTTCTTAAAACCGGGAATTTTGAGCCCGATGAATTCTAAGAAACATCCCTCACGCCGCAATCTACAGGAAATAAATGAACACGTTTCGTTGACAACTTTCCCCCTTAATAAGGAAATGGTAGGATAGAGAAGAGGGTGGAATTTAACATGCGGGGATTCTCGCAAGAGTACGATAGTTTTATTATTTCGATTTCTGCACATTTAATGAAGCGCCTGAGGTAGAGTGGGTGGTTGCCAGTTGTGTAATTGAAGCTTTGTCAACCCAAGAAATGTTATGTTTGTGCCAGTAAGTTCTACACCAAATAATGATCTGGGTCGAATACCTCGATACAATTTCTAGAAACCGGCTTTGATGGCTCAGGGCGTCAAACTGACGTAAGTGCAGTGTCTCTGACCGATAGATACTAGGGTACGAGTCCCGACGGTGGAAGGATTTTCGACCCTATTTTCGTAGCTAGGTCGAATTCATCTTCTACCTAGAGGAGAATTGTAGGGCGGCTGCGCTGATAGGTAGTTTTTCATGGTTTCTCCGATAAACACCAGGCGAATGCTCTAACAAACTGGCCACGGACCGCGGCGATGCGCGATCATTCCTTCCTCTTCTTTGCCCTATTCTCACCCATTACACACACACACACACACACACACACACACACACACACACACACACTTGAACTTCAACGCACTTCACTACCACACATGTTGGGAGACCAGTTGGAAGCTTAGTGCTTCACCTGACTGGGTCGGTGTCTCGATAGGTTCGATAGGTGAGCTCGGCTGGCTGGGTCACAACGGGCAATACCTCAGGCCTAAGAACCTGTTCAAAGAATTGGTTGTCTCGATAGATTAGTGGTTAGAACAACTGGGCGTAAACCAGGAGACCCGGATACGAATCCCTGTCGAGGTGACATTTCTTTGAACAAATTTTAAATAATAAAATTGATACATTACATGTACATTAAATTTAATGTTTTTTCATGATAATTACTTTCATGCATTTTTTCATTAGAAGTAATGCAGAAATTTCTGGCAGTGTAGAAAATCTTCGAAAACCGCTAATGATCTGGTAGAAATTGTTAAATTAACGAGGTACCATGTGTTTGATGGTGAGATTACGCAAGTAAAGATAGATCTGTATCGTGAATTCTTATCACTAATTTTTATTAATATAATTATTCCCTGCAATTGTTTCCTTCCAGGAACGCCATCGTTTTGAGTCTGTAAATTTTCCTTCAGTGTCTTTTCCGCGGCACGCACTGTATGATCACAACACAATCATAGTTCCTTGTACCCTATCATTTTCACGACTTGCTTGCCGATGATCGGGTACATTGTGTCGTGCGCGGACCCGCCTTCCCTCATCCCAGACTGCACGTACCTTTGTTTCCGCCTACCTTTCGACGCATCACAATTCGTTTGGTATCATCGCTGACTCTTCCGCCACACCCTCTCTCACGTTGTGTCCTCCTCGATTCTCTTCTCTGCCTCTTCTCCATCTCTTTGTCTCGGCCATCCGCATTTTTTGAAGAATTTGGTTTTTGAAGACTTCTGCACAAATTTGAAAAACCAATTCGCAAAAATTGAAACATGGAGTTTTCTTAATTTTTTAGCACTATTTGCAATCATCCTCATTATTCAATTTTTTTATATTTTCGTCTTGTTTTTGAAGAACGTTATGATTATAGTTCCTTAACATTCCTGGGATAACTCATTAGTGGCCGGTACGTTAAATGAAAAGCGAAAGACTTTTCCTAGACTATATCTCAACTCAAAATTAATCCACTGGTTCCTTCTTCCAATTTTAATATTTCCTATCTAAACATATTAATTGTACGTTTTCGTCTTCTTCCTCGTATCTCTTTAACTATAATTTCCCTATTTGTATTTTTACGTTTTCAACAATTACATCTTTTCTTAATTTTCTCATTTTCACCTTCAACTTCATCACATGGTTAACCTATTTTAGACACATCTTCACCCTTTTTATTCTTCATCTTCGTCCTCTTTTTCCCCTTCAACTTTTTCTTTCACATTTTATCTCATTGATATTTTTCATTTCCCATATTTTATTCCTGATTTTTCTCTTCAGCCTCTGCACACTTCAACCTCTTTCCTAGAATAAAACGTAAATCGACGCTCCAAACTAACACAACCCTGGATATTTATAAAACCTCATTAAGACCGTCATAAACCGCCTGTCCAGTTTGGGGCGGTGCTGCGCAAATAATCTGAAAAGGAATTCACGTATTTCAAAATAAAATCCTCCGAATGTCGGTTAACGCTTCATGGTATATCCAATAAACAGCTCCACAGAGAATTGAACATCGATACCATTACTCAGCACATTTCAACATTAACAAAAAAATTCTTCACCAACCTAAACCTGGTTCCCGGTACCAGACTCTGCAACGTGGGAAAATCCAGTAATGGTCGTACTAGAATCAAATCACTCCTTCCTTAAGACCAATTCTAATCTCCGTAACCATCATAAACACGTACTTCTAAGCTCCCTCCCCATTTTCCACACTCATCACACAACTGCCCAGAGCATAAAATTCATATTAATGAGGTTCCCAGAGGATATTCGTTTAATTGCAAGTACCTCTGTGCTTTTGAATTACTAATATTGTATAACGTATTATATTGCTTGCATCCTATTTTAAACCTGTAAAGTGATTTTCCACTGCTCGGGTACAATAATAATATTAATAAAAAATTTAAACAATCTTTGTCATCTTCCGTCTACGATCTCTTAGCAACACGTTCTCCATTTCCGCCGTATCCACAGTCTTCTTGCTCATCATCACCGGCACCTTAGACGTCCGCCCTTTCACATGTCCGTGCGCACCACGAGGATTCGCCCCTCGGAATCCGACCATGATTGCGCGGCGCCGCCCGCCCCCCCCCCCCGCCGCCCGACGCCCCCCGCCGCCCGCCGCCCCCGCCGCCCGCCGCCCCCGCCGCCCACCACCGCGGCCTCCCCCGCCGCCCGGCGCCCGGCGCCCGCCTCCCACCGCCCTCGCCCGCCGCCCGCCACCCGCCGCCCGCCGCCCACCGCCCGCCGCCCGCCGCCCGCCGCCCGCCGCCCGCCGCCCGCCGCCCGCCGCCCGCCGCCCGCCGCCCGCCGCCCCGCCGCCCGCCGCCCGCCGCCCGCCGCCCGCCTCCCACAGCCCGCCACGCCGCCCAACAATTCGCCGCGATTTACGGACGCGAGCGCGACGAAACAAAAGACCGTCGGAGGGCGGGCGGCGCGATGAAAATGAAGCAGTTTATTTTCGCGTGGGAGGGCGGCCCGTCGCGAGCGGGGCGGGAGGAGGGGTTGATAGCGGTGACGTGACGCGGGGGAGGGGAGTGAAGGCGGGGAGGAGACTGGAGTGTCTTAATCCGCTGCTTGGAGGCGCACCAAGAAAATTAGCATGAGTCTCGCATCTCAGTCTTAGGCACTGCCGCTTCGTCCTACTTCTCTGCTGGCGTATTTTCTGGAGAAGCGTGTGCTCGCCGGGCTGTGTTCACTCCAGCCTTGTGTTGTAGATGTTGGAGTTTTGGGTTGTGTTCTGTCGTTGTGTAAAATTAACCAAAAGTAGACTAATATTTAAAAAAGTCGTTTATAAAGCAGACGAGCTCTGTTTGCAACTTTAAGATCCGGTGATACAGGTTCACCGATGTTGTAAGTCACGTGATCTCCGGACACTGAATGTTTTTCGTCATGTGCCATGACAAATAAGACATACAAGCTGAGACGTGTCGGTTGTACATACACACCAGCATGATCTGCACAAGAATATCAATAAATAAATTTGGTTGTCACCGCAGAATTGTTATAGAAATTCATTTTCTATAAGAAGACAAGATATCTTCCACAAAGTAGTATATACAAAAATATTTTAAAATGTGAAAAGTGTAAATATACAATATTGTGGAATATACTTATTATCCTGCTCCAAGATGGACAAATGTCTCTCATATTACGTATTGCATCATGCCTGTTGCGCAGCATCAGATGCGCGTGCGGTGTTGACGAAAAAATTGAACGAAACTTTTTCTTCAAATTACTTTAAACTCTTTCGTGCTTCTAAGGCTGATAGGGTTAAGGAATATCTTTTTAATATTAAGAGGAAAATGATTATTGATCTTTTTACTCCTGTATAAACCGAATATAAATGAGTGGTGAAATAAATAGATGGAGTACTGAAGAGATCAGCGTATTCGTAGGGATATTTAATCGCCTTTTTTAAGTTCCATTGTTGGTATCTAGTCATCGGAAATAGAAATGCATGATGTTTTTATGGGTAATGCAGATAGAGCGTTGAAACGCGTTTATCTCGAAACGTTTTTTCTCTTAGCTCGTATCTTCCTCCAGCAGTTTTCGTCACTAGCATGAGCGTATTTCTAACCTTTCGGTTATCCCTCGTTGTATATTGTTAATGTGTCAAAAATCCGAAGATAGACTTACGATCCAACGGAAGGGGAAAAATTAAGAAGGCTGCTACAAATGAACCGCCAACACGAAGAATATGGAAAAATATATGTCCATGGCAAATGGATGAAAAAATTTCGGATTTAATTATAGTGTGAATACATTTTACACAGCGTTTACACATCTAACTAGAGCTCTCTTGATTTTAGAATCCAATATTCCTTGGAACTTGATTCAAGTTAGATTTTGTGTTTGTTTTCGATGTACTTCTTTAATTTTTCAGCACTTTCTACTTCTGTCTCCTTGTTCTTTTAAATAACATTAAACCAGCATTGCGTAGTGCATAAATTCAAATTATCATTAATACGATTATTATTATCATTTTTATTATTATAAATGATGTTTTACTGTTCAAAGAATTGACTGCACAAGCCGAGAGTATAACTCGGATCTCTTGGTGTATGCCCAGTTGCTTTAACTTGTTATTGCTTCTGCTAAGTAACTATGGAGGTAAAACAATGGTTGGCAGTTGTGAAACGGGAAACATATTTTTTTCGCAATTGTTAAGCTTACAACCGTGACGAGGTGGTGAAATGTAAAGTATTATTATGAAACTTTACCCTCCATTTATTCAGTACATCATAATCCTCCTACCTTCGCCCTCTCTTCTGCCTGCACGGCTACTTCTACTCGCCTGCACAGGTCGTTAGCAGGAAATTCCTAGCCAACCGACCTCTCTCATTAAGCATACGAGTAGAGCACCGGCGGCGCATGTTTCTCTTGTTTCTGCAGACGCCTTTCCCAACGTGCAGCTCAACTCGTTGCCCTTTCCGGCATAAACACTATCGCAGGAACCGTGTCTCACTTTTTGCTCAACTGTTATTACATCGTCTTGTTCCGTCGGCTTTGGAGCAGTGTTCCATTTGTATCAGTACCAATTTGTTTTAAAATTGCGTTCATGCTTATTGCCTGTTAGGTTATTACTTTGTAATGAATTTCTTATATCATCGTAAGAGTTGTTATGCAGGTAGACCGCTTAGGGCAGCGGGTTGAGGGACTGGTCAGAGGTAACGTGTGTGAAAATAGCCTGTAAGGCCTAATAGCCCATCAGTCGTTTTTTTTGGAGACGAGATATTTTTTTGTTACATAACAGGTTTTGAAGATGATATTTTCACAAACTTCTATAATAGAATGAAAACGAACTCTGTGTGTTTATCGAACCTGAAGTCGAGATTGTCTTTTTGCCACCACTGCGTTAAAATTGGTAAATCGTATGATCGTTGGCGGGAAAATAAAAATGCAAGCCTTGGGTTGTATGATGAATACGCATTACTTTGTGCAGAATCATCATGCATTTAATGACAAACATAAATAACCATGCCGTCTATTTCTAAATATTATGATGTATGGAGGAATGGGGATAAAAAAGGGTATTAAATCGAATGTGTAAATATTAAAATGGAACGTAGTACATGAAATTGCGGAAGTAAGTGAAAGTTCATCGAACTGCGAAATAGATAAGTAAGTAGATCAAGGACTTCCAAGGATGATCAATGGTCCATCATAAACGTATCTAAAAGAAAAATATAACAAGGCCTACAGCGATGTCTTTTATTTCAAGATGACAACGATGTCATTCTTTTGTATTGTAGTAAATGTGTTTTACTATCTAAATTGTTATTTCGGAAAAATATTAAATTGGGATTATGATTTCAACAAAGCAGCCAGAAGGTTTGTTCGTTGCCAGAAATTAAAACCGTATACATTGCTGAATTTTTAGTTATTTAACACACTTTAAATTTAAAAAATAAAATAAGTTAAACTTTTCTAATGCAGTAATCGAAGTGAATCTAACAATAAAAATCGGATGCACATTAATAACGCCGAACTTGGACCTTATAATAAATAACCCGGAGCCCGATGAAACGTTTCAACAAATCAGAGACTCCAGGTAAAACTCGGAGCAAAACTTTGTTGTTGTTGTTGTTGTTTTAGTTAGTTTAAAAGCCCCAACAAAACATCGCCAATAAAACATCGATGTTTCTAAACATCGATATTAATACAGCATTGATCCAAACAATCGATGTCACTTAACATAGATGTTTTTAAAACTGAATGAGTAACCATTGAAGTTAATTCAGAGGTAATTGAAAGCTTATTAATTTTTAATTCAGATTTAATTGGCAAAACAGTAAAAAAAATCGTTAGGACTAATAAAACTTGGTGTATATGATTCGATAATTTAGAAATAATATAGACTTTGTTATTGACGAAAACTCGATTTTATAAATTTTTCACCCTTGTTCAGATCGATCTGAAGATAACTCAATTTCTCGGTATCTAAAAATTATTATATAATAATTAAAAATATCGACCACCTTCAAAAATCGATCACAAGACATATTCTTCAAAAAATCGATGTTAAATATATCGATGGTGTTATACAATCTGTGTCGCGTCGCTAGTCCCTGGTCCATAAAAGCCCTTTTTTCCAAGCGGATTCTGCTAAATGGAGAAATCCGCGCAGCCGTTTCGAGGGATGGCTGGCGAGGCGCGGCGGCGCAGGCAGGCATCGCGTGCCTGTGCGTGCCGCGACGGCGCCCGCCCTTATCAGCCGGCCGTCGACGCGGCGGGGCGCGGAGCGTCGCTGTTTTCGAAAACAGCCTTTGTGCGGAGCGGGAGCAGCAGCAGCAGTGCGGGAGGCGGCAGCGTTGAGGCGGGGGTCGGGGGGATGGCGGCGGTGTGGTGGCAGTGAAGGTGACAGGGATGGCAGTAATGGAGGTGTCGCGTACTCTGTCACACCCACACAAACACGCACATGCACACACACGCGCGCGCACTCTGTCTCTCACTCTATCTCTCTCTCTCTCTCTCACACACACACACACACACACACAGACACACGTGCGCACACACTCTCTCATACACACACTGACGCGCGCGCACATACACACACACACACACACACACACACATCAACACTTACACCCATTCTCATACACTCCCATTTACTCTTTCTCTCTCTCTCTCTCCCTCTCTCTCACACACACACACACACACTCATTCTCTCACACGGGAGACGGGAGAATGGCGTGGCTATGGCGATGGCAATGGTGGTGACAGGGATGTCAGCAATGGAGACGTTGGTAGCGGGACCATCGACAGGTAGAAAGACAGTAGCGGTGGTTTTGGCTGTGATAGTAGGGGCGGTAACGTTTGCTGTTGCGGTGGCGATGGGGGAGGCACGCATGGCAATGTTGGGAGTAATGACAGTGACCGCAGTGGAGATGGTAACGACGGTAGTGGCAATGATGACGAAAAAGGTAGCAATGACGATTGCAGTACTCGTAATGCAGGCGGAACTGATGGCAATGGCAATGGAGACTATAGAGAATATGAAGACTTAGACTATTAAGACTATTTTCCAGGTGTCGTGAAGGTTGAGACATCAGCAGATGGGCGTGAAGGAGACGGTGATAGCTATACAGGCGATGCAATATGCGGGGGCAATGATATGACAGAGCAGGAGGCCATGGTCCTATTGTGGAGGCGGCGATGGAGGAGGTAATCTGAGGGTTTGACTCAAGGGTGATAGCAGGTCGGCGATGCCGAGTGTTGTCAGTCTGATTTGCTGAAGTCTCTACGACTGTGTCGCAGTCAGTGGATTTGGAGGCTCCCAATGTGATGCGTTTGGTGGCGGGGCTGGCGAAGGTGGTGTGACGACAGAAATATAAGTGAAGAATACTGTAGCATGATCAACTTCAGCAACGGTCGTAGCAGTGGTTACGGACGAGGTGAAGATGGCGACAGCGGGGATGGCTTCTGGAGCGTTTGCGTTAGATTGATTAGTGATTCTGGGCGCGTCACCTGCTAGGATCATTAGTCCCATACGTTTCGTGCTTGTTTCCGTAGAGAGGTGGCAGTCATAATTCCCCACTGGATGTTGAGGTCCTGCGCCGACCTTCACGTCGGTTACTCGGGGTATTCACCAATCAGGTAACTCCCACCAGCGGGGTACTGCCACAGCAAGGACCAGATCAAAGTTCCAGGCTGGGCTCCCGGTCTGTGTGGTAGTGTGTGGGTGTAACTGTATGTGTAAGGGGTGATAATAGGACAAGGAAGAGGCAGGAAATATCGCGCTCGGTCCGTCTGTTCCTGCATTCGCCTGGTGATGATCGGAGAAGCCGCGGAAAACTACCGATCAAAGCAGCCGGTCACCAGAATTCTCCTCCAGGCAGCGGCTGAACTCGAACGAGCTGTCTAGCTAGTGTCGAAAATCCAGCTACACCGTCGGGACTCGAACCCTAGGACCTTCCAGTCATAGACACTACAGCAGTGGTTTCAAGGTCTTCTACTGATGGCTGTGGCACGCGTCGTGGCACCGTAGCATGCCACGAGCTTCTCTGCGCCACGAGCGTCGGGAAAGGAAACTATTACTACCCCCACCGTTTTACAATAGGGATGGTGTTTTCAGGGGGCGGGTTAATGAACTGCGTGGAAGGGCGATTTCGTCGTGGCACTCGTGCCACGGGCTTCCGCTCGTGGCATCGACCTTGACAACACTGCACTACAGTGGCATCAGTTGATGGCCTGAGCCACATAAGGCGGTGCGTTTGTGCTGGAGAAGGCGTTAGCGAAGTACGTGGCCGTACCATGCCACGAGCTTCTCTACGTCACTAGCGTCGGGAAAGGAAACTATTAGTAACACCGCCGTTTTACAATAGGGATGGCGATCTCAGGGGGCGGGTTAGTGAACTGCGTGGAAGGGCGATTTCGTCGTGGCACTCGTGCCACGGGCTTCCGCTCGTGGCATCGACCTTGACAACACTGCACTACAGTGGCATCAGTTGATGGCCTGAGCCACCTAAGCCGATGCGTTTGTGCTGGAGAAGGCGTTAGCGAAGTACGTGGTCGGGATTGCTCCGTCATTGCAGGCGATCGCAGTGGCGGCGGCGGGCACGTGTCGGGAATCGGCTCGTGGATCGTGTCTGCGGGCGCACGGCGGGCACACGTGCCGCGCGCGAGCGTGCGGAGGCCCCACCTGGGGGCCAGACGGCGCTCCAATGTATTCTTTGTGCCAGCGCCGCGCAGCATGTTGCGTTCATTGTATCTACAGGCATCTGTGCGTCTGCGCGTGGCTCGTCGAGGTTAGAGGTGCGGGTTGTGGAGAGGGAATAGTGCGATTATTGTGATGGAATAGAAAGGTATGTCAGAAGGAAATTGATATAGTTAATATATTTTTGAATGGAATGGGGAGAGATCAGAATTACGAAGAAATTCACTGGGAGAGGTGGCTCAATGCATCAGCTAATGTCACTGCACTGTCTCTGACGGGTAGGCCCTAAGTTCGAGTACTGACAATGACAGGATTTTCGACACTGGCTACATCGCTAGATCGAATTCAGTCGCTGTCTGGAGGAGAATTCTAGCGGCCGACTGGTCTGATCGGTAATTTTCCGTGTATTTGTTTCGATCATTACCTGGCGAATATCGTAGCAGTATCGTAACAAACGGACCACGGACCGTGCGTGATCTTACCTTTCTCTTCTTTGTTCTATCCTCACCCCTTACTTACATACACTTACACTACACTACCACACATTCTGGGAGACCAGTCAGGAGCACAGAGGTTGGCCCGGCTGGGGCAGTGCCCCGCTGGTGCGAGATACCTGGCTGAGGGAAACCTCGTTAACTGACCGTAGGTCTCACTATCCAGTAGGGGAAGATCACCGCCAACTCTCGACAGAAAAAAAACATACGCTACACCTACTGGATTAATGACCATAGAAGTTCTCACGCCCGGAATCACTTACCGATCAGATCAAATAAAAGAAGATAGCGTATAGGTCCAGAAATCTTTCTTATAATAACATATTTACTTGTGGACATTATCTTTATCAAGTGACTATACTTTTGAAGCTATGGACCAAATCGAACTAATTACTTAACAAATAAAGGAAAAATCATTTCATGAAATTGTGTTATCATAAAATTAACTATCATATTTCACGAATATATAACTAATTTTCCAGGATTGACGAGGAGGCCGCGTACGGGAAATAATTGCATTATTGCGTGCATAGTTTTGTGTTCAGTTGCGCAATATCGCTCCCAAATATTCGATTGTCTATGCAGTTTTGTTTTATGGAAATGATATCACTTTTTTGGGCATTGATATGGAATGTTTGAGTCACATCGCTAATAATGATTTTGTGGTTTTGATTTGCGAATCAAATGCTTTTGTCACACACAAGTGTAGAACAATGGAGGATGAAATTAATTAGAAGTCAGACATTTCTTGTTACTCATATTGTGATTTGAATGAAGTTAATGGTACCACTGGGAAATTGCATTTTGCGGACTCCATTTATATCGGGCCAGTTCTGTAATCTCCATGCATCTTTGCTCATTTGTAAAGAGAAGAATATTGATCAGCAATATATCAATAGATAGGACACACACACATACATACATACATTAACACACACACACTGGACTATCTGTCGATATCTAATTTATGTATCGAAAATTAAAGTCAGAATTTAATTGTCAATGGTATATATGTAAGATGGCCGCGTTTAATCAATAGAAAAATAATATTATTCATAGATTAGAAGAATAACTACTGTTGACACACTACTTAAGGAAAGGAAAGAGGAACTGTTAATGTCCTTAAGGGGAAAGGAATTAGTTTGAATGAGGTCGCGTTTATTAATTTTAATTGAGATTTAACTGGCAAATAAGTAAAAAATTATCAGTATATTTAGCTAAACTTGAATGATCTGAATGGATGTTTAAAAATTTGTATGGACCTTATTTATCGACAAAAAATTAATTTTAATTCCCCCTCTCCTTAGATACTTTAGTCCGAGAATGTTCAATGGACAGATATCTAAAACATATTACAGGGTTTTATTATGATGGTACTTTTTTCATTCAAAAATGAAAGTAAAGAACCCACGAACATCGATGATAAGACAACATTGCCTTCAAAACATCGATGTTAAGTATTACAGATTCTTATTACGATGGTTTTATGAAAACATCGACGTTTAGAAAACATGGACGTCGATGTTGCATTCCTAATTCCAGGACGCTTCACGGTGGAGATTTCCCATTCAAGAGGCGTCTCCAATTCCCGCAGGTAGCACTCTCGGGCCCTTAGGACCGAGTATTTAATTAAGCGAAGGCATTTGAGCGGGCTTTTCTTCTTCAGGCTGTAGGTGCCGCGACAAACCAGTCGACCAACCCGCAAAGGAAGTTTGGTTGGGAGCGTCGCTTGATTCCGACCACTGACGCGGTACTCGCTCTCGTTTCAGCACTGAAGAAAAAACAAAATAGCGTAGAGTGTTCATTTGGCGGAGGCGACCGCGTAGGCACGCCCACATCGCTTCGTAAATCGAGCTTTTAGTTTTAGATCGTGATCGCGATTCCATGACATTGCCGCCAAGAACGATACTGAAGGTCAGTCGCATCGTCCTCTCTGATGAGAAATGAATTTGTCCTTCGAGCTGCATTTCTGTGCGACATTATTTTGAGGGATATACCCACCGGAGAAGTTCTTTCGTCCGCGTGGGTAATGAAGAATTGTTTTAATTTTAATTTTTAATCTATTTAGTTATTCAGTTACGTTAGATCAGTTTTGTAAAGTAAACAAAATGAGTTTTTTGACTGCATCCGGCATTCCAATCACTTAGAATACTGGTCCTCCTCAGGGCGGTAGTGTATCACTCTAGTGTATCGCACGTCAGTAAAGCTAACAATTCCAACTTTCTCGAAACTAAAAAAAAAGTAATTGCGCAAGAAAATAGTTTTGAAAAGTTGAAGGAGCCACAATTTGTTTCTTGTGTTTGGAGATGAGCTTCGTAATTTCGCAAGATGTCTGTAAAGTAGCTGGAAATTTGCTTATTTCGTTTTTATAAAAATTGCTGGGCTTTGAGAAAGTGACGGTGCTAGCTATATAAGCTTGATTTGAAAATCTTAATTTTGGAGAATTTTGGTAGTGGACATCAATTTTTATGGTAAAATTAGTCCAAAATATTTATCGCACGAGGTATTTCTCTCGGTGTAGATCGCTTCTGGTATTTCTCTCGCGGAAGCCAACGCAGCCGGCTTTACTGCCGCAAACCGGAGCCCGCTCTCCGCAGTTTGCGAGCGGGCTGCCGCGGCGCGGCGCGCAGGCAAGGCGACGACACAGAATTCGGCTTTAGATGTTGCGGAATAGCATTACCGCTGGAGCGGGTTGTTATTATCGAGTAATTGGCGGCGGGCGAAGAGGTTAGGTTGCCGTGGCCGGCGAGTGGCGCTCTGCAACTCCTCCAAGGGCTCTTGAAAGGGACCGGCCCTAGGCGCCGAGAGGGCAGACTCACCAAAGGGAGGAAGGGAAGGAGTGAATGGCTCTGTATTGCGGAGTATACTCGTTTACTGCAGAGAATTGGCCCTCTAGAGAGCTCGAGATGATCCAAATTTGGCGGGCGTCTTTGATAACAGTATATACAGCTGGATCTGTGCCTGAGGAAGAGTCCAATGTATACATACTCGTGTTACGGCACCAACCGGCTGCCAATTGTATTGGTATGAAATTGGAGTTGCTAGTAGGTTTGATTTTTCTCGGCACGTTGCCACTAAGTTATTTTAGATTCTATGCTGTTTTTCCTATAATGGTTAATGCTATTGCAAATAACCTGCATCATTTTGTGTATATGACATTTCGGGTAAGATTCATATATACAAGAATATCAATATACAAGTATTATGTATCAATGCATTGATACAGATTAAATCTTATTAAACCTGAACGCAGATTTAACCCAATTTACCGAATTTTTATTTTATTTAAATCAACATTTTTGGACAAATTCTAGATGCTGAAATCATTAGCATTTTTTTCGAATTATTAGGGAGAGTATTTCTTTGTTTAAACTAAATTATAAAAATAATATTGAAGTGCCTGTCAATAATTTCAAAATTATAGTCTCTTTAAAATTTCATACGCTTATTTAAATGATAAATACCAATTCAAGCGCTATTACGATTTTTGTCTTAATGTGTGTCTGATGTCATTTCTGCAACGATTGAACCGATTGTGGTCCAGGTTTCCTTGAAAGATATAGCCTATTGTTTGGCATAACGTAGACGACTAATTTCAAATTATTATTTTCTCTTAAATTAAAAAGGGTTAGTTTTTATACAAATCTACAGTTTTATTGCGATCTTAATGAAAATTTGTACAGGTGACATGCAAAAGAAAAGAAAAGTTACTGACTGTCTGATATGTAAAATTTTCTCATAACTCCTTTCCTACCCTTATAGCAATATTTAAGTGTACGCTCTTTCCTTTCTTATATTTTTTAAAAATATCTCGAAAACAGTAAATGAAGTCACCAAAATGAATTGATCTTTTTGTAAGCCCATTGAATTTCTTACTAAATGCACGTTCACTCATTCCAAAAGCGCAATTAGATTCAGAGTAATGGAAGGTTAAAATTGTTACTGAACTTTGACGCGCGTATGGAACAATCGGTTTCCAGTTGCCCATAGCAACGATAGTGGTAGCAACGATGATCTTAACAACCGGGGAAAGGTGGGGTGGGGTAACGCAGGTTGCCAGGTGAAGCAGAGTGATTATGAATAAATACGAGTACACAACAACACAGGGTACATCGGCAAGTATTAAATAAAGTACAAATCATGTTTTATTAAATGTTCTATTTACTCTTCACTTACGACTTATTTCACAATTGGCCAATGAGGATTCAAAAATCATTGATTGCATGTTACCAATTGGCTATTGAATGTGAATTTGACAGAGTACCACTATCAAATTATAATAAATTCATGCCTATTCTTAAGATCGTGTTTAAAGAAATTCGCTGGAATTAAATAATGTAATAGAAGTGAATTGATCTACTAGAATTATGAGTAAATGATAATTAAATAAATAGTAGGTTATGCTGCAAGAACATGAATAAAAAATTCTGTGGAATGCTTTCAATTTCTGGCTACTTCTTAATCAACAAATCTAGAAAAACCCTATTATTCACAGTTCCCCTTCATTGTAGCAGGCAAATGCAACCTGGAGCAGCGTGACAGGCTCTTAACAGAAGTGATCTAGCACAGTAACTTCCTGCAAGTTTCTGCAATCGCGCTTCCATTGTTACGAACAGCTTCGCCTTCATTGTGCGGAAGCAGCCGAAAGCTCGCAGAGACGCCCATCATTGTCTATTCAGCCAGTGTCCAAACAAACGAGCGAATGTTGCTAACTGCCGCTGTCGGCAGTGACTCACGGAGGGTTGGAGGGAAGGGAGGCGATTGTAAGGGGTGCAGCGGGGAGAGGGGAGTAGTTGGACATGAGACGGAGCGAAGAGGGTCGGGGATGGGTGGGGGAGGTGTGGAATGAGTGGTGCGGTGGAGAGAAGCGACGTAGGAAGTGGGGAGGAATCGGCGGGAAGGGGCAGGTTTGGGAGAAACTAGGGTCGATGCAAAGACAGACAAGAAGGAGAGAAAGTGGTGCGTGTAGATGGGATGGTGCTGGGCGAAGAGGATTGTGTAGTGTGGGAGAAATCGGCTCAGGCTGGGTGGGTTTGGGCATAGCGGGGTGGAACTGGAGAAGATGATAAGGCGGAATGAGTTTGGGCGAGGTAGGACAGAGCGAAGCGGGATGTGATTGAGCGAGGCGGGATGAGAATGAGTATGGGGCAGTATAGGTTTGGATATTGTGTAGTGGGATAGGTCTGCGCGTGACGTGGCGGGATGGAACTGGGGGTGGCGAGGTGGGACCGTGCGTTGCGTAGCGAGGTAGAACCGGATGAGGTGTGATGGGGTGGGATTGATTGTGGCGAGGTAGGAATGGATGTGTCGTAGTGTGACTGGGTTTCACTGTATGGCAGGGTGTTATTGGGTGTGGCGCAGTGGGACTGGGAGTGGCGGGACGGCGTGGCGTAACTGGGCGTGGCAGAATAAAACTGGGTGTGTCGAGATGGGACTGCGTTGATGGAGTGGGACTTGGTGTGATGGGGAGGGACTGGGTGTGGTCGGATAGGACTTGGTGAGGCAGGGTGGGACTGGGCTTGCCGTAGTAGAATGTGACTGGGCATGGCGGAGCAGCACCAGGCGTCGCGTGGCGGTGTGGGACTGAGCGTGGCAGGGGGAGGTGGGACCCGGCAATCCCGAGTGCTGCTGAGGAAGTTGGTTCGGCGAGAGGGAGTGGAGTGGGGTGGGGTGGTGAAGCGAAGGAGCGGGGAGGTGCCTGAGAGGGGGGACCTACCCTCGCCCGCCGCCCACCCTCCTTGCAAGCGGAGCTCTCACAAAGGCACGGGAGGCCGATACGGATCTGGGCCCTTCGCTCCATTTGTCGCCGAGAAAGCGTCGTCGTCCGTCGTCGTCCTCTCCGCTCGCATCTCCGCCTTTGGCGCCGCCCGCCCCTTCCCCTCCGCTTCCCCCGCCCGGCCGCGTCCTCGCCCCCGCCCCTGGGCAGCTGCTTGCGCCGGACAGTCCACCAGCCCTGCCATTTACGCCAGGCATCTCTGAATGTCTTGCGAGCGGCACACATAGGACATTTCTGTACAAAAACTGATCCAGAAGAGATGTACAAAACTCCAAGAATATTTTAACAGTACAAATACAAGAACTTATATTGGAATCTGAGGATTGAAAAGCGAATATAAAATTCTTGCACTTGCATTCGTGAAACACATACATTTTTTTCATTGCAGTATCTAATTTTGTGTATTGATAGAGAACTCGAGTTAGAAAAGTAGTGGAACGAAATTTTAAAATTATTATTATTATTATTTTAAAACACGAAAACATTCGTAAAGCGTTTGCTAATTTTAGTTTTTTAAAGGATGGGGATTATTTTCTCCCCTTTTTATTGTAGTATAAGCTATTACCACATACAGAAGGAATGAATTCGTCTCTACTTCTATATCTTTCACAGCCTTAGCATACTATCTTTATTACAGCCCTCGTATTCTTTTCTCTTTCTCTTTTCTCTCGGGTTATCAAGATGCCGTTTTGGATATTTTATCTGTCCCGATTCATTGCTGTATACTCCTCTTGATAAAAAAAGAAGGAATATGTTAGAATAAAGTACAGACCTTTGACAAGTAGTTTTTAAATCTAATGTCAAATTATATTCTTTAATCGTTTTGTGAACACTCACACATTAAAAACCGCTACAATTTGAAGATATTTCAAATGCATCGGACATATATTTAGAATCTATTTTATTCTAGAAGCAGATAATGGTCTTCCGGTGCCAATTAAATTTGCATGTTTACGGAAAATGACCTAAATCTTCCTATCTAATTTTCACCAGTCCAACCATTCAGTGACAAGCGAATAATCTCCGCATTCAATGTCAAGACGTACGTGGCACGTGCATCGATCAGTTGCTTTTCATCGGGCTAGTTCATTGCCGGATCATTCCAGCATTCAAGAACGTTTCAATGGCCACCGTATTGAATCCAAAGTCGTATCAATCGCCTTTCAAGCTGTTAGTTGAATGCCGGTTCACGCCATTCTTTGGAAGAGCCTTCCCTACTACAGGAAGACTCTGCATTGAACGAATCTTTTCCTTTTCCTCGCCTTACCTTCGCTGGCATTTTTCTCGCGCGGCGTGACGTCACGGAGTTTTTGGCAGGAAGCTCCCGGCGCAAGGCTTCCGCCGCGATGTATTCGCAGACGTCGTCGTCGACGAGAAGGGCCTCTCGCAAAAAGAGGCGCGTGCAAGTGTCACCTCCCACGACACACAGTGGGCCAAACGCGCGCCGTGTTTGGCAAAAGGATTGATTGGTGATTTCGGGTGCGTCAACTACGAAGGACATTGGTCCCGTAAATGTAGTGCGTCTTTCTTCCTGAGGAGGAGGCAGTGATCCCCCGCTAGATGGTGACATCCGACCCGCTCGTCGGATAGAGGGTTTTTTCCCTTCCAGCGAAGCTTTGTGATCGCCCCAGCCGGGACAAGCTCTAAACTCCCGACCGGTCTCTCGGTAGGTGTGGTAGTGTAGTGCATATAAATGCAAGTGTGTCGGGTGAGGGTTGGACACGGCTCAGGAAGGTAAGATCGAGCGTGGGCCGTGGCTCGATTGTTAGGTACTGCTCCGGCATTCGTCTGGTGTTGATCAGAAAAACCACGGAAATCTACCGATTAGAGCACTTCGCCAGTAGAATACTCGTCCAGATATCGGTTGAATTCGACTAATCTATCTAGCCTGTGACGAAAATCCTGCCACCGTCTGGACTCGAACGCCGGGACCTCCAGCTCAGAGATACGGTAGGAACATCAATTTGGGACTAATGATCTCAGCAGTTGACGCACCAGAAAAGACGAAATAATCAGTCAAAATGGGCATTCTCTCTTTACTTAAGGCAATGGAAATGGCAGCCCCGGTGGATTAATGAGCGACTCCGATCATCTGTCGTATGTGTGGTTGTAAGTTCGTAAGAAAGAAACATTCATGGTCTTTCAAACGTTTCAGCATGTTGAACACTTGTGTGCCACAATTCAAACATTAAATATAAACAGTCATTCAGTGTGCAGGCTGTTTAGATATAATTTCACCAGGTACATGAGAGATTAACAGGTTATCTACTAATTACTAAATTCGGGAAGCATTTCTTTCTCTTTGGAGTAATACGAATGGAAAGGGTGTAACGTATATTGAATTATAAGCCTACGAACTTGAAGGAAATTTGTTATCAATTATTTGCAGTTCTCGGTGTTCAAAGTATTGTTCAATTCATAACTCTAACGCAACTAACTTTGTCACGTATACGCATACATTCTCTCTCCCACTTGCTTTGCCGAGTTTTCATAATGATCCGTTTAATGGAAAATTTGACAGTTCAGACGTGAAGTTCATATTTTGCTAAGGATATTTTTTTAAGTTGAAATTATAAGCCTACGAAGTTTGCCAGTTAATCACTGGGCAAAAGAAAAATCTATTGTTGCTAAAAAGATTTATCTTTTAACTTTTCTATGTTTCGAACGAATCGTTCTTGTAGAAAAAGTGTGTACAAAGAGAAATTAAATAGATTTTATTTTTACGAATACATTAATGCTTTTTATTGCCTTCGATGCGGAGCTTGAAAAAACGCTACACAATTTACCTGGATCGAGAGAATCGTGGTTACGAGAGAAATGTGAAAACAGTTAAATGTTGCAACACGTCCTCTTATGGAGGGAATTTTAAGAGGGGATTATGAAAGGTAATTGTGGGAGGGTAATATGCAATGGCAAACAAAGTCAAGTTAACATTTTGTTAATTAGTAAATGAGTAATTCTTAATAATTAAAATGGGGTAAAAAATAAAACATTTTATTACCACTGGCGTTAACTGGTTGTAATGAACGAGCGGCGACAAAATGCCCGGGGGCTTTTTATCGCTGTTCGATCAACAGAACTCCTATAACGTCCTTGGTGAGTAAACAACTATTAGTTAATGCAAAAGCATGTCAATAAACTCTGAACTCATTGGTTTTGTGGTGAAATGCCGTTGGCATTTAAAATTAAATGATCACAGGTGTTGTCAGTGCCAACAATTCTATTCATTTCAAGAGCAGCCTTCGATGGCTTATCCATCATCATCAGTTTCTGCTGTCTGAAAGCCACAAAACGACTAGAGACGAGACAAAACGAAAGAGTCGTTTTGTGTTTTCCAGAGAGCAGAAACTAATGATGATGGCTAAGCCATCGAAAGCTGCTCGTGAAATAAATAGCATTGTTGGCAATGACAACACCTGTAATCACTTGAAATCTTTTCTTTTCATGTGTGTTTGGATGTTGAGAACCCGAGTTTTGTCCGCTTTTTTGCGTCCTTGAATCTACCGTGCAGTTGTGGTGGGCGCGGCGGAAGGCAGTGGCTTAGAGCGAAGGCGCCGCGCGGCCTCTCCGCGCTTCTTATTCCGGCGTCGCGGCGCTGCGGGAGGCTCAGCGAAAGGGCAGAGGCGCGCGGAATGAAGAGAGGCTGCACGCGATGCAGAGGCGGAAGCGCAGACTCAGATGGCGGGGGTGGCGGGGGGAGGGGGGCAGAGATGGCAATGGTGGCGGAGATGCAGGAGAGAAAGGAGCGAGTAACCGGAAGGGAAGGGGAAGATGGAGGTAAGGGCTCTGGAGAAGGTAAGAAACCGGGACGGAGGAGATAAGGTGGGGATGGAGGAAGTGCGAGGAGGTCGGAGAAGGAGATGAGGTGGGTCGGTGAAGGATATGGATTCTGGGTCGTGGAAGAGTTGATGGGGGAGACAGTGGCGGGGCTGGAAGAGGCGGAGGCGGGGCTCGAGGAGATGAAGTGGAGAAGGACGAGAAGGAAGCGTTGGTGTAGATTGAGGCGGTGCTGGAGGAGTTTGAGGCGGTTGCTGGAGAAGATTGAAGCGTGGTTAGAGGAAATGGAGGCGCGGCTGGAGAAGATGTAGGCGGATATGGTGGCAGGACTGGAGGAGATACAGGTGTGGTTGGGGGAAATGGAGGTTGGGGGCGGAGGGAGAAATAAAGGCAGAGTCAGTGGAGGAGATTCAGCAGCGGCCAGTGGAGATGGAGACAGAGGAACAAATAAAAGCGGAGGTGACGGCTATGTGGGCGATTGAGTGGAGGAGGTGGAGGCTGAAGTGGAGGTGGATGGAGGAAGGAGTGCAGGGCGAACGCGTCCGCGGACGGCGGGGGCGGCTGCGCGGCGGCTGGATAAAGCGCCGCCAAGATAGCGGGCGAGGGATGGGTGCAGTTGGGGGTGTTGTCGAGGCACTTTCGGAGAGATAACGATGAGATACTGGGAGGTAAGATGTTGGCGAGAGAGAAGAAGACAGAAGTGATCGCGGGAGGAGCGATCCAGGCGGGTTGCTGGTGGATTAGGAGGTGACTTTTAAGAGGCAGCACGCTTGAAAAGTTTGTGAAAGGTGAATAAGTGTATAAAATTGACATGAGTTGGGATTTTAAGAGAAACGAGCGTTGAGATACTTGAAAATATAGTAGATAGTTCAAAAGCATTAGTAGTGTATTGAATGGATTAACTTGGCAGGGAAGGATGAGAGTATGGTGGAGGAAATGGTAGTGGAAATGGTGGAGGAAATGGCTTGAAGTTATAGAAGGTTTTTCGAGGTATTTTTGAAGATGATTAGATGCTGAGAGACGAGGATGGTGAAACATAAGTCCACATATTAAGCAGCTTTGCTTCGCTCAGAGAGTTCTGTGAAGTTTGTGTTAGTAACATTATTGTGGGTCAGAGTTCATGAATCTTTTAGGAATTTAAAAAAACTCAAAAGATTTGAAATCCATTATTCACAAAAATTCCCCATTTTACATTTGCGAATTTTTCTTCCCAACCTCCCATAGAGATAAAGTTCAAATCCAGCTACTTCAGACCTTAATAGCGGCGGGAGTATATTTCGTTCGTATCATACCGTGTGGCAGCGTTAAGATTTTCTAAAATATCTCTCTTCTAAAATATTGGGAACGATATTTCCTGGTTCCTTAAACGTATTATTCATCCCACAAGGCATTTGGTCCCAAACAGATGAAATTGTAATCTTTATACTAAAGTGCGACTCCAAACACGTTCGGCAAGTTGCTGTACACTTTATTTTAACCCATAGGAGTTAGCGTGTTACCTGCGCTCATGATGGCCTTCTCCCAGCTCCCGCCACTCTCTGCTATGGCCACTCCGTTGCTCGCCTACGACCGATAGAGGTTGAGTTGCTTCGTACAGTGTAGAGCAGTGTTGTCAAGATCGATGCCACGAGCGGGAGTCCGTGGCACGAGAGCCACGACGAAATCGCCTCTCGACGTAGTTCATAACCCCGCCGCAAGAAACAACGCCGTCACTATTGTAAAATGGCGGGGCCTACTAATAGTTTCCCCTCCCGACGCTAATGTCGCAGGGAAGCTCGTGGCATGGCACGGTGCCACAAGGCGTGCCACTGCCACCAGTAGGAGACCTTGATACCACTGGTGTAGAGGTTTAAAAAATCTATACCCTAAAACATTTTTATCCGTACTCACGGTCAGGATACGTACAACCACGAATGCATATCCTGAAAACGGTGAGGCGTGACTTTACTACCCACGAGGTTGTGGTCACTTTCACTTGTGTTACCCGAGCCGAGTAAAACGATACTGCTGTAGTTATTATCGTTATTAAAACGTTATGAAGAAAACAACAGACATGGGTACAGTTGTAAACTGAAGCGATAACTGATGTTAATAACTAGCCAATTTCGTTGGTTGTAATTTGGGCTATATAAATTGTTCAATACTTTTCTATATCACCTTCTTATAAGAAAAATGCATTTTGAGTGACTTTCTGTCCCTCTGGTCCCTCTGTTGTACAGTATTACGAAAATAGGATAGTTTCTTAGTTTGCTTGTACACAAAAAACAATGAAATTTTCACATTTTTGTTTATTTAATTCTTTATAAAAACTATGAAACAACTAAGAAAAGAGATCAAAACGAGTTATTAAAGAATAATACATCAAGTGGGCCAAGGATAAACACTTTAATTTTTGGAAGGTTTTGGAAATGCATATAGTAAGACTTTTATTCGGAATAGGTGTATTGTCCAGGTGACGTACCTCCAGTAAAAGGGAGCGGATCAAACTTCAACGTGTCTTGATCACAAATGGACTCATTTTTTCAGTTCTACAGGTCCAATGCTCCCAGTTTGAGATACGGCACCACTAACAAAATATCAATGTTTTAAAACACAATAATAAGAAAATTTAACGAAACTTTCAATATCTGATTGGAATAAAACTAACAGATAATATGTATCGGCGAAAACGTCACTAATTTACATTTTACTTTGATCACTTCGATCTGAAGGATGATCAACTTATGAATATCTGAATGAATATGTAGATTTTATAAATATCTTATGAATATATAGATTTTTATTATTGTGGTTCATTCTTCATTTAAAAGAATTAATACATACCACATGTCCAGTCATCGGGCCGTCAGTGTCATCGGGCTCTCGAAGCATCAGCTTCAATAAGTCGATGTTAAATACATCAATGTTTTGAAAACATCCACACCGGTAACTAAACACTATTCCGGCGTCGTCGTCTTGCGGAGTCTCCATCCTACATGAGTAGCGCTGCAACGCGGCGAGGGCCGAGGCGCGTTGTGGTGGGGTGGGGAGGGGCGGGACTCGGCCTGGCGGGGCGCGGCGGGACGCGGAGAACGGGGCGCGACGGTGTAGACGGGGCGGGGTCGGCGGGCGGGTCGCTGGGGGGTCGGCTGGGCGGGGTTGGCGAGGCTGAGCGGGACGGGGCGGGACGAGCGCAAAGAAGGGAACGCGGTTGGCGGCGGGGGCGGGGAGGGCGGATGTCGTTAGCAAGGGCCCGGAAGCGCGCTGTGCGTGGGCGGCGGTGGCGCCTCCGCGCGCGCGGCGGCGGAGCAGGAAATCGTTATGAGGCGCGCGCTCTCCGCCCTCTGACGCCAAATTGCACCAATCGCTCCCCAGAGCACCAAACCGCGCGGGAACTGGAGCCGGGGCCGCGGTCGAGGATGATAGCGGCGGTGGCGGCGGCGCTGGCAGTGATGGTGGAGGCGAATGAGTTGGAGGAGGCGGTCGTGAGTGGGAGACCACGGTTGAGTGAAAAGGGTTTCCGGACGAGTGAACCACTTAGGTCATGAACCCCGTAATCTTAGTGCATGTTGCATCCCAGGAGGAACTGGAATTGGGCGCTAACACTTTAGGTTGCGGTTTTTCCCTTCCTAGAATCAACCCTCAACGGGGCACTGCCCATCCCGGAACAAACTTCGAACTCTTGACTGGTCTTCCCTACAGGACGTAGTGTATGTGAGCCTGGGTTAGCGAGAGGATGAGGAAGGAAAGATCGTGCGTGGTGCGTGGTGCGTGGCCCGTTTGTTAGGATACTGCTCCGCATTCGCTTAAAACTGATTGAAGAAACTACGAAAAACTATGGTTTTCCCGACGAGAGCGAAGATTGAGGAAGCAGAGAAGATGGAGTCAATAGAGACATGAGCAGAGAATGGCGTTGGACTGAATGTCGACGGCGGGGGCAGAATCATGGAGATGTAGTCAGAAGTGGGATAAAGGAAAGTGTAGAAGAGATGTTGATGTGGTAGATTGATTGATTAGTGTGATTCCGGCACGTCATCTGGTAAGGTCTTTAGTTCCGTAAGCGTAGTGCATGTTTATGGGCGTGAGTTGGCGGTGTCTTCTCCGCTGGATGGAGGTAACCGGCGCCGATCTAAACGTCGGCTAGCCGGGTTTCTCCCAACCAGGTATCTCCCACCAGTGACGAATCGCTCAAATCTGGACAAACTTTAAGCTCCCGACTGGTCTCTGTACGTGGTGTAAGGGTGTAGGTAGGATAGGAGCAGGAAGGGGATGGAAAGATCTCGCGCGGTCTATGACCCGTTTGTTAGGGTTCTGCTCCAGGCATTCGCCTGTTTTTCACAGGAAGAAAACACGTAAAACTACCGATCAGAGCCGCCGGCCGCTATAGTTCTCCTTCAGACAGCGGCCAAGCTAATGTCGAAAATCCTGTCACCGTCGGGACTCGAAACCTAGGAGCCACCCCGCCAAAGGCACTGCAGTGACATCAACTGATGCCCTGAGCCACCTCTGTGGGTTGGGCGTGGTCGAAGACGGGGACACAGCCGACTTCAGTTGCGGCGAGATCAGGCGTTGGGAGCGGCTGTCACTGCTGGAGTCCGGGAGGACAGCGGTAGTCATAGATGGGGGAACATGCGAAAGCCGGCGATGAAGAACAAGGCAGAGGCAGGCAACGTCCAAGGAGAGAGAGGCCAATTGCGCGTTGCCGCTCCAACAATGGCCACAGCCCCTCAGAGAAGCGCCCGGTCCTCTTTAAGAGGCCTTGGAAATGAGGGCAGCCGCCTCCAATGCGACCGCGGGTATTCCTGCAGGAGAATGGCGGCTACCCGCGCACCAAACTTTTATGTTTCCTTTTCTTCCTTTTTGAATTTTCGCAATTGTTACTTTCAAATGTTAGTCTCGGGTCCCATCACTTATACGATTCTTGACTTCTTATTCTTATATCCTAGTTGAGAAATGGTACAGATTATTATTTCATTTTTCTTTCGGGCGTTTTTTACGTATTACTCTGATCATTGTCATCATTTTCTACTAACCTTTCTTGTAAATGAAAAATATTACATAGTTTAGCATTTCATTAGTCTTTTGGTTGGTACTTATCACATGATTTATGAGTATTTGGAATAAATTATTCTCATCGAGACTATTCAGCTAATCTCTTTACTCATGTTCTCAGTAACTTTTATTTCGGTCCTCAAAATTATCTATTCGGGCTTATAAACAAATTACTAAAAGCAATGTCTTCATAATTCTCAAGAAGGTAATATTGAAATATGACCATGTTGTTATAAAGCGACTTAAATATATAAAATATGGAATTATGTAGTTGTAAGAAATTCAGTAGGTAAGAAGGTAAGAAACTCAGTTCTCTGATTTTCGTTTCCTTCCACAAAACATTTGCTCTTGGCCACTTCAGTGCTGGATTGAACCGTCCGTGGCGTGTTTCGGATTCCTTTTTCGGAAATATGAGGTGACGCCACGTCCATTATTCATGGAGTTTATTTCCGACCCCGGATCTGTGATAGCCTATGACGTTGCGCGGTCACGAACGGTCTCATTGAGAAAAAACGCAGCATCGTTTGGTTAGGTGTTTTGTGCCTCCTGCTGGAAGAAAGCCAAGAAGACTTTGGGGGTCTTCATTTTACCTGCATCTATCTTGGGCGGCCCCGCGGGGAAGTTCGTTTGAAGGTGCCGACCTCCCCTTTTTGAGCCGCTCCGCGCCTGACGTTTCCATTGCGGCGAGAGGGAAAAGGGAACTAAAACGGGGTATTACCTGACATTAGAACTTTAATCAAGTAACACGGAATTTTCCAACAAAGACATGAAATTTTCTGCAAAATTTAATTTTTTTTTAAAGTAATCAGTAGTCACTGTATATATTGCTTGTGGAATTTGCCATGTGGTGAATGGAGAACTGAATCGAATGGTAACATATAGATGAAAATAAGTTTTATTTCTTCTGTATGAAAATAAAATATTCCACTGCGTTCATCCTATTAGCAGACTTGTCGATTTTTACACCAAAACGTGAAAGGTATCGTTTCGCGTTCACTGTTGTCTATTCTACGAATTCAGTTATAATGAACTTCGCTAACATTGACGACCAACATGTGTATCTCAGCTCCGTTACCTACCACCACCAGTGTATGATCCACCATCCATTGCTGTTATCCACCATCACCAGTCACCGTATCCACCACTGTCACAACGATCTACTCCTAAGACCACAAGTATAGAGATTACGTGAGAAGGGACCGCTTTGACAGTTACTGCCTGGCTACAGGTGGCAACAAAACTGCAGATTATGTCTATACGCTCAATTCGTCAATGTGTTAGTTTGCAATTGGCTAATGTGAAAATGGTTTCGACACCACCTGTTATAATGTCATCTTCCGGCATGTTTTGTTTCGCATCCTGTCAAATTGGTTCCTTCTTAGAGTAACTTTTCTGTATGAGCTGCAGCAACAACCGCCACCGCTATAGCAACTACCACAATCTTTTACCACAACGACCAACACCATAACCATCACCAAACCCCACCAATACTGACACCACCACCACTTTACCCACCTCTATTCCACCTGCATCCTCCACCTCCATCTCCCGCAAGTACCAAAACTACAGTACCCCCCCTCCGCCACAGCTATACATACGTACTTTCATCACCACCAGTAGAACCAAAAGTACTCCCACGACCAATTTGACGCATCTGGCCAAATGGAGCGGCTTCCCCAGGGGGCACAGGCGAGTGAGAGGTCTCCGCCCGCATGGAGGGCAGGCGCTAATCAGTTGAAGCGGCCGCCGCGCCGCGCCACCAAGCCTCATCGGCTCTGGCCTGTTGACACAGCGCGCCCTAACAGCCTCCGCCCAGCCCCGCCCCGCCCTCGCCAATTGACACAACTCTTCAATCCCCAGCGCCCTCGACGCCGCCGGTCCTCGGCCACCAAATTCGTGACCTCGCCTCCGGCAGATGGGTCGACCGCCGCCGCGATGGCCTGGCTATGGCCGGCTGTCTCCACCCAGTCGCCCCGCTTATTTTCTTCTCTACAACGTTTCGTTTTCGCCTGCCTCTCTCTCTATCTCTTTCTCTCTCTCAGTCTATATCTGTCTCTCTCTCTACATCTTTATCTCTCGTTCTGTCTCTCTCTCCCTATTTCTATTCTCTCTCTTTCTATTTCCCTCTATCACTTTATTTCTCTCTCTCTCGATCCATCTATATCTACCTCTGTCTCTCTTTCTCTCTCTCTTCATCTCTTTTTTATTTCTCTCTCTTTCTGTCCCTATCTCTCTCACCCTCTCTCTATTTCTCTCTCTCTTTCTCCCTCTAGTGTGTTTGCCACTATATATGGATATAATTTTAAAATAAAAAAATATCGCAGAGGGAGAAGAAGATGGTACTTAGTTGCGTTTAAATTTTGTTTTGAAGCAATTACAATGCGTCTTTTCACTTTAGATGCAAGAAAAGTTTTAAAGTGTTTCGAATTCTCGTTTGATTCAGCAACTAAAGTTTTCTATGCATCACGGGCGTTACTAGATGTTTTTTGTCCCTCGGGCGACTTCCCACCCCTCGAGCCAGAGGTCCTCAGGTTTGAAAGTCGCCCTCGGTGCAAAAACATCTACTTAACTAGATACATGAATAACTATTATAACAATTTTCCCATTATGTCAAACGATTGATTGATTAGTGACAGCGGGCGCGGCAACCTATTATGGTCATTACTTCCGTGGTTGAGGGCTAAGCTCCCGGCTGGTCTCCCGACAAGTGTAAGTGTGTGTGTGACAGTAAGGGGTGAGGATAGGACAAGAAAGAGGAAGGAAAGACTGCGCGCGGTCAGTGGCCCATTTGTTAGTGTACTGCTCTTGCATTCTTCTGATTTTGATCATACATTTGTCCCAGAAAGCATGCCACATGAGACTCAGAAAACTACCGACCAGAACAGACGGCAGCTAGAATTCTCCTCTAGTCAGCGTCTGCATTCAACCTGATCTAGCTATACTGCGATTTTCGTAACTTTGTCCCCTGACAGAAATCAGCTGTTCACGGTTTCATCCAACCGGGAGCTCAAACGTCACCATAGTGACGTCACTATCGCGAAATATAAGCTTCTGATTGGATGGCAGCGAAACAGCTGATTCCTGTCAGGGACAAAGTTACAAAAATCGCAGTATACTGTCGAAAATCCAGCCACCATCGCGTAAGGCAGAACGATCTGGACGCCAGCCGCGACGCGTCATCGGGCTTTGTCGTATGCCCTCCGCGTGTCGCCAATCGGGCGTGGGGCGAGCGCTTCCGCTTCCGTCTGCGCGATGAGACGTGCGGGTCCTACAACCAGGGGGCGGGGCCCTTGCAGCCTCCCTTCCACGATAGGCAGATGGAATTGTTCGGGAATTGTTGCTGTTCGATTGATATTTTCAGGCACGTCAACTGCTCTAGTTATCAGTCCCGTTACTGTAGTGAATGTTTTATTCCGGGAAATGGCTGTCTTGCTAAGCCGCTGGATGGTGAAACCCAGCACCGATCTATTTTGAATTGCCTTATTTTACGTGGCGAGACTAAGGCCATGAGGCCTGCTCTTCCGTCTGACCACGCAAATTTTGCTACTCTCCTTTCACCAACTAGCGGAGAAATAAGGTATTCCTTGGGCAACCAACAGGCGATTTGGAATTTGGCTCAGAGGCGTCATTTAGGCTTGGGATAGGCTTGGGCTAATAATGGGATAATTTAGGCTTGAGAATTTACTAACATGGGACAGCCGGCTTTACTTCCCCTCCGAAGGAAGGCGTTGGAAGGATTTTTTCGCCCTTGAAAATCCACGGCTTTGATCTCGTTTGAAACCCGTGAACTTGGATATAACTGTCCGATACGCTAACCGCTACACTATTTATAGGTCCGGGTAGCGGGGGTTCCCTCAAGTATCTCCTCCAGCCGGGATAAGCTCCCGACATGTGTAGTAGCTCATTGCACGTACGTGTATGTATGTGGGTAAGGGGAGATGGTAGGACAAGAAAGAGAAGGGAGAGACCGCGCAAGTGTGGTGAAGCGACGCTGCCTTGGACGCTTCCGCTTTCACTTCGCCCGGGTCGAGCAGGCATGCCTTCCAGATGTGCGGGCTGACTGCCTGTCCCCCGCCCCCCTGTGAGTGACCCGAACGAGGGCAATGCCACCCCCGCTGCCGCAGGGATGGACTGACCCGGCAGTATATAAAGACGGCGTACGGCCGCCGAGTTGTCGCTTGTTTACCACTCTTCGTGAGCATGGTACTGGTCGCGGCGTCCCCACTCCACGGTTGTCCTCGGGTTGACCAAGTCGGGAATCGACGCAAGACTGAGCCAAGCGACCCACCGCCAAGCCTATTCTGCCTTCGTTACCGCCATTGCCGCAGCCGTCGCTGCCTGCTGCCTACCACCTCTCCCCCATCCTCATGGCAACGACCGACTGAGTGCTGAACTGCGTAGTCTCTGTTAGGATGTGACAATGACCTTGAAACCAAGGCTTATAATAAGCCGCTGTTAATAACCAACCAAGAGTTCGTCGTTCTCCCGTCACATACTCCCTCCCATCCATGTCATCACGACACAAGGTCTGCGGCCTGTTCGTGAGGGTTCTGGTCTGGCATTCGTCTAAGCAGTATTGATCGAAGAAGCTACGGAAAACTACCGATCAGAGCGGCCGCCAACAATTTCCTTTCAAACAGCGGTTGAATTTCTCCTATCTATTTATCCAGAGTGGAAAATCCGCCGCTGTCGGAACTCGAGCCCTAGGATGTTTCGGTCAGATTCACTGCTGAGACAACGGCAGTACTAAGTCTGAGCTAAACTCAGTCGTTCGTTCTTGCGTTCGTTCTTTCGTTCGTTCGTTCCTCGTTAACTTCACGGCTGTGATGTTAAGGTAGTTGTCATCAGTAGTCTCGATGCCACTATTGGCCACCGATAAGAGTGAATGGGAAGTCTTCCCAATCATATCATTATGTGCATATGCACTAATCACCATACGTCCAGCAATATTGCAACGTAGAACAAATGAACGAAGTGACGTGATTCGGTCCGGCCCGTGTTGTGAAGGCAGTGAAATCATGGGTTGCGTGTATGCGAGTCGCATGTGTCTCACTGCAGGCGCATATTTATTTTTTTTGTGGGTTTATGTCCCTGAGAAGGGGCGAGGGACAATCCGAGCATTGACAGCGTTGTTTTTTTCGGTTAAATTGTATTGAGGGTGATTTTGAGATCCAGTCAATCTCTTTTCATTTGAGTACTGAAGATTTCCTGGCTTGTTGTGACGACTACGAAATACGACTACGAAATTCTACTACGTTCGACTACGAAATACGATTGTGGAAAAGAACCGTATCTACGAGGGTTGTGTCAAAAGTTAAGGTTCCCTAACGAGCCAGCAGCCTCGAGGGAAGATGCTAGGCTAAATCCGACTAACAGTGCCATGCGCAGTGGTTCCCCCACTCTCCAGCTCGCCCATCCGCGATTCGCTACGTTGCTCAGTGTTCGCTTGGCAGCCGTCAAAGACGGAAGTATCGATCGCCGCTCCCGCCAAGTGCGAGGTTCGAGCAATAATCCGGTTTCTCCCACACAAGGAAGTTACCGCAATCCAGAAGGAGCAATCCAGAATCGCCGGAGAGGACGACGGACGGAGGGAGTAGTGCTTCATGACAACGCTCGAACCCACGTCGCTCGTCCAACATAAGAGCTTTTGAAGAAATTTGTGTGGACCTATATGCCCCATCCTCAATACAAGCTGGACTTAGCCCCCAGCGATTATCACCTCGTCCCCAAGCTAAAGGACCACTTAGGTGGTAAACGCTTCAAGAGCGACGGTGAAGTCCGAGCAGTGGTCACACACTTTCTCAACGGATTGGCGGGAGAATCTTCGACTTATGAATACAAAAGCTGGAGCACCGTCTTCAAAAACGTATAGAAAAAGGAGACCATATTGAAAAATAGACAACAATGTAAGCTTTTCAACGATGCACAAATTAATAACAATAAATGTTTTCTATTTGTAAAAAATATTGGAACCTTACTTTTGGCACAACACTCCTAATACAAACAGGTAGTTTTCATGATCTATCTTTAAAGACTTACAATAAGCAGAATAACTTAATAAATACAAATAATTTATTGACTTTTTTTTCGTAGTCTATTCCAAATCGTCTGTTGTTTGTTCTTTCTTTCTTTTTCTTCCTTTTTCTCTTTCTTTATCTTTCTTTTTATCTTTCTTCTTCTCGAGTTCATTTTCTAGCAATTATCGCTGGCACTTCCATTCTTCTGTAGCAAGTATGCAGTATAAAGTATGAAGCCGATGAACTTCGTGCTCTCTCTCTCTCTCTCTCTCTCTCTTACTCTCCTTTCTTCTTCTCTTTGTATCTACGTTTGTCGCAACATCATGGCCTTTCTTTATCGATATTTCATCCTCCCCAACTCTATCCACTACAGCCAATCCACTACAGCCTCTTTCCATCTACACCACTGCCACTACTACCCACCACAATCACCATCCACCACAACCACCATATCCATCACTTCTACTTCCATCTCGTTCTCCGCTTCCTTCTCCACTTCCGTGGTCCCGAGCCTAATGAACCGTGCAACGATTGCTCACCAACACAGAGGTTTCACAGAGCTTGCAGTATTGGTACAAGAACTCTTCCGTAGACAGCTGGATGACAAATGTAGTGTCGCTGATTCAGTCAGCGTTTTGCCGATATTGCGGCTTGGTTTTAACGATAGTTCACGGAATAAAGCCCTTTTCCAGGACTATTATTAATTTTTCTTTCGCAGGCTTCCTGAACATAAAGTGATCTTATGATCTGATTACTCGCTTACTCCGTGCATAATTTTTAACTTTCAATGTCGATCCGAACTTACGTAAGGTTTCAATATCACACATAACGATACCTAGAGCGCAGAATGTCAAAAGGCATCTTCAAAGAAATCTCGTTCAAATCAATTTGGTGTACATTGCAAGCAATTGGCCAAACGCTTTCTCTTTCAAGTTTGAGTGTATAAATTATTCCTCTTTTTTGATTTAAATAAGGTAATCTGAGGGTTCGGAGTTCATCGGATATATAGAATTGATATAAACTATTACGTACTAAATAACTCTTTCTAAAATCACAAGTTTCTTCTGCTTCCTCGCTTTGACATGTAAGGAATGTTTTATTCGGCGAAAAGTGCGAAATGCTCATCTCGTACCGAGGATTTTGCAGGTTTTAAACGTTAGTGAATCGCGTGAATTGATCTGTGTGCTTGTTACAATTGACTTAAATAATTTTAAAAAGCATAAAAATGAGAGAGCTGATCCAAATAAATAATTCCTCGAAATAAATAGCATCGGCATCCTTCTTCCATGTATTATAAATTCAACACATATGTATCTTTCTTTAATGATTTATCTCTCTTTCTTGATTTTCATGGTTCTTTAATTTTGGTTGTCTAATGTAAGAAAAGAACATGTATACTAAGCACAAGAGTATCGGGCTGCAAAGACAAAACCTTTTTTTTCATAAATACGAAGTTTATTCTAACGACTCCAGAGAAAGAATACGATTCTTCACAACATTTAACTTTATTTAGAGACCGACAACAAAATACATTTTTCTCATTTCAGAAAACTGAAACCCCCGCTAACGAGAAGAATATCTTTGCCCGGAAAGGTTTCCCAAATGGGAGCTGCCGGGAAACAACAAACGGGCCCGCTCTCTCAGAGCCACCTGGAGCCTGGGTTCCCTGCGTTAATCTGGGCCTCTTCATTCGAGGAGCGTTTCCGCGGTATAATTTCCCATAAAGAGCGGGCCCACCACCGGGCCGCCCCAGGGCTCCACGCGGAGGTTCTGCCGCCCGCCCCGCCCACTCTCGCTCCTCCGTCTCGCCCGCCCCCGCCCCTGCCCCCGCCTACACCGCCGCCGCCGCGTAAATCACTCCTTGCGCCGCGTCAGCCGAGCCGCCGCCGCCGCCGCCCGCACCGCCTCCAAAGCCGCTCTCTCCACCGCCCCCTCCACCCGACAGTGAGCCGAAACTGGGCAAACTTCGCACATGCACTAAAATAAAAATGTAATAAAAAATTAGCCGACCCGAGGAGCTGATGTGGTAGCGCGTTAAATACCTTTACTGGACAGGTTGTGGGTTCCAATCTGATTTGGTGCGGATGTTTGCATTTGTGTCTGCATTTGTTTGTGAGAGTAACATGTCTTGTTGAAAACGTGACGGTGACATGAAACGTCCATTCCCAAATAATTAGTTTTTAGAGTCTACGATAACCTAAAAATTGACACTAAGACAGGAAACATTCTCGCTTCTCCGTCTAGCCCGCTCCAGCCGTCCCCGCCCAAACCGCCGCCGCCGAGTAAATCACTCCTTGCGCCGCGTCAGCTGAGTTGCTGCCGCCGCCGCCGCTCTCTCCACAGCCCCCTCCATCCCTCACCGCCAACTCTGCCCCACAGTGAGCCGAAACTGGTCGAACTTCGGAATTTAAGAAATCCGCCGATCCGGATAGCGGAGATCGTAATGCGGGAGCGCCGGAAATACCTTGACTGGCCAGGTCGTGGGTTCCAATCTTATTTGGCATTGATGTTATAATTTGTCTGTTTTGTCTTTAGAGCTGACATGACTCGTTGAAAACGTGACGATGACATGAAACGTATACTCCTAATAAATAGTTCTTACTTCGAGTCTACGATGAATGCATTTGTCTGTATTGTCTCTGAGACTAACATGTCTCTGAGAGTAACAGTTGAAAACGTGACGGTGACACGAAACGTCCACTCCAAATAAATAGTGTTTAGAGTCTACAATGACCTACAAATTGACACCAATGATAGGAAACTGTCGCTCCTCCGTCGCGCCCGCTCCTCCCCTACCCACACCACCACCGCGTAAAACACTCCTTTCGCCGCGTTAGCCGAGCCACCGCCTCCATCCACCTCTACTACCAACTCCGCCCCCACAGTGAGCCGAAACTGGTCAAACATCGGAATAAAAATATCATAATAAAAAATTAGCCGATCTGAATAGCCTGGATCGCCTGGGCAGGTCAATGCGATTCCAATAGTACTTGGCATGTATGCTTGGATTGGTCTATGTGAATCTCTAGGATTCCTCCCTCGTTGAAAACGTGGCGATGGCGTAAAACGTACCCTCCAAATAAACAAATTACTGCGATTACCTAAAAATTGACACTATGGCAGGCAGCATTCTAACGGGCCCAATCCAAAGAAGGCTAACCGCTTTTGCAAATTATCAATTAGCATTATTAAAATTCCCCTCTTCCACGGAAGTATAGTTTCAAACTTGTAATTTCGAAAGTGGATGCAATTCAATAACAGTATATCCACATTCTAAGAATATTGTGCACGATATTGCTTTTAGTGTTGTTCCCTCGAAGTTATCGACTTTTTGGACTATTCTAATGCTTACCCTATACTAGATTTGTAAGAAAATAATTTAAGGTAGCAGTAATTGTTCTAAAACGTGCTTGATATATATTTAATGAACTCTTCCGTCAAAATCAGCACGTTTTGCTCTGCGTGCTTTTTGAGACACTGTGCCTGCTGCCGTCACCACATTGTCCAGCCTCACACCACGTTCCTCCCTGCCTCTACCGCCAATGCTATTTTCACCTCCGCCTTCAAGCTGACGCCTCCATCGTCCTCACCTCCCAAACACTCTCGTTCTTACGGACCCTCTTATTCGCCTTATCGGAAGATTAATACTTGTGCATCTACATCACATCGACCTCAACGTTCACCATCTTGTTCTTGCATTTTACTTTCACCTCATTATCACCGCTCATTATTATCAATTTCTTTTCTGAATTTTGGCATTCCCTTCTGTTCGACTGTTATTTGTGTCCTCTCGCTTCTAACTTTAAAACAAAACTTTTCTCTCTCCCTCTCTCTGCTCTTTTGTGAATTAGTTCTTTGTAGTTTACACCCTTTCTTTCTCTCTCTCTCTCTCTCTCTCTCTCTCTCTCTCTCTATGTATATATATATATACATTATATATACATATACATTATATACACGTATACATATATACACACACACACACACATATATATATATATATATATATATATATATATATATATATATATATATCCTCCGTCTCTCTCCCCCCTTCCCTCTTTCTGCCTCAGTCGCTTTCTCTCTCTCTCTTATTAATTCTCCCACTTTTTCTCTTATTTCCCTGCAGTATGCAGGTAAATCGAACGTGTTCTTCTAAATTTGCTTTCACTCTTTTATATTCGGATTCTTCTCATTTTATTCTTTCGAGGTGGTCAATTCCCAATATTCATTTATAGTACATAATTTTAGTTACTATCCTTCCCTACCTGGTGTGTGGCCTACACCTCGTTCTTCTCCCGCCTTTCCACCATCCTCCCAGCTTCCCCCTCCTTCCGTTGCCATCACTTACGTCTTCGTAGCGGCTGCCTCCTCTCCGGCGCCGGACGGGGGGCCAGTAATGAACGCCTCTAATTTGTAGTTTACCCTTGCTAATGGCGCCCGCTCACGCGCGGGCGGCGGCGTCGGTGGCGGCTGGTGGCGGCGGGCGGTGGCGGTGGCGGCGGCGGTGGCGGTGGCGGTGGCGGCGGTGGCGGCGGCGGGGGCAGCGCGCGTGGAGGCGCACCGGTCCGGATTCCCCGCAGGCCGCGGGGGGCAGCGGGGGCGGTGGCGGCGGATGAAAAGGAGTGGAGCGGGAGGGAGGGCGAGAGGTGGGCTCGAGACGGATCGCGCTCCGGAGCCCCGTTGCTGCCCGACTGCCTGCCGGTGCCAGGGGTGGGCGCGGGCTGATGCGAAACGGCGAACGCGAAACGCCTGGCCGACCAAGACCGTTTGCCGTGGAGAACTTCTGGAGTACGTGCTTTTAATTTTTTGTTTCGATCACTTGCTCGTTCGTTTTCGGTCGGTCGGAGGACCGATTGTTCGTCCGATCGTCCTTTCTCGTTTGTTCATTTTGGGGTTCGTTCGTTCTTGCCCTTTTCGTGGGCGTACTGTTTCTTTCACGTACTATTTATTTTGTCTATTCTTTCTTTCCACGTGTTCATTCTCTCACACGTTCTTTATTTTGTTTGTTTATTCTTTGGCTTCTTCATTCTTAGGCTTTTTTATTCTTTTGCTTTTTCATACTTTGTCTTTTCATTCTTTGGCTTGTTCATTCTTGGGTTTGTTCATTCTTTGGCTTGATCATTCTTTGACTAGTTCATTCTGTGGCTTGTTCATTTTTTGAATTGTTCATTCTTTCGCGTGTTCATTATTACTCCAGATCATCCTTACACGTGCGCTTCCTTTCACATATTCCTCCTTTTGTGTATTCATTCTCTCGCGTATTCATTGAATGGCTTGGTCATTTTATTACTTGGTCGTTTTATCGCGTGGTCGTTTTATCGCTTGATCATTATATCTCTTGAGCATTATATCTTTTAGGTATTTTATCACTTGGACATTCTATTACTTGGGCCCTCTATCTCGGGGGCATTCTATCGCTTAGGAATTCTATCGCTTGGGCATTCTATCGCTGAAGCATTCTATCGCTTAGGCATTCTATCGCTTAAGCATTCTATCGCTTTACCATTCTATCGCTTTGGCATTGTAATCGCTTTGGCATTCTATCGCTTTTGCATTCTATCGCTTTGTTATTCCATCGCTTTTGGCATTCCATCTCTTTGTCATTCTATCACTTTGGCATTGCATGCATCTTTGGCATTCCATCTGTTTAGAATTCTATCGCTTAGGCATTCCGTTGCTTGGGTATTCCATCGCTATTTCACAAAATCATGTTACAAAAATCTGTTTATGACATTGATATTACAAGTATAGCAATTACTGAATTGAATGCAGATGTTAATTTTGAAGTTGGCTGGGCTTATATTTCACAAGTCAATGACCTAATCTTTTGGTCACTTTTTACGGTTAACTCCTACTGCAAATAAGTGATGCAAAGGTAACGATTAGATCAGGGCCGCTCAAACCATTTTGCTCCGAGGAGGAGCCTCCGGTTGCTCTTTTCTCTTTCGCCGCAGAAAAGAGCAAATGACGTCATCAAATATCGATCGGCCGGCATGTGGCACAGTGGGTCGCGTCGTATTTCTACGGGGTATTTTCCGTTGTTCGGAATGAAAAAAATCTCACAGCTCTGGGAAAGGATATTACGATAGAAAAAAGCAGTAAGATACATTTGTAACATTAATTGGAACAGTTTCTAGATATAAACGTATTAGTGTAATTTGGAAAATAGAAAACGACAATTTGCAATGCAGCATGGAAAGAAAAGTATCTTTTTGCAGATTGCGCCGGCAATACCAATTGTTTAGTTGCACAAAAGTGCTCAATAACATAAAGAAGTTTAATAGCGGTGACATTACACAGTTTATTATGCTGCTGAACATGAAAAGTATAATAAAGGTTGCACAAAAATATGATTTAATAAACTAGTAATAAAAATACTAAAAGTAAAGGAAATTAAAATTAAAAAATGAAGTTGATTGCAAAATCAAATACTCATTACACCTTTTAACTTTTTTTCTCGCAGTATACTTTCTATATTTGAAGAGATGACATGGTGCTATTGAGCCGTAACATGCATTTCAGATTGTGATCTGTAATTGTACTTCTCATTAGAGATTTACAAATTTTCAAAAGCAGCAAAAAATTGCTCACAGTTGTATGTTGATCCAAACGTACTTAACACTCGAGCAGCATTACGATGCAGTTTTGCATTACGATGGTTTTATGGAAAGTTCTTTTCCTAAACGCTCACGTTGTAGTATCGATATGCAATAAAATTAAGCTCTTTTGTATTGTGTTATTTTACTGTCAAAACAAATAAGAACAAAATACATCCAAAACTTACCTTCTGGTGAGGCATGTGTTTTTCAGAACACTGAAAAACTTCCTTTTGTTATTCTTCAGCGTACTAGCCATTTTTCATCAGTATGATTAAATGTATAATGTCTTTGCAAATTGAACTTTTTCACGTGATTGAACCCTTTATGTAAACTAAACATTTGGCATAGCTGCCGTAGTCGGCAAAAAAGATACTTTTCTTCCCATCCTGCATTGAAAATTGTCTGTGAAGTACTCGCGTCAACTTCCATGTTTCCGCGACTGGAGTTACCGGAACACTGTGACAGTGGTTATCGCAAGGCGCGCAACGCTCGGGCTCCGGTGTCCCGCTCTCGGCTGACAAACACGGCTCCGCGCTGCCGATTTGCTCTGCTTGAGAGGCCCTGGATTAGATGAACGATTCTCGTTCTCTCGGCCCTGCTCAAAAACATTACAAAACTATTTATGGCATTTAAATTACAAGCATAATAATCTATCCTATCTATTAAAAAATAATATTAAATATAGACAATTAATGTAGTAATTTGTATGTAATATTGCTAAATTTATAATTCATAAACTAATGTTATTCTTCATAAACAATTATTGCTATATTTATAATAAATTTCATGTACGTCCGCCAAATATATTTTCATATAGTGTTCACAGTTTGGGTCTACATAATCTTATCCATGAATTTTTTAATCGTAATCTTTTACGACTTTCAAGATAACTAAGTTATTAATTTTTTGTACATTAGCAAAAAATGAGAATTCTGTACTTTCGGATTCATTTTCTAAGTAATCCTTCAGGGACGTTTCCGAGAAAGAGAACAGTAAAAGAATTCGAAACGGAACGACAATTTACGTAGAAATGGGATTTGGAGCATGCTTTTCTGTCCAACACGCGATTGTGACATTTACACAGTCGAATGGACAACCTGATAGCCACTTCGCGTGATGCTATTTTTTTATCTGTATTTCTAGTTCGCGTGTAACTCTCGTCATCTGGTTCTTTGAATGTTAACTTCGGATTCTTCGTAGAATGAACTTTGATAGTGTGGTAAACGGAAAAATCACATGCAGCTGTTATTCTCACACTGTTCATTCTTGTTTCGCTGCACTACATTTTCCGTTTCAGTACTGTGTTCTGATGCACAACTAACTGTTCAATAAAAATATCGTTTTTGTGGAATCGTATCATTGTAATATTGAGCACATTTTGTGAAATCAGTTTAGAGCATATTCACTCACGATTGTATATTGTCACATCTGATTTTTACCTCTTAACGCCGAGTTTGCAAAGTTCAAAGGTAAGCAATTCGCTTGTTCGGACGGAATAGTACACTGACTATGTAAAAAAAACGATATTATTTGAGAAACGACCATGAAGTCTCATTATTGGAGAATTTCGCTGATGCTTGGCGTAGTTAATTTTTAAAACTTAATACCTGGTTGGTGTAACCTTCTCGAGCCGACGTGTAGATCGGTGCCGGATCTCACCATACGGAGAAGGAAGGTCACTGCCACTTCCCGCGATAAAACACATGCCACAAGCTATCTATATCTCACAGTGAAACTTGAAGGAAGTTTATTTAGAATGGCTCTTTCGTCCGTGAACAACGGCGATGATGGATTAACAACTCAGGTGTCGAGAACTTAGGAAAGAAGCACCACTCACCAGTAATTACGATAATATCTCAGAGCATCAAATGTTGGTCCCCGCCATTGGGCGGCGTAGCAAGTTTCGGGCAGGCGCGAGTGTGGGCGAATCGGACTGGAAAAGAACGCGTTCTTCCGCGTGACACCGGATCGTGCGCGATCTTTCCTTCTTCTTCCCTACCCTTTCCTTCCTCTTTATTCACATACGCTCTCATGACCAACACTACCACATATACTGAGAGCTTAGAGCGTGTCACGGTTGTGGTGGTATCCCCAATGGTGAGCGATACAATTAGGAAAACTCCGGAAGCCGAAATTGTTGGTCGGCGCCGGAACTGAACCATACCGCGGGGTAAAATCAACGCCACCTCCCAGGTTAAAAACATGCCATACAATTGCAATTAATATTACCCTCACAATTCTCGTTTGGAACTTTTGTCTCTCACAGTGTATCTCGAATGAAGTTCATTTGAGATGCCACTTTCATCCCGTGAGCAATGGCGATGATGGATTAACAACTCAGAAGTCGAGAACTTACGAAAAAAACACCACTCACCAGGGGGCTGTAATTACGATAATATCTTACAACACCAAATGTTGGTCCCTATCAGCGAGCCGTGTAGCACTTTTCGAGTAGCGCGTGCGTGGGCAAAACGGACTGAAAAAAAAACGCGTTCTTCCGCGAGACCCCGAACCGTGCGCGATCTTTCCTTCCTCTTCCCTGCCCTTCCCTTTCCTTACTCTTTACATACATACGCTCTAATGCCCAACACTACCACATATACCGGGAGCTTAGAGCTTGATCTGGCTGAGGTGGTGTCCCTGATGGTGGGAGATACAGATGGGGAAAACTCCGGAAGCCGAACTTGTTGGTCGGCGCCGGAAGTGAACATACCACGGTGGAACATCAACGCTTCCTCCCAGGATAAAAACTTGCCATACGCTTGCAAAAAATATTACCCTCACAATTCTCGTTTGGAACTTTTGTCTCTCACAGTGAATCTCGAATGAAGTTCATTTGAGATGCCACTTTCATCCCGTGAGCAATGGCGATGATGGATTAACAACTCAGAAGTCGAGAACTTACGAAAAAAACACCACTCACCAGGGGGCTGTAATTACGATAATATCTTACAGCAGCAAATGTTGCTCCCCATCAACGAGCGGCGTAGCACGTTTGGGGCAGGCGCGAGCGTGGGCGGCCAGAGTGGAAAAGAACGCGTACTTCCGCGAGGCCGGCGAGAAATTACCGCTCTTTCGAACGGCGCGTTATTAATTTCGCGACGCGCCGGGGTTAAAACCGCTTAACGAGCAAGCTTCTTGCGCCGCCGACACCGCGGCCGACTGCCCAGATTTACGGTCTTGTTAGCCGCGTCAAAGGCGGCTAGCGACCACGACGGCAACGCCGCTGGAGAACGGCAATTTCCGCTCTGATTTACCGCGCGGGGAATCTTCGCTCTATACATTTTTTCGCGTTTTTGGCGGGCGCGCTGTCAGCTCGTGGAAGTTTCCGCGCTCGCTTTGTTTTTGTCTTTTTTCTTTTTAGGTTTTAAACGCAACTTATTCCAGGTGTGTCGAGTTCATCTCAGAGCCAGTAATGCTGCTAAGTCTGTGTCGACTGTCAGCAGAACGTTCTATGTTTCGAGTTATGACGGTCGAGGGTTTTAGAATGTGCTAGATAGGTAGATCGAATTGAGGCGGGGGAAGGCTGGAGGAGAATTCTGGCGGCAACCGGCTCTATAGTTTTCCAAGGTTTCTCCGATCAGTAACAGGCAAATTTCGAGGTAGTACCCTATCAAATGGCCCACGAGTCGCGCATTGTCTTTCCTTTCTTTCTCTCTTGTCCTATCCCCCGCCTACTCACACTTTCACTTATATGCACTACCAGGCACGAGTTTTTTCGAGTTTGTACTCGGGTGAAGTAAACGTTTTGAGAACGAAACAAAATATATGCACGTTTCTTCGAAGGAGAAGTAAAGTTCGCCAACCAAATGCGCAGATCTTCTGGATGAGAAAGCACCTCAAGTTTATTGACCACATTGAGATGAATTCTAGAATCGTTTACCGTACTGTAAATGAATACGTTATCAGCTAAATGGAATCTCCATAGTTTGATGTTATCTCTATTGCACACCACTAGTACTGCAAAGGGGCTTAATTAAATATAGGGCAAAATAGAATAACAATCCTGCGGTAAAAGGCATAGTGATATTTTCTCTTTCGGTATGAATTTATTACATAGTTTGATGTGATTTACTTCATTATTCCCACCGCGGGCTTTTCATATTCCTGTTTATAGTAAAATTAACTACATTTTTTTCTTTTGCAGGTGAGGAGGATTGGAACATAATCAAAGACTTGATCAGCTCGTGACTTAATTTGTCCGGACACATTTTAGTGAAAATCAGTAAGTATTGTAATTATTCTCATTTTCTTATTCTTCTTGAGCCCCCATTCATAGCGATGTGAGACGTTGGAGACAAAACTCTTCAGATAACTGATACTTCTCTTTCCTGGGCAGTAATGATATGATGAATGAACCTTACATAATTACATAAAATAATAATCATATAAACCTAACAAATATAATAAATAATAAATATAAACATAATAATCCTTACATAATTCAGTCTAGAAGAATGTTGGCGGACTGCTCTCAGCTATCGTTTCCGTTATATCTCACGAATGATTTCAGAAAGATGTTTTAACAGTATCATAAACAAACGGATGGAGACTTGCTTACCTATCCTCACTTCTCATACTTCACATCCTCACTTCCGTAGATTCGTACGCTTGGTCTACCTCCGTTCCCGTGTCGTCCATCCTCCCATTCTCTCAAAAGCCGTCGAATACAGTAAGCGCGCGGATATCACCTGAGTTGCAGTGCCACCCCCATCGGGGACACCACCATAGCCGAGACAAGCTCTATTCTCTCGGTATATGTGGTAGTGTTGGGCATGAGAGCGTATGTGAATAAAGAGTAAGGACACGACAAGGAAGAGGAAGGGAAGATGGAAGGATACATTGAGAGGAAGAATACATGAAACAAAAAGTATCTGCTAGTACTGCAGTACTACCGCGCAGATCAGACAACCCTTGATCTCGAAGCATTGTGGACTTGTCACAGCGCTGGCTTTGGTTTCTAAACGCTTGTGAGAGAGAGTTATTGAACATTGAAGTGCAGATTTAGTTTTTGATATCTTTGGGATAACTATAGCGAATGCGTACTTAAGACAGCAGCAGAAAAGCTGGGAGTATCTGTGCCTCACACTGGATGAGAATTCAAGAGCCAGCCGCTGAAGACAGGCTGCGATCCACCCGAGATTCTTCATTCTCTATCTCTTTTTAAATTATTTTTATTTTAAGTTTCATAAACTTCAATTGTCATGGGAGATTAAAGTATTAATTAAATCTGTGGCCACGGTGTAAAAGTTCTTGAGTCAAAAATTTAGTTCATAGAAAACGAGGTTTAAATTATTAAGCCAACGCTTTTTCCTATACTCAACGCTATTTCCCAGCGCTTTTTTTCTCGTTAAGGAGGAAACATTTGAATTCGGTCATTTTACTAAAAAAACAAAACAGTATATACGTAACTTGTAGTTTCAGTACTTAAGCTAATTTCGCAAAAAAATTATTTTAGAAATTTTACCCCGTGAAAACAAAAATGCAATGACAAATCTGTGAAAATATCAATATTTGTACAAATTTTATTACTTTTTCTTGATAACTCGGTGATGACAAAATGTCATTGAAATTTTCATTTTCTAGATTCTCTAGTCTATCTGGATTGTGAATGGGACATTCCAGAAGGATGTGGTTTATTGATAAAACTATTGCAGATGGTACAGATTGGTTCAACTTTCTCAATTAGAAATTTATGAGAGAATGATTTGATCTAATTCTTGACAGAGCAATTTTTCCTTGACAATCAATTGAGGGATTAGCTATCAGTCCAGAGAAGTTAGATATATATTTTTTAAGTTTGCTGAATTTTTCATTTTGCCGTATTTTGTACCACAGGATATTAAATTTGTTCCTAAATGTATGTTCAAATGTCTTGAATTCTGTTTGTTTAGGATGGATAATATTACTGCACTGAAGCTCTTTTAGCTTCGAGATCGGCGAAATCATTAACAAATATATATTTATGTGCTGATATCCATGCAAATTCTCAATCTTATCTCCACTCTCAAAAAACGAAAGGGAGTAGGCCTGCCTCCTAACTCCATATACTCCATGCTTCTAGTAGAAAATCTCCGATGGTGCTGCAAGAACGTTAGTGACTGACCAGAGCTGTATCTGAGCTGCAGCTCCATGAGAAAGATAGACGCGAACGTACTTTGCCATTCACTGCTTAAAGATCCTGTCGGTACAAGGAACATGGCGTGCCCTGCAATGTGCAGTTCAGTCTCCCGAGTCTTGTAATTGGAAGAGTGGGAGCCATGTGGTGATTTGCATCTTAACTCGTGCCACGGAGTCCTCCTCTACAGTAACGGTGAACGTCGTACTTCTATTTGCGCTGGAAGTGAGCTAGATCCGTGTGTGGATGATTTTTTTTCTCGTGACGGTGAAGGAGTGTTCGCGTGTCAGTCAGCGTCCGCTGCGCACATACGGGTGTGCTTCACGACTCGATAGTAGGTATGCCACATCGATGAAAATGTTTCCAAAACATGGGTGTTTCTATAAAAATATCTAAAGGTTCTAGATGTTTCTATAAAAATATCGGGAGAGAGTAACCGAAAAGTAAGTGTAGAGGAGATGGCGCGGACGATCTTCTGTGGCGCTGTTTGATTTCAGGCGCGGAGGAGGCCAAAGACTGGAATGAGAAGGAGTGTCGCCCGCACCAGGAAATAAATAAATAGTTTAGAAAAAGTCTGGTAGATTAGCATGTACTCGACTTCTGACGATAGGTTTTTCCCCTTCAGGGGCTTTTTCCTCAGGCGTACCTTATGGTCTCTTTTCTGCGGCTTGATGCAATGAGGAGACAATTTGGAGTGAATGCCAAAATTCGAACGGTTAGAAGGTGATAGGATGTAGGTACTGAAATGGCTTTAAGGCCTTCAGCCTAGCCCCTTTGTATCAAGTTATGTAATTTATATATGGAATAATTAACGAATTAAATAAAGTTTTAAAAAATATACAAATATCGATGTTTTAAACATCGATGTATTGAAACCGATATGTTTTGAACATAGATATTTTGGGTAAGTTTTGTAAAGGTTAAAATATGAAATAATAACTGATGGTACCACTGAGTTCGAACTACTTGATCGCGGTTTGCACTACGTTCATCGAGCTGTCCCTCGCTCATAACTTTGTATTCAGTTAAATTTTAAGATATTTTTCTTGAAATCAAAAGTGTTGAGAAACGCTAACGTTGAATTCTGCGCCGCTTTCGAGTCAGGCGGTGCGATGCGGTGCGATGCAGTGCGATGCAGTGTGATGCGATGCGGTGTGATGTGGTGCTATGCGGTGCGATGTGATGCGATGCGATGCGATGCGATGCGTTGCGGAGCATTGCGGCGCGATGCGGCGCAATGCGGCGAGATGCGGCGCGTGAATTCTACAGTTTAGTGAACCGGTTTACAAATAAATATCACGTGACAGGAATGTTAGACTGTAGGGTCTAATGTAATATCATGTTATCTGGATTACAGGGAACTGGACACACATGTGATGTCTTGAATAACACTGATTTGCTTGAATGCGCGTCCACAACATGTATGAATGACTGAGCCCATTGAGAGAGAAAATCGAGGGTACGTGACGGCTGCATCATTGACCCAGCCGCAGAGCAGGCTGCCGGCCGTCTCTCAATGCGGGCCGCGTACGCCGACGCGCTGGGCCTCAACGGGAGATGACGCTGGCGGGAGGCGAAACGGACCGCAGGCGGCAGAGGCGGAGGTGGACCAAGAGACGGTGATGGAACGGAGTAGGAAGAGGTAGCGGGGTGGAGTAGGGTGAAGAGGCAGTGATGCAGTGGGATGAGGAGGCGGGGACGGGGTAGGATGAGGAGGCGGGGACGGAGTAGGATGAGATGGGCAAGGAGGATGAGGAAGCGGGGATGGCGTAGGATGAGTCGGGGACGAAGTACGATGAGGAGACGGGTGCGAAATAGGATAAGGAGGCGGGGACAGTATAGGATGAGGTGGGGACGAAACAAGATGAGGAGGCGCGGAGGCGGACAGAGTAGTACGACGAACGAGAAAGCGGGGACGGAGTAGAATGGGGAGGCGGAGTCTGGGTAGAATGAGGATGTGGGGACTGAGTAGGACGACGAGGCGAGGACGGAGAAAGATGAAGAGCCAATGACGAAGTAGGATGAGACGAGTGCGAAGTAGGATGAGGAAGCGGGCACGGAGTACGATGAAGACGCGGGGACGGAGTAGGATGAGGAAACAAAGGAGATGTTGGAAGAGGAGGCGGAGGGGAATTATGGCAAAGAGGCGAGGACGGAGTAAGATGAAGCAGGGACGGAGTAAGAAGAGGAAGCGGGGAGTAGAATGATAAGACGGACGATGGTAGAAGAGGAGGTGGGGGTGAAGTTACAAGTGGAGGCGGGAAGGCGCGGGAAATATGAGATGGATATGCGCTGGAAGAGGTGGAGACTTAGCATCGTTGGAGGCGGAGACGGTGGAATATGTGTAGTGGGAGTGGTGGCGGAAGGACACGTAAGTGGTGATGGAAACTCGCAGAGGAAGCGGAATCGTTGGCGAAGTTAGAGATGGAGACCGACAAAGGATAAAGCGAAAAGAAAACGGGCATAGGAAGCGAAGATGGGCGGAAATGAAGGTGGATACGGAAAAATGTAAAAGAATAAGCGGTGACGGACGGATATACGAAGGCGATGACGGAGGCTTTTGTACAAATCTGGAGAAAGGGACAAAGAAGGCGAAAAAATATGGAAAAGAAGGAGTCGTTCGCATTCATCTGGATGGAGAGAGGAAAAGAAGAAGAAGAACTAAGAAACGAGGTGAAGGTGAGGCACATGTGGTAAGGAAACTAAACTGCCGGAAGATCGGAAGCATAAAGTGGGTGCGAAATGGGAAATGGATAAAGAGTTAAATGTTGTAACTGACAAGAGAGAGCAAAAGGAGGAAATTAAGAAGGTGAAGGGTTGATTTGACACAGACGAAGAGACGGAAATAAGTAGCGTCATAGGGAAAGGAGGAGTCATAGGGGTCGTCTATAAATTACGTAATGCTCAAGAGAGGGAAAAACGTGTGAGGCAGAGTTACGGCTTGTTACATAGGGGCAGGGGGATATTTTAGTGTTACGAAATGCTGATACTAATTTTTAAACTTTTCAATATTTTCTAAAATAATTTCTTTTATTCTGTCTTGTACTAAAATATTAACAAGTTAAATTCAAAAATATATTTAAAAAATGTAAAGTTATGAAGTACAAGTTGTTATAGTTTATAGAAATATTTTTTCAGCAGTGGAATATTGGTTGAATCTGCCAAATTACGAAGAAAATATGCAAAACCGATCTATAATCTATCCAATTCAATTTGCGCAGTAGACTCTCGCCCATGCATCCACAACGAGAATGCCCATCTTGTTGTCCGAAATTATCTCGCCCTTCCTTCACTCAAAAATTTCCCTCAATCTCATTGCTAGGTGCAGCCCACATCACCAACTAATTTTGGATTTAATTATAAATTTTAATACATCACACAAATAAATTTAATACAATTTGTTTTTATTGTTGTATAATTTACTTTTACATATTGTAAATTGGGGAGGAGTGTTGTGGCAAACGTTACGGTATTATTCAGGAGTCGGAGTTACGTTAAGTGTATTACGGGGGAAGGGGGGATTCCAAATGCTCCAAATGCTGCGTCACGTAATTTAAGAAAGGCCGAAAAGAAGCTACTAAAGAAGGACACAGTGGGAGGGAAAGGAAAATAAAGAGAAGTAGGAGCAAAACGAAGAGAACGCCGAGAAGATTGCGAAGATGCAGGCGGAAGTGAAGTAATCTAATTCCCAGGTGCCGGGAAAGACGGATGCGAAAAAAGGCGGAATATGGAACGGAGGAAGGAAGGCGCAGAGTCTTCGAGGATGGATGAAACGCACGCGGATGCGGCGAGGCAACGGTTCTGACGAGCTCCGACGCATAATCGGCGAGTTCAGGAGGCCATGAACCTAAGATTTTACGGATTTCAGGAGACATTGGTATTCCGGGCCGCGAGCGCTAACGGCCATCTTCAAAGACAGTGTTCCGGAATTTCGTTTCTTTTCGGTCTTTTACGACCGACGGCAGGTATTCCGCCGGCGTACAATTACCCGTAAAGGGAAGCCGCGATGAAAGATAAACGTAACAGTTATTTCTTAGATCCATAAAAGTACGTACTTGGAGAATACTTGCACGACTACTATCTGGTTTTCTCGAGCCCTGTGACTAGCAGTACTGCGGTCAGGGGATTTACAATTCCAAACAGTTTCTCTCTTCCCCATTACGAACACAGTCACCGTACCGGTGTATTGATCCTTCTACTCTCTCGTGCGCATTAAATCCCTAACTTACGAATCGAGCTAGCGATAACAGGCCACTTCTTTGATTACGTTATACCACGAACAGACAGCGATTTTTATGGGTCCATATTCCTTTTGAGAGTGCGGTTCGGCTTGATCAAGCGAACGCCCTCGATACGGAACACGCGATGTCGATAAAACTCTCGTGTCGCAAAGCCACGCCCCCCAATATACCATTTTCCAGAGCGAAGCCTCCGCCGTTTGAGCATTCCGTTTGTAAACGAGATCTCTGAATGTCCTCCGCGTTCATCTAGATGGAAACAGTGTTATCGCGTATTGAAATGCTGTAAATTAAGAAGTACCCTAGTACGGTCGGGGACCTTTAAAATGAACAGCTGGCAAAAGAAATTTGGATTTATTAGATTCGAGGTAAAAAGAGCCCGCCGTTGCAAAGTTTTGAGAAATAATGTGACCACTTCCCTAGCTATAAATTTACGTATGTATGTAGTATACAGGTACCTAGGAAGCCGTGTGCGTGTGCGGTGTGTGTGTGGTGTGTGTGTGTGTGGTGTGTGTGATTGTGTATGCCGTTGTACACTACGGCCTCGTGAAGCTAGGGCCAGCTGTAGAAGTTCACTTAATTGCCTTTGGCTGGGAAGTCCTAGGATTCGAGTCCCGATGGTGGCAGGTTTTTCAACATTAGCTAGATCAAATTCAGCCTTTGTTTAGATAAGAATTCGAATGTTCGGCTGCTCTGATCGGTAGTTTTCCTTGGCTTCTCCGATCAATACCAGGCGAATGCCGGAGCAGAATCCTAACAGACCCCGGACCTTGCACTATCTTTCCTTCCTCTGTCACGATCTGTGCTTCCTCTTTACTTACGTACAGTTACTTGCAATACACTGCCACGTATGTCGACTGACCCGTCTGGAGACCTAGTTTGCCATAGCTGGAGCGGTGCCCCGCTGATGAGATACCTAGTTTGTGGAAAAATCTCACAAGCCAACGAGTAGGTCGGCACTGGATCTCACCATCCCAATAGGGTAGAACACCACCTTATGTGGTAAAACATGTACTGAACTTTTGGGACTCCAAGTAATCAGTCAATCAAGTTCGGGCCTGCCATGTCTTCCCAGCCTGAGGACAATGGTGTCAGGAAATCTTTGATACGCAAATCGCAACACCTTACCCTATTTCATTTTGCACTCTCTACTTAGGAAAAGCATTCACATTGTCAGACAGCCTATAAACTGGGATCTAGCAGTGAATAGCGGCAACTTAATTTTTTATTCTATCCGAAAATCAGTCCGGGGTCGTGGCATGGAAAGCGAATTGGCTAGCTAACAGACACTCTAAGCTTTAAAGTGAGTCATCAAGTATCCCTCTGGAACATTTGGGCCTTCAAAATCGGTACAAAATGTTGGGCGAATTCCCCTGCCCTTCAGAAAGGCGTAGGGAAGGGATGTCGAATTTAAAGATTGACCCGTTTCCCAAGCTTTCAAATTCGCCCTCAACCGCCTCTGTAAGTGATCTGGGAACTTCACAATTAGTATCGTGGTCCACGATTAGATTAGCCCTTTTTATGTTACCATTAGCTTTCTCCTCATTCAGACTTTTCCAGGCTTTTGGCTGCTTTGAGTTGTTTTGCCACTTAGCAATTGCAAGATTATGAAGGAATTGGTGCTAAATGAGTGTTATACTTTTCGCCCGAGCGCAGGTGAGGTAGGAAGCACCTTTCAACTGTCCCTTTGCTGGGCAGATAACGACCGAGGCAATTTGCCTATGCCTACCGCTTCATATGGATGACGGTATTATGATCGTGAAGAATACACGGTAATGGGAAATTAATGTTTGTATATCGGATTAAGTGTGATAATAGTTGGTATAAGAAGCCAGTCATACTTCAGTCACATAACGAAAACCCATATGATTTATTCTGGTCTCGAACGTGCAGCCTCCATACACCTAGACGCTGCGCCAATCTGCGATAACTTCTTATTCTTAGATATTAACACGAAGTGTATTATTCATGAAATTAACTGTGTAGTCAGAAAAGACAAATCAAATTAACATATAAGCAAAAGTAAAAGAGATTTATATCGTTGAAATCGCTATGAGTGTACTAGTCTTCATTGAGGTTCAAATTTACGAGGCGCAGACTATACGATAGAATTGAATAGCACTCGCTGTACAAACGAATTCCGTCCTCTTTCATCCCGAATATTCTGCTTTCCGAGGCTCAAACCGTCCTCTAATTACCTCGCTATAATTACAGAGAGGGAGTTCAACCAAAGATCCCTGACAGAGGCCGCGTCAACATCTACTGCTACGTTACCTCAATGACTATATAACTTCCCTTTCCATATGTCTAGTAAGAAAGTTGTACTCGCGTCAGCTCAGTGGGTTTGAATGAATGAATAGTCGAATGAATGAATACAGAAGCGCGTCTTTCATTCATTAAGTGAGCGTTTGATGGATAGAAATTTTACTAAATAGGAAGCAAAACACAAGAACAAAAGTTAGCAAATACCTACAAGACAGTAAACTAAATAAAAACGCTGTGCTTGGTAAAGAGCAACAGAACGATATAAGTACACTTTAGAGCACCTCAGAAATATTTTTCAGTTTTTTTTTTCTGATTCTTAGACCCCTCCTCGATCTTTTTTGTGCAGATTTTTGCATGGGTAAGTAAATGTGTTGATGGTTGCTTTGTGTCTGAATAAACTTTTAAATAAATATCCCACTGCTCATCGTATATAATTTTATACTGTTTTGATGTTGAATTTAATAAACTCTTTTGAATTTCACTTTAGATGAAGAACTGAATAACGAAAATGAAAAAAAATTCTCAGGCCCGCGAATTTGAGTGAAAGAAAGCAGTCAGAACTGCTGTAAGATTGTTGCAACCGATAAGAAAGAAGTTTCTTTTTTATACTTAATTGTTTATTTGTGACGTACTCTTCTGAAATACGCATGTCGTAACATTTACCGTCATTTGCGCTGCTTCCTTGTAAATCCAATGAGATAGGTCTTAACTTAATACTATATTTAAAGTGCATCAGAATTGATATTAAATGTTACAAAAAAAACATTAGGCATAAGGTGAACTTTTTTTTAATTCTCGAATGATCATACATTAGACGGGAATGTCGTGGACACTTCAGCAAGTAAATTGTAACAATCGAAAATCGTCCCTTAAAACGATAATACTCCTTCTGGTTTAAATGATCTATACCTAATTTCGCACTTGTGATTCCTGTCTTTCAAAATTTGAAACTCGCCACCGTCCTCCCCGAATTTTCTTGGTTCTCCGGCACTCTCTCTATTTAGTTCATTTACACCGTTCTTAATTAAACCTTTATGCAGTAATTAAAGTGAAAGAGATTAATTACAATAATATTCGGAGAGCGTAAGAAGCGAGGCGAACGAGGAGACCGCGTTGTAGGCGGGCTCTCTCGTTGTTCCGTGCCGAGAAAGGTCCGCGTGATGTACTGCGTCGCTCCCACCTGTCTCGTTACCCGGCTGGGTCTCCGAGCCCTGTGCGTGGCCCTGGCAAGCGCCTAGGATGAGCCTGGGCTCGCTTGGGAAAGAATGGAATTACTTCGGGTGATTCATTTGGAGAAAGTTTGTGTTTTTAATTTTTGGGAATTGCTGGGTGTCTGTGTCAACTACCTTAATTTTTTTGGTCTGTTTCATTGAGTCCTATCTTAGAATAATTGTGTACTAATTTATTAGAAGTATGAAGTTTAGAAGAATGTGTTCTGGTAAAATTAGTTTTAGATATGTGTTTTGAAATTGATTTATTCTTATTTTGGTGGAAATGCTGGTATTTATGTATAATCTAAGTACCTCGTGTGGATTCAGTATACGCGTGATTTAATATCAAAACAATATTTCAGGATTTCCTAGTAGATGGTGGAAACGCCTACTGCTTTTAGTACTCAAAGGCAATTCAGGTCGTGTGTTGGCTAGTTCTGAAGAAAACCTGTATTGAAATATTTATTGAGAACTTAATTTTTGGGCTGGACCTTTGAAGGAAAAAAATTCAAGTTTTCCTCACATGAGGGTTTATAGCATGAAATGAGAATTTTGTTATAACATATCTCCCGTTTCTTCGAGTCCGGCACGATGATTCTCGAGAAGTGCAGGTATGAATGCCAGAATCGGTCGGAAGACCAGTGGAACTGACAGGTGGGTAAAGGCACCTGCAAGGCATAGGCAAAGGCACCCGGGTGACTTCTGAAAACTCTAATTTCAAATTACTTAATGGATTAATTGATCAACGCATTTGTTATTTTTAATTTTATAATACTGTAATACTTTAATTATTTTTTATTATTATTTGAAGTTATTATATTAAATGATTCAGCTCTAATAAATGAAATAAATTTGTATAATAAATTGAATTACAATTAAATTTCGTCAATACTGTTTTTTTTCAAAACTACCTAATTGGAAGTACGATATTATTTTAATAGACAGGACATTTTAGTATTTAATATAAACATTTATAATGTCATCTATAAAACCAATGTTTATGTTGAATTAGGGAAGTGGGTGTACGGCAATGGTGTGCCTAACATCAACAACTTATAAACATAACTTCTACACAACTTCTAATAATAACCCTACGTTACTGTGGAATGTAGAGAGAAATAATGTGTGTAACATCTTTTGAGACAGTTCACATTTTCCTATGAAAACTCTTTCGAAATTAAGAGACCGTAATCTTTCGACTGCTGAGGTTTCGATCGATGGACAGTTCGATCACTGGGCAATTCATGTAAAATGTGAGGTGGCTAAAGCGAGTGCTCCACATCTTTTCTCGGTGTTCTTTAATTTCTCCTGCCTTTTATTTCACCATTCCTCCATCATTCATCCCATTATTTCCACTATCATCTAATCATTAGAGCACTCATGGGGGTCAATGACCTTGGTAATTGAAGAGCCGATCCAATGAAGAAATAAATCAATAAAGAAGAGGAGTTCATTTTTTTTTTTTTTTTTTTTTTTACTTTCCGATTATCCGTCGTCTATCTTTGGACACTTGTATCCGCGGGGTAACTCGAGGCGTCCATCTTCCTGCGATTTCCAGTGCGCGCCCGCGCTTGAGCTCCTGGTCTGCGCGATGGCGGATAACGTCGCGTATGATGAACGCGCCGGGGGCGGCCGCGTGGAAACAATGAAGACGTCCCCGCCGGCCGCCGCCATCGCCGCCGATTGATTCCCGCACGGGAGCCCCCGGGACGATTAATGGGCCGGCGCCGCTGGTTCTGGGTGGCCCACGAATATGTCGCTGCCGACGCGGCCCCAGCCCACTCGGTGCCGCTCCGCCCCACTTTGCCCCGCTCTGCCCCGCTCCGTCCCCTCCGCCCCCTCCGCCACCTCCGTCCCGCACCGCCCCATCCCCTTCTCGGCCCTGCCCCGCCCACCCGTTTCCTTTCACCCCGTCCCGTCCCCTTCCAGTTCGTCCAGTCCCATCCCCTTCCACCTAGTCCCGTCCACCTCGTCCCACCCCGTCCTGACCCGCAACACAACGCAACAAATTTCTCCCTCCACTTGCCCCTCTCCTCTCCTCACCCTGCCTCAGGCAGGTGCTCTGTCGACTCGATAGCTCGCTTTCCAATTGGGAAGCGTACAGTTCACAGTATTCCATGTACCTTTCCTCCACTACCTTACCACAACAACCAGTTCTAACAAAAAAATGAAAATTATGCTTGGAAATTAAAAATACTGTTGCTCAAAAATATCCCTTCACAGTTCCCAGTATTCCATGCCCCTCCCTCATTATCGGTCACTTGTGGCGATGTCAGGTGAATTTCGTTTGTTGTTTTGTACCAAAACGCTTCGCCCTGCCCCATCGTGGAGCAGATGGCTTATCGCTCCAGCAGTTCGTTTTCCAATGGAGAGCAGTTCACTTTTCTATCTTCGCTTCGCGCATTCTCTACCACTCCAAGATTTAGGTATGTTGAGGCTTCCAAAACAATTTTTTTACTCAAATACTCCGTCCTGCCCGAGAATTAGGTGGCTTATCGTTCCTCCTACCTCGCTTTTCAGTTGGGAAAACTGCAGTTCAAAGTATTCCATGTTGGTTGCCCCTTCATCTACCTCATTTGGCGTTGCGTACGTTTCGTCTTCCAAAATACTTTTAGATTTAGCACCAAGTTATCTCACATATTTTCCCATTAGTGGCAACGCTATGACCGAACATTACAAGTTTGGTTTTCTTTTTTAAATTGTTAGTTGATAATTGTTTAGTTTTATTTTTCGAATCTTTTTACACCTCATGTTTTACATCAGAATTTACTTCTACCTGAATGTTCTGAGGTAGATTAAAAGAAACCTTATAAAGACGGTGATAATGTGATATTAATGAAAACAAAAAGGGAGAAGGTCTACGCTATTACATTTTTAACTCACTCAAAGTGAGAACTTTGAGTTATTCTTTTTTCATTCATTACAACTTCATCATATCAAATTAATAATGTAAGGATTACTTTTAAATGAATACAAATTAATTAGTCGTTTAAAGAGCACATCGTGACTTTAAGGTCATTAATGGAGATAAAAAAAGAGCTTAAACGGAGCAGAAAAAGATCACCATAAAAAGTGCCGGTTGCAGAGAAGTCTCTGTAACACAGTGCAGGGGCTTTCTGAGACTGTACAAGGCAACTGTCAGCAACGTGGAGCGTGCTTGGATCGCCGCGACCAGACGTTCGTTGAAAAGAAACCCCTTGAACAAACGACGACGGCGACCAGAACCGGTGTCGACTATCCACGTTAGCTCTACCACTCTACGCTCACAGCCACAGCCACCACAGCTACCTCCATCGCGACTCCACCGCTGCCACCACCGCCGCCACCGTCACCTCCACCACCGCCGCCGCCGCCGCCGCCGCCGCCGTCGCCGCCCCGCCTTCGCCATAGACGTCACTCGCTACCGTCATCAAGTTGAATGAATGAATATTTATATTTTACAATTTTGTAAATACACAATAGTTGGATTCGCTAGATACATAGAGTACAATATAAGCTGTATACAGTATAATACTAGTTATATGCAATAATAAGCTACATAATATGCACTTTCCTGTGTCTTTCTACCACACCAGTCCTTTCACGTTTGTCCTCCAATATTCACCTCACTTTATCCTGAACATTTCACATTCTTCCTTCCTCCAAAACCCAACATATCTTTATGTCCCAGCCTTCCTTTTCCATCTCACAGATCCTTCAGTTTTCCTCCTCACTATTTAGCCAATGTCTACTCGCTGTAGTTTCATTTCGTTATCTATATCTGCTATCTTTCTTCTGTCCCTTTCTTTACATTTTCCTTTTATATAATTTGGAATTTCATGCAACTTATCCACTGAGTTGATTTTTATTGAAGTGATCATAGCCATGATCGTTCAGGATAGTGGACGAACGTTGTAAAACATTTGAACATCGTCGAAGACTGCATCGCTCTGCGAAATCTATTTTTCGGACAGCCAGATGAGTCTGAACATCCGTTGATGCTTGAAACTGTCAATTCAGATATTATAAATAAAGTTTTGATGCGTACTTTTCTTGTATTCTAGCTATATTAAATACATTCATTTCATGAAAACATTCTTCGGTTGTCGGAATGGCAAACATAATGAGTTCTACAGTCCCAGCACAAGTTAGCAGCAATTGTGAAATGAATACGAATCATGGCAAATTTTACCAAACACCGATACATCACCAAAAGATTTTTCGATGTCGATGAAAACATCGACAAAACAAATGTTAAAAACATCGATGTTTTAAATATAAAACAGGTGGTATTTTCCCATCCCATTTCCATTTTAATTATTGCACTTAAATAACTTATATTTCCTTTGGTTACTTATAAATAAAATGTTAAAAATAATCTTTATCGAATATAAAGAAGGAATCTTTATCTCTGCCCTTTAAATTTGCCCATAAAATATAATATTTTGTTAAAATTATTATTACGTAAGACATCCTGGACAAACTCCCAAAATAACTATAAAGAAATCTCTCCGTCTGGGCATCGACAACAGTGATAAATGTCAGTGGCTGACGGTTTTGAGCATTTGACAAAAAAATAGTTTCTTGAAATTTTATTCATATCATGAGATTATTTTTGAAAACATCGAACACAACACGAACATGTTTCTGGAAAAATAGATCGATGTAAAAAAATATCGAACACCTAACATCGATGTTAACATATCGATGTTTCATGTCGAAAATATCGATGTTTTAAAATCATCGATTGTTTTGCCATCCCTAGCCGAGCAAACCGTCGCACGCGGCAGCGGCGAGCAGAGTTCAACGAAGCGGCGCGACGCAGCGAGCTCAGAAGCGCCGGCAGGTTCCATTGACGAGCGGTCGATGAGAGCGCTGACAGCCCGTCAATGGAGCCCGCCGCGCCACCCGGCCCGCTGATCACCCTTCCCCCGCTGCCCCTCCATCGGCCGCCATGACAATGTTTTTTGCTGCACCCGCTCCGCGACTGCCGCCGTCTCAGCCGTCATCGCCAGCACCAACTTCTCCGCCATTGAATTTGTGGCCGCTTTCGTCGCGGCTTCGGCCACCGCCACTGTCTCAGCCTGTGTCACTGTTTCCACTTTTACCTCGTCCATAACCACTACCTCCATCACCACCACCACTACCACTAGGGGTGCCCAGGGTAGGGGTACCACTACCACCACTACCACTAGGGGTGCCCAGAGAAAACAAGGGGCCCGGGGCAGTATATCTATGGGAGCACATTATTTCCCTTAAAAGTTCCCTTTATTATTACTATCATCATCAATTATTAATATATTTTAAAGCGAATCATACTTCAACTACAATTAAATACTTTTTTAAATATATTGTAGGAAATACAATTTGTATAAATTTTCGGGGCCCCTCTTTAAGTGGAGACCTGGAGCACATTGCCCCAGTTGCCCCACCGTCTGGACACCCTTGACCATCATCATCATCATCATCATCAACAACAACAACAACAATAACAACAACCACTTCCCCCATCACCTTTGTCTCAACCAGCACCGCCTCCACCTCTACCTTCACCATCACCATTATTACTACTACTACTACCACCACTACCACTACCATTACAAGCGTCTTTGCCACAGCTTCCACCACAACCCACTGACTCGGCCACCGCCACCGCCACCGCCACCGCCACTGTCTAGTCAGTGGGAGTGGGGAGAACAGGAGATGCTGTTGACGGTAGTGCTGGAGGTGGGAGTCCACGAGGAATGAAGACGGCGTGAATGAAAGGGAAGACAGCAACAGCAGCGGAGACGATAGCAGCAACGACGACGCCGACGCCGACGGCGGCGGCGGCGGTGGCGGCAACAGCAAAGGCGGTGGCGGTAGCGGAGGGGAGAGTGGCGCGCGCGCGGCACGAGCGAGACTCGAACCCGGCACGACCGGTGGCGGCGCGGCCTGGCGGAACCGGTCCGCGCGAGACGGTGCTCGACGCCGCAGCCCCTGGGCTACGGCCGCGAACGCCCGTCACATCACTTCGCCGCGTGGCCAGTAGTGATGCGACATGGACAACCAAACTTCCATGTTGCCAAACATTGATTTTCAATTCAATTCATGTTTATTAGTAATTTGTTCACAGGATCATCCCATTACAAATTGCTGTGTTTACTCACAGCTCAATCGTAAACAAGTTTCATTATAACTTCTGATAGAACAGGTAGTACAGTAATCAGCAGGTTTTTGTTAATGCTAATTATTTTACAATTTTTAAAATGTTTGCTAATTAATTTTTTACAGAGCAATTAAGATAAACGAAACTCATAAGCAACAAAGAATACAAAAAATGAAAATATCGATGTTCAAATCTAGCTTAGTGCTAGCTAATATTGACATTCAAATTAAAACATCTATGTTCAAAAACATCGCCCAAAGAGGGTTTCGTTTGAACACATACATAAACAGATAGTGATACCATCAGAAATTATTCATGTTTTAACTTTTACCAACCTTTGAGAATTGGAAATTTTTAGCTACGAACAAAAAACATCGAAAACGTAAAAACATCGAGCACAAAACAATGATATTCAAAAAAAACATTTGCTTCAATACGTCGATGTTTAAAACACACAATAAATTCTGTTGAATAGCAACAGGGTCATTCCATGCAAAATTTCAGGTTTTCTGACAGTGAGTCTCAGATTTTTTTCATATTTTATTACATTAATCTACTAATGATGAACAGTTAAAAGACAATTTTTGGAATTAATATCTTCAGCAGTTTAGCAACAATTACGGGTTAAACATGGACGATGACACAATGTACTCAATAATGATAATAATTCTGACGTTCATAAAATGAATAAAACTTTAAAAATGGGCATACTGTTTTGAAGATAAATGATCATATTTTAAGCAGTTGATAATATATTAAGGATTGAGACATTTGTTTATAATAAAAAATGCTAATAAATTAAACAAATACATTTTTCTTCAAATTAATATTTTCTTTTCTTTCATATTTTACACACTGCAGGAAGAGCCAATAAATAACCATTCTGCACACTGTCGCAATGGAATCTTAAAAAATGCGTAAGTTATTAAATAAAAAGTATACGCGTATTTTGCTCTTAAGGTTGAAAGTCGCGTGCCTTTGCCCAGCGAGGGGTGACGCAAGGTCGTAGGCAGGCACCGCCAAGTTCATTCCCTAGGGATATCCATCGATGCCTTCGAAGGGATTCCTGACACTAGTTTACAGGCTTAGTTTTCGCGTGCTACTATTCAGTGATACATCGTGATAGAAAATGTCAAAGATTGTGAATACGTTTAACAGGCTTTGGCGCTGCAATCCATTCGGACTCGAGATGCACTAAAGTCGGGTGGGTAAGAGAAAGATTACAGAGGCGATGCGGAAGAAAATATCGAATTTAGTGGTAGGTGGTATGCGATCTGTGTCGTCACAAAATATCCAAAATGCCCAATGCAGATCTTAGTGACTCAACTGAAACTGTGAAGTGAAAACGTCAAGTGAAGAGGAGTACGTAGCCCCAGGAGTTGCAGAGGAAGCCACTATCAGTAATGTAAACATTTTGTATCCTCTGGATCAATCACCATTGTCATTGCGAAAACAAACCCGAGAGAAATCGTACGCAAGGAGAAAGGTGAGTGCCGTAAATAAAGCAGTTTCTGAATTATTTCATGTGAGTACAGAAAGCAATGATGGAGAAGAAATGTTGACACAATTCAAAGAAAAATTTTCAAACGTGAAAGCAGCTAATGAGAAATACATGATTTTAACGTGTTTACCAAAAAATTGGAGTGAACAAAAAATAATGGCCGAATTTGGCGTATCTCTTCATGTAGCTCCTACGGCAAAATTAACACCTAGAGAAGTAGTTTGCGAAATCCACCATCGCGCGGCGGAGGAAATCTGTAACGCCGAGCGCTGACGAGGAGCGCTGTGGCGCGGCGGCTCTAGCAGCTGAGACGAGTTCGTTAATGGAGCGCCAGTAAGATACTTTTATTCATAAGTTTAAAACCATTCAAGATTCCATGATGAAATTTACAGAGTAGCTTGAAAGTAGTTTCAGCAATTTTCCTTCCAAAATTCAAGAATTTAAAAATATTATATTTCCATTATTGCATTTTTTAGAATTTGTTTACTTCCTAATTGTTAAAGACTCACGGTAAAAAAATATCTTTAGCGTAAAATTATCCTTTACATTTCTTCTACAAATGGTGTCACTTTCATATTTTTTTCTTGTTTGCATATCATCGGAAAAAAAATCATAACGGAATGTCTACAGACTGGTAACCTAATATTTCAAGTGCCCATTGTTGCTAAACAATGGATGATGAGACAAAAATATTGTACCTGATTCATGCAGGTATCATAATAAGTAAGGTGGCAAAATATTTTTAAATTCTGAGATGTAGTGTCAGATTTCCTACTTTTTGCATGGAATGACCCAACAGAATTTTCATGCACTACAAAATACTAAAATATGCAGTCTGTTGCAGTTATTTTCTCTCCCATTGTCAGTTATCAAGTGATTTTGAAATACAGCTTCCTCCTTGCTTGGGGTTGTTTCTCAGAACGCTTGTATTTGCTTCGGAAATCTAGAACGTGTACCAGATGATTAACATTTGTAGAATACCAATTAGAAAAGACAACTGCGTACCGTCAGGATCTAAGAATAAGGTGCTATTTTTTTTTTTTCAAAATATGCATGAATTTTAGTATTCGCAAATTATGAAAAAATAATTTTAAACGTATGCTAGGTAGAATAAATATCCAGTATTAAGTGAAACATGTCCAAAGATGCATTTTGCATGAATTTCTTCAAAAAACTACCAAACATGCACGAAAAAGTGTAAATTTTTTAAATGAGTTTCCCTTGAATGATATATTTACAAAGTTTGAAAGCTCTACGGAAATTAAATAAAACATGTATTGGATGGAAGTCCTGTCTTTAGATATGAAGCGGAGACTCTAAAGACCATATAATATGTAGTAAATGTGTTAACTAAGGGCTTGTTACATTCTAGAAAACGTGCAATACCTGCGAAAGTATGTTTGTTTTTTGTTGTTGTTGTCGTTGAAATTAAGAAATAAGTCAGAGAATGTTGTTGATTGTCAGGAAAATTGTTCTCGTGTTCATAATAATTCACTTTTCCCAAAGTCTTGCTTTCTATGACGGTATCTGAGCAGTCTTATTTTCTTCTTTTGTATTTGTGTCTATCAAATTTGAAAGGTTCTAATAACACTTCAGAGCTACGTAGTTTCCATTCTTTTCGTAGCCAATTCTCTTCCCATTAAATCTTGTGTTAAAATAACCAGCGTGCAGAATATTGGAATGAATATGGATGTACTTATTTTATAATGTAAAATGGATGAATATAGTACATAGATGCATTTTGTATGTATTTTATTCAAATACCTCGCAAATATTTCTGTATATGATCATCATAAAAGTCCAAGATCGTCTGGAAAACCTGTAAAAGCACCAAAACACCTCTCTCATGGGTGAGAGATGAATGACTGAAATTGAGAAAAATATACTAGTATTATTGTGGAGTATTATTGTGGCTCTACAATAGAGAAATAAGTATTTAAGGGAATATTTCCAAATTTATGTCGCACATCGCTTATTTAATAATTCTCTGCTAAATATTAAAACGAGCATATACAGTAGGCAATATTATGTACAATTTTACTATTTATATATTAACCGGCCATTACAAGTAAGGGACGCCGCTACTGAAGTCACTACAGATAATGAAGAAACCACAAGCAACGAGCCACATTTTTAGCTCCAGGCCCTTTCAGCTGCCTCGTTTAACATTGTGGGATAAAATTTGTCGATATTTGTGGTTCAAATTATTGTATTTCAATTAGGAAATCATTTCTTCATGGAAATAAATCTATTGGCTTTGGAAAATAAATATTTGTAAATCTTTGCTTTGTGTTGCTTATTTGCTCATTTGATTCTATGTTAATTGAAGCTATTTTTTTTATAATTAACTGTGTTACATAGACCCCTCGTTGGGTAAGATACAGAGGGCCAATAATCCGTTTATTTTCATTGATTGCTTGCAAAAGATGTAAGTTTCATGAGCAAACTTGACACGTTTATTTATTATTCTACTTTACGTAAGGTACAGATTTCCGGTTTATTACATTTTATTAGTAAACATACAGTAGTTAACATATTTGATATAGCATATAACGATCTACTCGTTACAGAGTAATGAATATGTAAAGTGATCTACATCACAGTAGAACATGACAACAAGAATTCCCTTTCTTAAAAGCTGATTTGATGAAGTACATGTATATTGTATTTTAAAAAGCTTGTGACTATAAAGTGCAGAACAATGCTGTTTGAATTAGATATTAATTCTTTATCTGTGTATTTTTAGAGTGTGAAGGAGGACAGAACCCTCCGAAACGTAATGGGATAGTTGAATAAAAACAATTTAAAGAGAAGGTGATTGTCGGAAATATTTTTGGATCTTGGCGATATGTTAACTACCAATAGCCGCGTATATGTTAAGTCTCTTCAGTAAACCTATGGAGAGAAAATTTCGGCATTCAAAGACCCTGAAATGTATTTAAGATACTAAAGCTAATTTCGAAATATCTTTTGAGGTATTATATTACGTTTCTCAGTAGGTTCTTAATGCCGCTGAATTAAGCGAAGTTCCTTTTTGTAAAGTCTTAATACTTCGTTAGAGCGTAACAGATTCGTGAAACAAGGAGTTCTTGAAGCTTAAAGGCTTGCCAACGATTAACTGTTCATCGAAGCGTTCGAAAAGTTCTCAACTGTTTCGAAGTTTTATTTATTCCGCTCGGATGCACTCTTCCGCCTACAATACAGTTACAAATCATATTTATTACTACGAGCGATGTATTTATGATTATGTCCTATTCTACTTATGCCGCGAATTCGAAACACGAGTATGAAATCAAATATAAAGTTAGTTATTATTCATTCCTCCACGAGTTTTTAGGTTCATTCATACCAGAAGTACCCCTTGTATCAAGCCATTATGGAATTTTGTCAACTGTTAATGATCTTCATCTGTTTGCAACTCTCCTCATGATTTTATTAAATATCAAAGAGAGTGGTTAGCCTAATTTTAACTGAACTTTCATTAAAATTGCGACTATGCAATACGAGGTTAAATAAATCAGTTTCAGAACACAGGTGGTATACGAGATTAAAAATTAAAATTCATATTTCCTTTTATTTTTGGTTAAATGCTTGGAACTTGCAATTCGAAAATATTTCTGTACTGAAAATAATATTTTAAACTTAAATCGATATTTTTAAATTGTTCAAAACATATGAAAATGTAAGTTACTACTACTACGCCTCATGTAATTACATCTATAAGTATAGTGAATTTCCACATCGTATCGCTGAGGTTCTACACTCTTCTTTACACTGTAATATCCGTAACGCTAATTAAAGTAAGAAACAAAAATTCCACTGAAACCACTTAACAATGAAAAGGTTTGCTGAGTGTATAATGGAATTTTTAAAAAGTATTGAAAACAATATTAAAGTTTTGAAGCATTTGAGGGAAAAATCTTTACAATATCAATAGGTTTTTGGATAACGTCTGTGCTCCCTGAGAGAGATGAAATGCTTCTTTCTCTCTCCCATAATATTTACTTGTCTAAACTGACGGAGATTTTGATTTCTCTGATTCAATTAAATGTTGAACAGTATTGTTGTGTATACCTTTTTTTTTCTTTTTAATGGGATTTAATAATAAGATATTTGTAGTTTTAGTTGCATATTACTATTAAGTAATTTTAGTTTAACATTAGTGAATAGTAGCAAATTTGTGCAACGTAGGTGTCACGAAACTATCTATCCCTTCTTTTATTCTTCAATGGAATACTGTTCAGTTGTTTACGAAAAAGTTGTAATAAAAGGTTCGTAGGTTCGTGCGCATTCGTATACAGACATACACAACTCGCAGCCAGGCGCAGCTGCGGATGGTTTTCGCAACGCTTCTCAATGAGCAGCGCCATTTCATCCGGCTTTCATTTGCACTCTGTGTTTCAAAGCCTCGTCATGACGAGCCGTCGCTGACGGGTGTTTGCATTCCGTTCCATTTCGTGTCCAGATAAGCAATAAGCGAAGCACGCAACAAAGTTCTCCCGTTTAGCTGCGGCGACCGGCCCACGTCCCTCTTCAATTGCCGGGCAAACGAGGGTCGCTCGCAACTGGATGTCGTTCTGCACTCGCCGCCTCGCCTCCCTCGTATCCTCATTGTCCTCAGGCAGTCCTCATTGGGAGAGTCTCCAACCAGGAGTACAAGCAAAGCCTGCTCGTGCTTCGAACCCGCGTTGGATTAGGATCCCACAATACCTCTGATGACATTTTATACTAGTTTATAAATACAAGTACGTACATAAAATATTTTAAAATTCAGTTTTTAAATTGCATAGGTTTACTTTAGTTTTAAGATTAATTTTGATTTCGAATGTTTTAGCCGGGAGCTATTGTGTAGTGGTTGTTGAGATTGCCATGAGTTCGGAGTCCGTTGGTTCGAATCCCACCTGGTCGTTGCTTTGTGTGCCGTGGCATGGTTGGGACTAGTCCAGACAACCACACATCTAACAAAATAACCATTCTTTCCCTTGCCTCCCTTTGCCCAGTTGTATGTGCATGAGGGTGGGTATGCCTCCCAGCGGACAAGTGGGTAGGCATGCTCAATGGGACTTCGACCTACGACCTGTTAGCCATCCGTACGCCATCATACCTTTCCAACCATAAAAGTTTTCAAACATCCAAAGGGTCACTGCGGCATGTCAGTATGAGAGACCATGATACGTTTCCAAGGTATTAAAATTACTGATAGCAAATACTGAGAGTAGGGAGCGTCGGTGTAAACTTTAGCGATTAAACCGAATTACCCTCAGTGATGATATTGATTACTACGTTCATTATTATTTGGGAGACTCGTAGTTTTCCCAAGATTAGAATCCAGTATCTGGTATTAATCTGGCACAGGTTTCTTTAGGAAGGATGATACGGCGTGCAGAAATATGAGAGGAATTGCTTGAGAACAGAAGAGAAAGGATTGTGATCGAAGGTAAAAAACAGGGTAGGATAGGGAAAGAACAAATTTGAAACGGATGTATGGATGATAATAATTACCAGCACTGTAATTGTAGGTAGGGATTTATGGGAAATTTGCACAGTGCTCTTATTACAACTACGAACCTTAAATTAAATGTATCAATATTTTGGAAAACAATGCTATAAATGATTACTTAAGCTTAAAAATGCAAGTTATAATCACTCATCTTTTTGTACTATGTTAAATAATAAGCCTGGAATTTTATGTCAACAGTTTCTAGACTTTTTATTTATTGTACTCTTTATCTTTATGCAAAACTTCATTGCAATTCTTTGTGACACTACAGATTTTCAGTTCATTTACACAGCCAATTACATTTTGTCAGAGAAATAATTAACTTGATGAACTTGTGACTAGTGCATGCAGACGACAATTGATCTACCATACTGTGCAGACTTTTAACGATGTGTGGTCCATTACGGTCATGTAGTTCCAGAGTGAGATGTTCGGTGAGCTGTAAAACGGATGCTGCGCACGAGCGTATCACGGAGACGCTCCAAGCCACTCTTGTAGCTCCGCCGACGGCTGGGGACAGAAGCCACGCGAGACGAGGCGAGTGGTCTATGGTGGTGATGGCTGCGGCAGAATCGCCGATGGCGATGACGGTGACGGTGACAGTGACGGTGACGGTGAGGAGGCAGTGGTGGTGGCGGTGGCGATGGTGGTGGTGGTGGTGGCGGTGAAGGCTGTGAAGACAGTGGCGATTAAGGCGATGGCAGTGAAGGCTGTGAAGACAGTGGCGGTGAAGGCTGTGAAGGCGATGGCGGTGAAGGCGATGGCGGGTGAGGCGGTGGCGGGTAAGGCGTTGGCGGTGAAGGCGGTATTAGTAAAGGCGGCGGCCGTGGAGGCGGAGACGGTGCTGTACGCCGAGGCGGTGGCGGCAGCGTGGGCAGCGGTATCGTTGGCGATGGCGATGGCCATAGCGGTGGCCGCGACGGTGGCGATGGCTGCGGCGGCAGCGACAGATCCGGTAGCGGTGGTCCCATCCGCTCCGGCGCAGTCCCTTGGTGCGTGCTCTCCCGAGTGTAGTGGTGCGGTAGCCGTGGATCGCCGCGTTCGCTCGCGCGGCCAGCGTCCATAAACAAGCGCTCGCCTCACGCGACGCGAAGCGACTCGCGCCGCTCTGCCCGCACGACAACCGCTTCTCGCCCTCCTCCGTCTCTCCCGCCACGATTAACTCCCCTCTGTGCCCCTTTCAGTCCCTGGCCGCCGTCCTGTCACGTCTTGCAAGGACAGAAAGCGTGGCGGGGCCATTTCACGTGGCCTCCTCCCGCCTACTCCACTGCTGTCTTCCTCGCCCATTGTCATTGAAGGGCTTTCGTCTCGTTTTAGTTTCAACAAAACTCAAAAACTTCTGTATTAGATCCTTTTAATCATGCAATATTAACAATAATATTACAAATTTGTACCCTTGTTGTTACAAACTTAAGACTTCGACTTGTTCCGCTCCGGATAGTGCGTCAATCTTGATTTCTGAAAATATGTAACTAATAAACATTTTTTATGTTCACATGGCAATGAGTGTTAATTACTGATACAAAGTTAATATTTATTAAAACAGCTCCATTGTACTGAAGCATCAGTACAGTCATCCTATCCCGTCACGCTACCTCTCTCACTAGTATCTCCTGCGACAGTCTCTCCGTCCCCGTCATACATCGTCCCGTCCCGTTCCGTTCTGCCGCGTACTGCCACTATTGGCTAAGGAGACTCAGGACTTCAATTGATGTCACTGCAGTACCTTTGGCTTGGAGATACTAGGGTTCGAGTCTCAACGAAGGTAGGGTTTTTGAAACTGGATGGACAGTTAGATCGAATTCAGCCGCTTTCTAGAGCGCATGCATCTTGGGATACCAGTCGGGAGACCTTACAGCTTCTCGGGGTTGCGCTAGTGGGAGATACCTGGACGGGAAAATTCCCACAAATCTACTGTAGGTCGGAACCAATCTCACAACCCAATGCGGAAGAATACCGCCACATCCCTGATGAAAGGCGCAATACACTTAGGGAAGAAATGGCTATGGTAGTTGACGCGCCAGATATAATAATCAGTGAATCAATCAATCAATCGTACTTCCTTGTCCCCTCTCGCTCTTCTCAAAATATCTTGTTCAATTAAACTCCACTAGTTTGCACTCGGGCGTGTCCCATCTTCTCCCTCATCTAGCTCCCCTCCGCCCCAATTGTGGTGTGAAAGGACATTCACCTCCTTTATGCGCATCACCCCGTCACCATCGTATCTCTTGTCAATATTTTATTGAACATTTATTTGTTGCCTTTTCATACATGAGAACATTAAGTAAATTTGTTTACTAGATAATTAACATTGATTGAAGAAGATACTCATTAGTATGTCTCCATTTATACAGTTGATACACGTACCAACTGGTATTCCGTGACAACATACAATGACTACTATTCATCAAAATCTGTGAGGTAAATCTAGAGGCTTGAATTTTTTGACGCCTTATTTCTAAACTGTTATCTAACAAATTTGTCATATTGGTGTGGCGTCTAATGTATAGGTGTGGCATTATAATTTTTAATATGTTTACCACTATATTTTTTATTTTTCATTAACAATTGGTATTTTAAAATCAGAGTGAATTACATCGTTTTCGAATATACCAGGGGACACTGACTATGTTTCTTATAATTGATCACCCTCTTCCTTCGGGTACAAAAGAGTTTTGTCATGGTCTTCTGCTGTTCCCAATCTCTTAATTGGACATTTTTGCAGCCTGTTCTGCAATAATTTCGAATTTATTTCTTTTAGCTTCTCGCAAACTCATCAAAAGTGTCGATCATAAAACAGTTATTACTCGCGTTATCACATTTTCAGAGCAACACTTTGAGAACGTTATTAACATATTCCTCTCTTTCTCTATTTATCTTTTTTCTCTTCTTACATTTCTCTCCATCTTTCTTACACACTTTCCCTCTTTCTCTCGCACTCTTAAGAACTCTCTTCCTACCCTTCTTACAAATGCAGCGCGCAGCATATTCTGAAACAAATATTCTAAACATGAATTACAAACTTTAAGTACTTAATTTTTAATGTATTATAAATTATTTTGTTTAAGATATAGTTCATAATTTTCGTTCACACAGATTACAATACCTCAGGTGACTATCTACTTTTCCATTTATTTATCTACCTGTCTGTATACCTATATTTATCCCTCTCCTCAAATTCTGCGTTTTTCTCTTCTTTTCTCTCTCTTCTTTATCCTCGTCCTCGTTTGTCTCTCTTTTCCTTTCACTTTTCCAAAATCTTTCTCTTTTTCTCGTTGCGTCCTACCCCTTCCACAACCTCTCACTGGGTCTTCCTCAATCCGCTGCACATTCTTCCTATCGCGAAACGATACATCGTTTCCAACTCACCGCACATGTCGCTCCTTTATAACGTTAATCACATTCGCTTTCCCACGTACTCCTGTTTGGCTAGTCCACGCGCGTCCGAGAGTCTGGCCGGCTGTAGCCTGGGCCGCGGCGTAGGGCGCACTTGCGTCAATATTCCCAGTGGCGTATGCGGCCGGGATCGCTGCCCCGGGCCCGGCACATGTCGCAGCGCTACTAAATAAATAAAGCGAGCGACGGCGCAATTGCTTGCGAGGAATGTTCCAGAAAATAAATGTTGAAGTTTTTCGCGGCGCAAAAAATGTCGCTGGTCGGTTATCGTACGTGTCCTGGAGGAGAACTGCCCTTTCGCTGCTGTCTCGGTGACGTTCAAGTATTTATGACAGATCTATGAACGTAAGTTTTCAACATGTCAATAACTTACGCTATTCGCTTTGTTATCAATGTATTCAGCTTGTAGTAGCTACGGGAGTACTCTGGTAATGATTCATTTGTGTTCTAGTCTATTTTCATTCATATTTGAAATACGTTTCTGTTACCAATGTTTGATGACTACAGTAAGGATCGTTTGAGCAGTTGAAACTGACTGTTAAGATTTTCTTCTTATTCTCAAAAACTGCTAGAGTATTTTACGGAAATCATTGTTTCATTAAAGGGGGAACTGCGACTTCCATTAAAGGGGGAAATTACGGGAAAGGGGTTTTGGTTCCACCGTAAATCGAAAACTCAGATAATCGAAGTAATAATGCTGAGCTTTAAATAATGCGTAGTTGTAATTTCAATTTTGGATTGGAGAAAATCTACTTTATCACGAAATTAACACATAATTACTTTACTAACTAATCCAAACAGTCACTCATATTTTATTTCAATTTTCTGATTAGACGTTCGAAGTTTTTGCAGGGCTGATACCAAATAAAGCAACTACTATGTGGTTGTGGTCTTAGGTTCGACTTCAAATTTTGTATTGGACGACGACCTAATAATAACAGTGGTACTCATTTCAGGATTTGGAACCACATGGGCTCATGACGCTACCAACTAATATTTTATTTCCAAATTAGCCGTGACGGCTCGCCACAATAATGGTCTGTTTTTGTTTTTGTTTCTTTCGTTTACTTCCGTCGTTCTGCGAACCAGGGAATTCTCTGGCAATTTGATATTAACGACAATTTTCAAAGGTTTTAAATTTGCTGAGCACTTGCTGTGGGTCCTTTCCTTATTCTGAAGATTTTCCGTCCTTTGAAAACTCATCCCGTACAGTCAAATTTGAAAAGGTTTAGTGACCGCAATGCTAATCTCCGAATCAATGGAACCCGCTCAGTAGCATATAAAAAGTATGAAACTGATTCCCTGCTAATTCAATTTGCATACTTCTAGCTTCTGGCTTCTCCATGCACAACCCTTTTTTTCGGTGATCTGGTCTCCTCGTCGACAGCTCGGTCGCAAGTCAATATTTACTTCCCCATTTCCAGTCAAATCCTTTGGTGCGTGACATGTAAATTAGCTCACAAAGCCCATCGAACGATCACCAAATCCCGATTTTTTGCGGGTTAGCATCGCTGCCTCAGACAGCCCCTCCCATCTCCACCTCTCTCTTGTGCTCGTCGCTTCATCGCCATATTCTTTTCTCTGCCTCAGTTTCTGACATTTCCTGTGTTCAGTCAACTTAAATATCCGCTACAAGAAGTCTACAATCACTTTTCCAACCTCGTGTTTGGTTGCCCACTACTTCCTTTTCTTCATCTCTCCTACAGGACATTATCAAGGTATTTGTGATTGGCTCAACCGCAAACATAGTTATGTGTTGTAATACTGTAGTAGTATTATCTGTAAATAATATTGTAAAGCAATTGAAGCTTTCGAGCATTGTCACTGTAGTAACCGATTGTATGAATGTCAGTGAGCTGTATAAGTTTAGTGTAGATAAACGAATTATTGGTCATTTACTACGCGTATTTGTAACGAAGTGAGTGCGGTGTTGTTATTAATGCTGGTGATGGATGCAATAGGGGTGGTTGGGTTGTGGTAGTTGCGGTCGTTGTAGTTACGGTGGAGGTGATGGTATAATTGCGATGGTGGTGATGGTGATGTTGATCTTGTTGGTGGTGGGTTAATTATTTGCTAGTAATATATGGAGGTGCTCATATGAAAGTGACCTTGATCGCTAAACGACAGACATAATTCTAAAATATACGCCAGAGAAACCTGGACAGACGTGCGGAAATTCATTCTAACTTCAATTTCGCGATTTCAATGAATGAACATCACTCGTACGTTAATCAGCATTCACGTCCTGACGAACTCCTTCCTGCATTGCCTTCCCCCGCTTGATTTCCGCTCCCAGGCCTGCCTTCTCCTCCAGCCTCGTCCGCCTCCGCCGTCTGCAGGGTTCGTGGCGCCCACCGCGTCTCGTCATGAATATGATAAGCAGATCTGCGTCCGCGGAATATCCGATCCCGCTCGTCAGATAAAACCGTCTCTCGCCCCCGGGCGCCCCATGTGGAAAGAAGGAAGATCCGCGGTGCTGCTGCCGTATTAAAATACATAACGGCGCTGACTGCCGGAGAGTGGCGAGCTCGGGTGCAGGAATAAGAGGCACAGGCACTGATATCGATTTTTGAGATTTTTTGCGAGAGTGGAACTACTCTTTGGCTTTTTCGTTACTCGTAATTCGATTTTTTTCTTTTCTGCTTTAGGGGCCGTCCATAAATTACGTAACGCAAATTTCGAGTATTTTCAAAACCCCCTTCCCCCTTGCAACGCACTTCCCTATGTGTATGTAATGCATCGTAACGCTTCTCCCTCCCCTTCTCTCAACCCATTAGCGTTACGTATTTTATGGATGACCCCTTACTACGTACTTACATAATAAAGACATAATATTCTCTTGTTGTGTTGTATACGTATTGTAGACACTTATTGCTGGACAGTAGTATCGAAAAAGGTGAAAAAATCTTATTCCGATATGTAGCAAATATTACTCTAAAACGGCGTCTAGTCAAAATTCAGTTTTGTGGCTCCTTGATAATTAAAATTTGATTCATAGCTAAATATCTGTGTGTCTTTATGTTCGTTTGTCCTTCTGTCCTCTGAGAACAAGTCTTAGCGGATAAAACGCAGGCAGGAGTTTCTCCAAAATTAATATTCTCCGGTCGAATTAGCTGATGTCTTTGCACCTTCATTTTAAATAAATATTTTGTTTTGTTAGTTACATAGATCCTTAACAATATTTTCTAAATTTTCTCATAAAAAAGTTCAAATGTTATTAAATAATCATTTTTCTTCAGATAGCGCAAAGGACGATGACAACAATGGCGCTGGTGTCTTATTCTTTGAAATCCTGAAATAGTTTTTGAATATCCGAAAGTATAAATGCACTAACCCTTGGGATTTATATATTATTTTTTAAAGAATATATCGTTATATTCTAGGGAAATATACTTATTTCAATATTCATTTCTTCTGACATTTTGTCGTGGGTTCTATTTCATGAAGTAAACGTGACATCGCGGACCCCTCCTCCAGCGCAAGGCGACCCAGATCTCGTGGAGATGAAGGGGGCAGAAGCCCGCAGGCGTGTTAAGGCTCTAATTGAACCAATTTTGGCGCTCCGTCTCTCACCCTCCCTGTGTGTCAGGGGTGGGCCCTGCACCAGTGATGACAAAGACATGAATGAATGAATGAATGAGCATCGAGGTTAGGGAGCGTAATCTAGGACAGTGAAAAATGTGTCAGGCGAAAATGGTGCAAATTAATGTTAATGGTAAATGAATTGAAGCTATAAAACTTGAGTACGTTTAATGATAGCAGAGATGATGGTTACAGATTGTATTTGAATTATTAATAATTGAAGTGAGCAAGAAGATAAACTAGAGGATAATCTTACGATATTTTGGGTAATTTTGTAAATAGATGCTTGAAACTACGTCAATATCAGCGAAACGTTTGTATTTTCTCGATTTGGAAAGGATTTCTCCAGAGAATCGAGCATTAATTTGAACTGCACTTAATTTTAAATCGAATAGCTTTTTTGTGTCGGCAGGCTATTAAAATCGCGGAGCTTTCTGAATTGGCCAACTTTTCGAGTGGTTTAGCTTTTCAAATAGTGTAACTGTTTGAAAGGTCGCGCTTTCAGAATTGTGAAATTTTCTGAGGAAGCGAGACTTTCTGTAGCCTCGGTTTTCTAATTGTGAGGATTTGAATTGTCTAGGTTCTCAAGAAAGGGGAACAAGAAGAGCACGTGGTTGCAAAGTCCAAGAATATGCAAGCAAGATGTAAGGGGGATTAATCGCGGCAGCGGTTTATCGCGGGGTTAAGTTAAAAGCGGCAGACTGATAGTGCAGCGGCTCCGACGTCAGCGTGTCGGAAGGCGGGGCGGGAAATGGGGAGGAGTAGGGGGAGGCGGAGCGAAAATATGGCTGGCAGTGAGTGTAGAGAGAGGAGAAGAGATGGAGAGGAAAGGGGAAGCAATAGACGTGGCGGGAAGAAGAGAGGAGAGGCGAGGACAAGAGAGAAACAGGGGAAGAGGTGATGTGACGTGAGGTGAGGTGAGAAGAGAGAGGCAGAGAGGCGTACCGGACAGAGAGACATGGTGGAGAGAGGAGAGACGTGGCGGGGGTGAGAGATGTGGAATGAGTGAGTGAGAGAGAGAGGGAGAGAGAGAGAAAGAGAGGTATACGTATCGCAGAGAAACGAGCCGGAGATTCGGGAGAGGAGGAACGGGGCGGGGAGAGGAGAGAAAAATCATGGAGGGGAGAGGAGAGACATTGTGGAGATACGAGAGGAGAGTGGATAGGAATGGGGAGGCGTGGTAGAGAGAGGAGGGACACACGTGGAGAAAGGAGATGAACTACGTGAAGGCGGGAGGAGGGGAGAGAAAAGGCCGAAGACACACGAAATTGTGAGTGGCAGGGCAGCGTGGAGGGCGGTGGTGAAAGGAGTGTTAGGGAGACCATAGTGGAGGAAATGGCTGGAGGATGTAGGCGGGCGGATCCTTGCATGACGTGGCGTGGCGTGGCTTGGCGTGCAGGGGCGTGGAGCCGCGCGGCGTGGCGCGGCGTCTCGGAAAGGGGCGCGGCGGGCGGTTCCTCTGAGGCCCTTCAATTAGACGCTTGTGCGGCGCCTCAGGGGGAGGGGCGCAGATAACAGAGCGCTCCCAGCGGGCGCTCCCGATACCACGCACGCGAGGCGGAGGGCCGGCCGCCTGCAGGCTGAGGCGAGGTTCCTCCCGGAGGATTCGAAGCAAAGATTTCCTCGTTGCTCACAGTGCAAATTTACGCCAAGACACGGATAGAAAGTAAGTAAGATGAAGCGTTGATTAAAGTATTGGAAACGATCTAGGGTACGGATGTAAATACGTGGTGACCGACGAGTCAGCGCTTTGGACTTGGAAGCAAATGATCTTTATAATTTAAGAAGTGTAAGTTGGTTGTATAAAATAATATCCATAAGTCATAAATTGAACTTCTGGACAACACTGCACGGCCAACACACATCAGAAGCAAAACAAGATAAGATAAAAAAAATGGAGCGACGTGAGATATGAAGTACATTCGGTTTATAACAAAGTATTTTTCTGAGATTTGAATGAGAGTTTAAGTATTAATCATACGATGATACATGAATTTCTTCTTTACCTTGAGTTACGCTGCGGTACGTTGTAAATATCTGCGAAAGCGTTCAACGATTTTCAGGGCCGTTCACTGTTGGTATCTGTTTTTGAAACATTAAAACTTCCAGTAAGACTATGCACCTGCAGCATTCATTTGAATTATTACATATTCTTTCGTTCCTGGTTTTGCAATATAGAAATAATTGTTCGTACAGTCGTTTCATTTAAACAATGTGTTAAAATGTAAAACTAAGGTACGCGAAGGTAACCGGAAGTAACAAAGTATGGAAAGGAAGCCACTGTGATAGTTCCACTTTCGCATTGTGAACAAATATGTTCTACGAACGTTTATTTTTTAACAAATTAGAGACAAATTGTGTGTATTGTGTTATTTCCGGAGTATGACTGATTTTGTGCACTTATGTATTGCAGTGCGATATTCCTTACTTTGAAATTTACTGTATTTGGCATTTTAGGGTCAGATTAATTCGACTTGTACAAGCTAGCGGTGTTGTCATGCCTGGGCCCCGTTTTTATTATCTACGCTTGGGGAGTAAAGCAGACATGTGGCGATCATGACGTATTCCCATGACAGTGCCTAGCGTTCTTGACCTGCCTGAGGAGCTCTTTCTTTTGTCACACAGCGATAGAAACATGAGGCGAATTAGAATGAACCAAATGTATGCAATTCCGAATCTCTTTCAGAGCTTCAATTTAATTCACGCACACCTTTCCTTACGCTCTGATTAGAAAAGACCGTTCAAATCCGCTAACGATCGACAGCCATTGAGTGACTTTTCTTTCCTCTGTTTCAACGCGTACGCCGACCCCCGTAAGAAGGAACTGATGTAAATCGTATTTTTTTAAAATCTCTTTCAGTGTTTCCACTTCATTCTCCTACACCTGTTTTAGAGGCAGTCTAGAAACGGCCGTTATAATACGTATACGGTCGCCAGCGTCAGTGATGTGTTGTTCATCTGCTTTACTTCGATAAAACAATACAGTGGATTACAAAAAATATTTGAACTATATAGGCTCGTAAGAAAGAACTGACGTAAAAGCGTATATCCTATTCTGAATCTCTACAAGTTCTTCCACTTCATTCGCATTCACTTTTAATTAGATGCAGACTAGAAATGGTCGTTAAAATCCGAAACCGATCTCCAGCCGTTATGCGATTTTTCATTCCTCTGTTTTCATGCATTACCCCAATATAAAAATTCAGTGAATTATGAAAAATTATTTATATTATAGAGGCCCGTAAGAAGGAAGGAACGTGAAGTGTATCCTATTCTGCATCTCTACAAGACGTAGTCCAGAAACGGCCGTTAAAATTCGTATACGGTCGCAAGTAATTGATAGTGGTCGACAAGTGATTTGTCATTCCTCTGTTTGTTTGCCCAGATATGACAATATGAAACTTTATGTAAATTACACAGGCCCATAGGAACGAACAAACGTAAATGCTATTGCGAATCTCTGCAAGAGCTTCCACTTAATTCGATTTCACCTTTTGTTTGACGCAGTCCAGAAACGGCCGTTAAAATCCGAAACCAATCTCCAACCTTTAAGTGATTTTTCATTGCTCTGTTTATTTACATCACCCCGCTATAACATTTCAGAGTATTAAGAAACATTATTTAAACTAGGTAGGTCCGTAACAACGAACAAACGTAAAGACGTGAAGCGTATACCCTATTCTGAATCTCTGCTAGAGCTTCCACTTAATTCGCGCTCCCCATTTCTCAGTCCCAGTCCCAGTCCCGCGCCGGCGCGCTCTTGGGTCTGCGGCGCAGGTCGCGTCGCCCGCTGCCCCAAGTTGCGCGTCGCGCGCCCGGCGCGGGTGGTGGCGTCCGGGGATCAAGGCGATAAATTCCCGCGCCCGGGCCCTCGGCGGCCCTCGGCCTCACCTGGGGCGCGCGGGGCGCGGAGGCGGGGGAGGCGGCGGAAGACGGTGCCCGTGACCCACATTCGTGGGAGGCTTAGCTCGCTCCGCCCTACCCGCCACCCTCTTTCCGTATCTGCTGCTGCTGCTGCCACGGTTCTCAGCGTTACTCTGCCAAGCTGCTTTCTCTTTGCTCTTTTCTGCTCCTCTTCTATCCCCCTCTTCTATCATTTTGTCCTTTTCTACCCTGCTCTTCTGCACTCGTCTTCTATTCTCTTCCGTCCTATTCTATCCTCTTCTATTCTGTTCTACCCTCCTCTTTCCTTTTTGCCGTCGTTCGTTGTCTTTCCTCCACTTCAACCTTCCAGTTCCCGATCTTCACCTTTCAGTTCCCCTTCTGCCTCCTCTTCATCTTTCTCGTATTCCTCTTCTCCCTCTGCCTTTTCTTATTCTTCCTTTTCTTCCTCTCCTTCAGTCTCTTCTCTGCTTTCCTTATATTTCACCTCCGTTTCCACTCTCCTCTTCACGCCCCTCGCCATCCCCTCGTGTGGAACTTGCCACCGTACCTCTCCTATAATGGGTCTCACCCATGACCTCGCACACTGTCCTTGCGTCGCTATCAGTGTTTTTGAACGGGAGGTTCTAGTGTTCAAGACCCGAGAGTAGAGGATTTGTAAATCTAGTATCTCCATTCAACCTCGCGTGTTTCAGTTCTGCAATCTTCTTATCTCTTACAGAAATCTCTGCACTTGTTCATTAGTATTAAAGGAAACGTTTCAAAAAAAAGTGTTTTAATTTTAATCTGAACTCATCCACCCACAAAACATAACAAAAACAATTTCTTCGACAAACCCTAATATTCTTCTCGTTGAATGACAACATTTTTATACAACTCGTTTTCTATGAAGATCTCAGAGCAAGTGGACAAACACGAGTTACAGTACGTTCGAAATAGGACGGGAATTGCAAATTGTGAACGCCGCCAATTAGATCACTGGATGGAGGCCGAACAACAGCTGCACGCTAGCTTACAACTCGATATCCGACGGGCGGCTCTCGAGAACCTGATTTTCGGGTGAGGAACGCCCAAAAGCAAAGAATAAATACAAAATTATATAAGAAACAAATTGTATTAGTAAACTATATTAAATATTATATTTTTATTACTGGAATTACCCTGCCAAGGGGAGGAATATGATATTTGGGGAGAAAGCTTGAAAGCAAAGAATAAATACGAAATTTTGTAAGATACAGATTAAATTGGTAAATAATATTTTTTCTGGGAAGAACCTGTCAGAGGTTGGGATCTAATTTTTGGGTGAGGAACGGGCGAAGGCGATAAATACCAAATTATGCAACAAAAAAATTGTATTCCGGCATCCTCCAGGAATTTGTTGGAGGAAACACTAGAAAAGACCAATCACGTCAGCCAATCTTTAAAATTCTCATTCAAACAGCGGTCAGCTTCAATCCAGCTAGATAGCATGTTGATGTCCGAACCTATCCAGTCGGCCCGATCTACGAATCATCTTTTGCGCCCTTGATACAATAAACTGTTGCAGTCAGTCAATTAAACTAAATAGTATAAAATATATATACAAATTCTTGCTTAAAAACTCCTTTCTATCGAATTCTTTACTCAACTTTTATTCGAGTTAGGGTAGGAATCCCAGTGCTCAACAAATCGTGCACAGAATAAACTTCTTTTCATAACACGTCACAGTTTTTAAACGTTTCTTTACATTAAAGAAATATTGACATCAAATTACTGAAGGTGCTAAAACGTTGCAGTACTTCATTAGCACCTCCAATTGACTGTCACCCGTCTTTACGAAATCAAAGAGGAAACACGGAGAAAGTGGCCAAACACGGGACACGGAGCGCGCGGTAGAGCGAACGAGGTGAGAGTCGCCAATCAACTCACTGAGCGGAGAGGCCATGCCGCAGCGTCTCTGCGTCAGCCCACAACTCGATCTGCGGGGTCGGGCAGCGTTCAAAATCTGATTTTTGGATGGCGAACGACGGAAAGCAAAGAATAAATACCAGATTATGAAAGAAACAGTGTCCAGGCGCATTTAATAGATTAACGTCACACTTTCACAATCACAATCACACTAGACAATCACACTTTCGTTAATGACAAACTTTCGTTTCGTTAATTATAGATTATTTTCTCGAATACCCTGAAGTTTCTTCAAGGTGTGAAATGTAGCTTCAGTTGTAATTTACGACATTTGCGGGCTTGATTCTCATTTATAATTATAGTGCAAAGGAAAATTAAACAACGAGCGGTGTGAAAAAGAAAATAAAACAAGTATTGGAAATGAAAAGATTTTATAAACTAGTTGTTTAAGTGCACTGGTGCAAGTATTCTAGCGGTATTTTGTCCTTTTAAAAATATAATTCAAAATGTGATAGCAAAGAAACAATGGATGTCCGTTTCCCATATACTCATTATCTCGATTAAGCGACCACCTGAACTAACAGCAATTTTACTCCGGTACTCTCAGTGGGCACTTAAGACAGGTTTCTTATATTCATTATAAAAATGTAGCAGATATCCAATTATTTTAAGAAGCTGTAACGTTGCATTTCTTTATTTGCATCTCCAGCTGCATATCAGCCGACTTTACGACATCAAAGAGCAAACACGGAGAAAGTGGCAAAACAAAGCTGGGAAGTCGGCCTCGTGGCAGAGATCACTAAAGCAGTAGTGCCTTAGTGGTCTTGGACCGTGGAATCGCGGGTTCGAGTCCCGCCTCGGGCATGGTTGAATGTGTTCGTCCTATCACTCCCTATCATTACCATATCGTTTCATCCTCATACCATAACGTTACATCCAATAGTGGTCGCTAATGACGTAGTTGATGCGACCTTAAATAACAAAAAACACACACACACACACACTAAAAAAAAGAAGGGAAAAAAAGCTGGGGAGGACGGGAAGTGCGAACGAGGTGAGCGCCGCCAATCAAATCACTTGGTGGAGGCCACTCACTCTGCTGGGCGCCAGCCCACAACTCGATCTGCAGCGCCGGGCGGCGCTGGGAATCTGATTTTTGGGTGAGGAACGACTGGCGCTTGGTGGCCGCCGGCGCGCGATTTGGGACGGGCGTTCGCCAGCGCCGCCCGCCTCTTCCCCTTTGGAATGGCCCCGCGTTATCAAATTTCGAGTCGGACGCCGCTTTCTGGTGGCTTTGTTTTGTTCCCCTTCTAAAAATATGTGTCTTGCGTGAAATGTTATTGGAGCTTTAGGAACAACTGGCAGATAGTCCTTGTCAGCTTTTGGATTTCTGTGTTTTCTTCCGATGAAAGGTAATTCGGTGATGAAATATAAAATCCGATATTCCAAGTGCCGGGGTGAGAAGAAAGTAGTGACAATTAATGGGCAGTATGTATCAAGCGTGTAAGAAATGAATGCTTGAACTTTAATTTTTTTTGGTTTTCAAAAACCTAAACAATGTAGCATTTTGGGAGTGCTGGTGAGAATGTGAAGAATAACAGTAAGCAGTATCGTACTGAGTCGTACTGATTCATTTTACAAATTTGTGAATTCGTCTTAATTCTCGTCTTTTATTCGACAATTTTTAGTAAATATTTTGATTTGGTATTAAGTTACTCCCACATAATTAGTCTTTGCGCTTCGCATAATGGAATGCAATATTAATATAGTGTTAATATAGAATTAAAAGTAAATTAATGTATTGTTAAAATGTTGAGTTTATTATGAATTTTCTCATATAGATTTCTTTATTTTTAACTCCCTTTACAATCGAACAAAACTGGCAATAAACGTGCTCACTTGAAAAATAATAATTCTTTATGCAAGAATTATGAATTATTCGGCAAATGTGTGTTCTTCTGCAATTGTATATTTCTGCAAGATATTCATACATTGAATTAATAAATGGCAGAAAATTGTTACGATTCGTAAGGCAACATGAAATATTTATGATCCTTCAAACTCGATGATGTAAATATCTGGAGAAAGACTGGGGTCAAGAATATGCAGCAACGAAAAGAGTCGAAATTGCTCACAATTTTCTGCAGAACTCATTTAATGTGGATATCTTAATAAGTGGTCATATTTTGTAAGAGAGAATTTCACGATACAGCTTTGCAACTTCTCACCATTGAAAGCAATGTCGATAAGTACACGTTGGTAAAGAACATAAAAGAATTCTTTGGATGTATATTTTGGAATAAATTCAGGTTGTTTTGTGTTATGCCTACTCTGCATTTGGCCTTCATTTCCATGCACTCTTATGCAAATAGCGTGGAAATTCGATCCTGAAGCGCTAACCGAAGCACCCGCAGAGTGGTAAGATACTAACAACATACAGTTAGCACTGAATCTTTTCCCTCCCAGCGTCTGCGGAACACAAATAACACACAAAAGAACACGCGCCCCCCCTACATTAACATTCAAGTACACATAGCGCAATCCTCTCTACAAACGAAAAGAGAAAACGAATGTAAGTATGCAGAAGTAGCTTTGTGGTCGGCAGTATGACGAAACATGATACACCGGCCGGCCGGGAGGGTTCCCTGGCGACTGCGAAAGCAGCCGGCAAAGCCCTACCGCGGCGCGGCGCGGCGGGCAACTGAGCGACTGTGGAGAAAGCAGTGCAAACAGCGCCGGTGCGTAACTCCCGTGCGTGGTGCGAGCGCGTGTGTGCGTTTACGTCGCGGGAATTTGCCTTGGGTTGCCCGCGGCGGGGGGCGGTGGTGGCGGTGGGTGCGAGGCCGGCCGCAGTGCGTAGAATGCGGCTGCAGGCAAGGAGGAGGAATGTGGGAGAAGGGTGAGAAGTACGGCGAGTGAAATTAAAGGGGAAGTGACATGGAAGTGAATACATTAGTTAGGAGGTATTTTGAAGTAGTGGACCTGGCAATGCATCGCTATTGCAGTGCATTACACATCTCTATTATGAATCACGTGATACGTAATCACGTTTTAGGCTACGCTGTGCAAAAATGTTAATAGACGATAGACTTTCTCGCAAGTATGGTTTTGTTCTATGTCCTGGTTTGGCCATGGTTGTCAAGTATCCTATTATGAAAACGTTCTCCCTCAAATTTCAGCATGCGTTCGCTGTGGCACTATCTTGGAGAAAATTTGATTTATTTGTCCGAGTTTCAAAAAATATTTCTGGCCGATGTTTCACAATTGCAGAAGCAAAAAACTTGTATGCTGTGAAGATGCGTGTAATCCTTGACTGTGAGTCGTGTTGCGTCGGGTTCAGGGGCATTTCAGTAGTCATAAACAAATAAATCATAAATAATGCCCCCCTCCAATTACTAATAAGAACAAAGTGTGAATTTTATATATTTCTTTTCTCTTTCTTTGAACGCTTGTTATTTTGATATACGATGATATTCAGAATAGACGAGTATTCTAAGAGAAGTCTTAGGCGTCCGCGGTCAGAGGCAGACCAGCTCTGAGGAAGACTATGAAAAGATGGTCGAAACGTCGGCAAACGTCAAGCCTTCACCCGGACAGCCAAGATCATTTACATGAGAATTCTTTGAGTCTCATTTTCCCCTTCTCATTGTAAATATGTAGGTGGACTCTGCAATTAAGAGAACACGAGGTAACGAAATTCACAGTATGCTTTTTATTTGTATTAGGTGCAGTTTTATTTTTATAATATTTATATAACCAAATATTCACCTTTGATTCCCTTATGCATACTTTCGTCTACAAACGAACCAAATTTTTGTGTGAATTTTAGAAAACACGACATTTTCTTTAGTACTTAAAATTCGACATATCGAAGTTCATTTTTCACTAAGAGTATGAATATGTGCGTCAATTGAATCCGCATAACACTATTATTTATGATTATTTTTCAATAAGTATTTATTTGTACATTCTAATTTGTGCTACAAAATACATTTGAAACCAGAAACGTCCAAGGTTTTCATTCTGTGAGTATAATTTATATTCTCGTTGTCGGAAGTGCGACCATATGGCGCACAGAGATTTGATAGCTACATTAGCGGCCCTGCCGTCTACTGCTGTGGTGGCGGTAGCGTTGCGGAGCTGGATTTCCAAGCCTCACGGGAGCTTACCGACGCGGGAATGAGAAAAGCAAACGGCGGGAGAATGCGTCGGAATGTACAGCCGCGCGCACGAAGGATTTCCTCTCGAGCAGGTTGAGCTCGATATGTTTCCACGCGTCATGGTACTCACGCGGACGAATCTTAAATTTTCTCGAATCGTAACTTGAATCCTGAAGTACTCAATCGTCACTTAACGCTGATACCTGCGCAACCATTCCATGATATGTTACAGATGTGACGAATTCTAAATTTTATCAAATCCTAACTTGAATTCTGAAGCACTCAGTAGTCCCCTGATACTGATACATTCGCTTCCATTCCATATCTTGTTGGAGGTGAGACGAATCATACATTTTCTAGAAACCTTGAATTCTGAAGAACTCAAGAGTCACCTGATACTGATACCTTCGCTTGCTTTCCACAACACTTTAAAGGTAGGATTAATCCTAAATTTTCTCGAATCCTAAAGTGAATTCTGAAGCATTGAATAGTCACCCGACACCGGTACCTTCACATCCGTTCCACAACCCGTTAAAGGTGCGATGAATCCCAAAATTTCTCGGATCCTAACGGCTCTATTCGGCCGAATCTTGATGCTTTCGTACATGTTACATAATAGTCTGACGTGGTATCGGTCGTATATTTTCTCGAATCCTTATTTAAATCCTGACTCACTAGACGCCTCGATCTTCATGAACATTACATAATATTTTAGAAACAAAAGGAATAAAAAATTGTCTATAATTGGAACATTCTCGAATCTTTTGAATTCATTACTATATATAGGCTAGAAATAAATTTACAAGTAGTACATTACAAATACTACTAAAAGTATCCTGAAACTTTCGATCAATGAACATAAATCTCGCATTGTGCGGTAGTTTTACTGTCCGGTATTGTATTTGCTATCTTATTAAATTAAAATATTAACAGAAAGTGTATCTCTGAACAACCAAAATCCAAGCCACTGGGGAAAAAGATTTCAGTAATTCTTTTAATTACAAATTCGAATAATTTGATTTATGAAATAGGTCGCAAATATTCGAATTTCGAATCTTTTGATATTTCTGTATTTAAGTAGCCCGTTCCATGTTCAGAAGTATACTTATTTGCAGTCATTTTTAGAGGTCTGATTCTTAACTAAACGAAAGAATCTGTGGAGAATGGGCAAGAAGTCTCACTGCTCGAAGAATTCCATTCTCCCATCATTAAATATAGTTTCATTAATGCTTATGTTTTTAAGAATAATTCTTTTAAAATGTGTTACCTGGTATATTATTATGTAATGTATTTCTTCCTGCTTGGTTCGATGTCTCAGAAGTTATGAAATATTATTTTAGTGTTCGAAATGCTTAATTGTAACAATCAATGTATCAGTCTCACAGATAGTTCGTTACTTTATAATAAAATTGTCATATGAAGTGTGCTATCATTCGTTCTTTAAAATAATATCTATTATTTTGTGTAGTTTTGTACAAACAAACAAACAAATCGACTTAAAATTTGAATTGGAAGTATCTTAATGATCGTAGACTCGGAGTTCACAAAAATATATTTATTGCCACGCTTTATTTTTAGGCGTGTGCTATTTTAAGTGAAACGAATTCTATGGATTAGTCGTTTTATATAAAATATCATGATGATAATGATGCGAATCTAGTTCGATTCATTACTTACTTTACATATATTACAGTGTATCAGCTTGATTCATTAATTGTCTAACAAACTTTAATTTTATCTCATAAATATACGTTCTTGAGAAAAAAAAACTAAGAAAAAGTTAATTTGACATTCTTAATGAAGAAATTGAAAATTGATGATTAGTACATAAGTATCGGGCATTAGCCGTCTATAGGATTCAATTACGTATTGTTCAGTTTGTTTTCACAGAACAGATTTAAGGCTTGTGTGAATTAGATATCTTAACGGTCTTAGAGTTTACGGATCAACAAGTACTTGATTCTATTTTTATTCCCCTACGCTTTGATGGAACTGAGAAGACACCTCCCTCAGATTAGTATTATTAAAAATTAATCGGCCTACTAGTGAGATAACTTTCAGGTTAATTAGTTCGTGAATATTCAATCATCTTTCCTAGTTTCCAGAGCTCTCTAGTCTCATACCGCACTCATACATATTGATAGTTACGCAGATTAGAATCATTCTATTAAGTATTCCATCGTATCTAAGTTTAAACTGGAAAGCAGCATTGAAGAGAAGATATATGTTGCAATAATTTTAGTAAACGTTTTTGTATTTCGTGATCCATGATTTCACAAACAGTACTTCTACTATTTATTTGCAATTATCCAAGAGCAAATGGTTGAGGGAATAAGAACTCCCTGACCTTATCCTGCAACCTTCCGCAAGGCGAAATGAAAGAGGCGCTGTACCACGTTCGTAAACCGCTCGTGCTCCCTCGGTAGTTCCATCTTAATGTTGGTTCAATATATCATTCAGCGAACTTCAAAGCGGGGGAGCGGGTGGGGGAGAAGGGGGCGGGGGGGGGCGGGGTGCAAGTGGCGGAGGTTATCTAGATGAAGGAAATTCTCGGAACCGAGGTCGACCTCACGTTCTTGGATAAGGGCTAAGGCAGGCCGTGCGAGCGAGAACTCCGGCCAGCGAACCAGGGACGCGAATAATCTACATGCTGATTTACACGCTTCCTTTTTTCAAACGATTTTGGAGTTTAGTAAACGCGCGCATGCAAAAACTCGTAAATTTAGAGACGGGCTTAAGTGGCTCAGGGCATCAACTGATGTCACTGCAGTGCCTCTGACCGGGAGGTCGTAGCGTTCGAGCCGTGTCGATGACAAGATTTTGCACACTATACTGCGATATTCGTAACTTTGTCCCTGACAGGAATCAGCAGTTTCGCTGCCATCCAATCAGGAGCGTATATGTCGCGACAGTGACGTTCAAGCTTCCGATTGGATGAAACCATGAACAGCTGATTTCTGTCAGGGACAAAGTTACGAAAATCGCAGTATAGCTAGCTAGCTAGCAACATAGCTAGGTCGAATTCAGCTGGCGCCTCGAGGAGAATTCCATAGTTTGACTACTCTCATCGGTAATGTCCCGTGGTTTGTCTCGAAAAACAACCGGCGAATACCAGAGCAGGAGCCCTAACCAGAGCGTGGCCCTCCAGGTGCCACGCAACGCGCGTGATCTTTCCCACTTCTTCCTCGTGCTATCCCTTTTACACAAACTTACACTTTTATGCACTACATTATCTCACATACCAGGAGACCATTCGGGAGCTGAGAGCTCGTGCCGGCTGGGGCGGTGCCCCGCTGGTGGGAGATGGTTGGAGAAAACCTCGCAAGTCGGCTTGTAGGTCAACGCCGGACCTCCCCACCCAGAGAGGGAAGATCACCGCCACCTTCCCGCGATGAAAACATGCTACTACGCTTATGTGGACTAATGATCTTAGCAGTAGATAGTGAATAAATTTCACCCGAATCCGGGTCGTGATGGAACGGGCAGACGAAGCGAGAATGGATAATGAGAACCGTTTGAAAAGCCATATTACGACCCTGATTATTCTGTCGCTGTCACATCTGTATTTAGTATTCGATTCCGTCGGCAAATAGCAAAAGTTTGTTGTATATTTTTGTATCCCTCTCCTGCACATGACACGTTTCTTACGCTAACAACAATCCGGTATTCGAACCATGTAATTGTGCATCTCATTCGATTAGGAGGCAGTGGGCATGACCTCCCTCCCCCTCCGAAAGAAAGGACGTCGCCAGTGACTCCCAGCGACCCCAACTCAGCGCCTGTGATGTCCCACGAATCGCCCGATTGCATCTCGCGCTAGGATTTCCTTCATACCCGCTTCCCTGTTAATACCCGTTCACCTTTCGCTTCCTGAGAAGGCTTAGCCCGATTGCATTCCCGGCCGATGTTAAGCGAGGGGAAACAATTTAGTTAAATTCCCATTCATCACTAACGCAAGTAAATGCTATCACATCAGTCGAGAGAAAATCTCGAACCAAGGTGAACTATAAGAATGATCGAAACTGTGTATATTATTTGTAACTAAAATATAATTATTTTAATTCTAGCATATTTGAAGTTGGGCTCCCATCTTCCCTCTTCCTTGGATCGGACCACGATATACGTAAAAGTCACTTTCAATAATTTAAGAACCTTTTATGCACTTGAATTCCAAAATAACAAGCTTTCCTTATTTTATTATTACATGACTATTACGATCGCATTACTGACAGGATGACGATGCCACAATAATAAAACATGATCAATAAAATATCAAATAGAACATTTGTTCTTTTTCTCTTTCGTGTTCTTCAATGAAAGCAAAAGGCGATTTTGGAAAAAACTGGTACCTGGAGGAGCTATTCCTTGTACGATTTTATTTTTTTAATTTATTTTTTATTATTTGATTTTCTAACACATAGATCAGTTCATTGAACTATACATATGTAGTGAATGGCGTGATAAATATATCTTAACGTAACTAGTACATAGGATGAGGAAACCATGATGGTACCTCATAGATTGATATTCTAGAAATATTCCTTGTAGGAGGAAAACCGATGGGATGCAATTCCGAGCGATGCGTTTTGGGAGAAGAAGGCAAAAAGCTTAGGAAAAGGTGACCGCAGGATGCAATCGGGGTACGTCCGTGCTGTTCTGCCGAGTCCTGCAGCCATCCGCCCCGACGAGGCGTCTCCGCGGCGGCAGGGTGCGGGCGTGGCCCGAAGCAGCTGCAGCGTCAGCAGCGCTCCGGCCGGCCGTAATTGGAATAACTCTCGAGGGGCGGGGCCACGCACGTCGGTCGGTGGTTGCGGCGGCGGGAGATGGCAGAGGCGGTTGGCGGCGGAGGGAAAAGGCGGAAGAGGTGGAGGTGAAGAGGGAGATGGCAGAGGCGGTGGAGGAAAAGGGCTGGAAGAGGCGGAGGTGAGGAGGGAGATGGCAGAGGCGGCGGCGGAGGAGGAAAAAGGCGGAAAGAGGGGGAGGTGAAAGAGGGAGATGGCAGAGGCAGTTGGCGGCGGAGGACAAGGCGGGAAGAGGCGGAGGTGAGGAGGGAGATGGCAGAGGCGGCGGCGGCGGAGGAAAAGGCGGAAGAGGTGGAGGTGAAGAGGGAGATGGCAGAGGCGGTGGTGGAAAAATGCTGAAGCGGCTGAGGTGAAACGGGAGAGGGAAGAAGCGGTGGCGGTGGTTGAAGGAAGCTATGTCAGAGGAGATGGCGATTGAGGAAGTGAGGGTAGAGATGGTGTGCCAGAGGGCTGGTAATAGCAGATAGGGTGGCGGAGGCGATGATTTATTGAATAGTGCTTTCCGGGCCCGTCAACTACTAAGGTCATTAGTTACCTAAATGTTATGATCTGGGGTCGCAGAAGCCTGCGACATCATGTAGTACACGTTTTAACTGGATGACGAGACCCGGTGCCTTTAAACACGTCAGCTTGCGTTGTTTTACCCAGACAGTCTTTACCAGCGGAGCTCATGCCGCCAGCTCCCTACTGGTCTTCTGGCGTATGTGGTAGTGTAGTGCATGTAAGCGTGAATAAGTAAGTTTTGGGGATAGAACAAGAAAGAGGAAGGAAGTATCGCGCGCTTCCGAGGCCCGTTTGTTCCGGTACTGACCCCGTATTCACCCTGGTGTTAATCGGAAAAAACACGAAAAAGTGCGGATTAGTGCAGCCAGACTTAGAATTCTCCAGACAGCCGCTGAATTCGACCTAGCTCTGTAGGTACTGTCGAAAATCCTGCCACCGTCGTGACTCGAACACTAGGTCCTTCCGGTCATAGGCATTGTGGAGGTGGATCTGGGGTGGCGGGGGGAATAAACAGGAGGGAGGAGGAGTGGCAGCGGGGATGGCAGAGTCAGTGGCGGTGGCGGTGAAGGCGATGACGGTCGGCGATGGCGGTAGCGATGGACGCTGCTGAGGCCGACTCGGGAAGCGAAGGTGGCGCAGTGACGGCGGCGGTGATAGGGTAGAGCTCGCGGCTATGTGCTACGCCAGTGGTGGCCGAAGGCGTCGGCGACGACGGGGGCGGCTGGGGTGTATTCTGGTCCCGAGCGCACCCGGCCGCGATATGGACTCTATACTTATCCGGCGTGGTCGCCAGCTGCGCAGCCACGCTGCCGGACCGGATCCCTACAAGGGGCCCGGCTCGCCGTTCTATTTCCGCATCCGGCCGAGAACGGCCACGCCCCCCCCTCCGCCCCTCCGCCACCCGCGCCGCCCCCTCCGCTGCCTGCGGCGCTTCCGTCGCCGCCTTATTAAGGTCCGGCCTCCGCCCCAAGGGGGAGAGGTGAGCGCGCCTGGAATACATCTCCATATATTTTATGACACTTCGTCTTCCCCTGCGCCACTGCTGCAGTGGGGTTTTTTCACTGTCGCGCCTTCGTGCCGCAGGCTCCGGAAGAAATCTTGGGTTCGCACGCTACCCCCGGTTAGCAATGCATAAAATTGCGTTTACTTACGTACTGACTGGCATACTGATTCTTGTCCGTCTTTTTTACGTTCTCGCTACCGCTTACGCAGTAGAGAGAAAGTTATGTAATGCTGCGCGAAAAAACGGCGAATTTTCGGCAGAAAAAAGCATTGCCGGCCCTGGATAACATGCTAAAACAGCACATACGTTTCCGCCTGTATTTTGACTCAAAATTACGCGAAAAGTACTAAAATGTGTGAAAAATTGTGGATGACCTTATTTAATAATCTATAAGAAACAGATTTTATTAATGGAGAAATCTCTGTCTTCATAATTGTAGATGTAGGAGAATGTCGAAAGAATTGTGAATTTTTTGAATTTTCGAAAAATTAGAGTTTTTAAGTTAGTGAGACCTGTATCATTCTCTTAAATGTTTTTTACACTATCCAACAACGAAATTTATTCAAAAACGATGAAGCCAATTTTTGATAATTTTGAAAATGTCCCAGGGGCTTCATGTAAAGTACCTCCGAAAATTAAAATATTGGTTTCAGATTTAAGGGGCCGCGACATCGATTGGATGGGTTGGAGGATATCAATTTTTGAGAAAATTGGCGGAATGGTGTAGCCGCTAGCGTTCTTCACAGACGGACGGAGAGAAGGACGTACAGAGAGACTTTTGCCGTCATTCTACTTTTCGCTATCAGGGACCCACAAAATATTGATTCTTGCTACAACATGTGTTCTATTTTTAAATTTAGCAACTGGATTTATGAACTATATACACATTGGTGAATATCTAAATACAATTTTCTTTCTTTTCTCAAAGAGAAAATGAAGAACTAGAGTACCTGAACGTAAAAGAAATGTAAATGACTTACCCAGTAAATAGAATTCGATAACCGAACACAGGATTTCATGAAATTGGTTTTGACAATGTTCAAATTTCTGAGAAGAAAATAAGGTTTCATCTAAGATTAATAGCAGAAGTATTGCATAAAACAAATGAATGTTTAAATACACAGATATAATGGAATAAATTCACACAAATATATGATAGTATATTGTATAACTTTTTATCTAAATTTACTTACAGTTGATTTAGGACTTCAATATTAATCTTGATTTTTTCATAGCCCTCTCCTTTCTCACAGCCTTCTCCTTTTTATGGCTCTCTTTGGTTTCTTTATTATTTTTATTGAAAAAACAAATCTTGACAAAAAAGAATTCAATAAAATTTACTCATATCTTGAGAATATTTAATGAAAATTGACATCAGAAGAAGAAATTCAATTCAATTCATTTAATAACTTCAAAACATTTTTTGACTACTTACTATATGTTAGCTTGTGAGGTTTATGTGTACGTATTCATGTTTTAGAACGTAAAAATTTGAAATCATTTGAAGTGGAAGTAAATTGGTTTTATTTTTTGTTACAATATACAATCTGATGATGGTTTGAAAAAACATGTAGAAACGTTGTGATACTTATAAAATTTGTATTACGAAATATTTTTTTAAGAAAGAAGAAGAAAATGTCTTTATATATAATTCAAAGATAATATATAATTCAAAAAGAATTTCAAGGCCCGGTCCCTATAATAAGTTTTTCTGCCGAAAATTCGCCGTTTTTTCGTGCAGCATTATATAACTTTCTCTTTACTGCCTAAGTGGTAATGAGAAAGTAAAAACCTGAATCACAACGCTTTTTATTTCTCCAAACGTCTCTTTCAAAAAATGTAAATTACATGTAGTCTGCGAGTTTGTATCATTAAAATCTGAATTTTCTTTTGAGTGAAAGAGGAATGCAATCCATGCAATTGTATCGTGTTCAAACCACTTTTGTATTACAAGAGAACGTCTCACGAAAAGGGTTCGTGCATTACAGTGATACTCATTTACAAGTCGTTTACATTTTTGTGTGAATAATCAGCACTGATCTGCTAACGAATGCAATGCTCGTAAGTTATCATTGCCGCTGTACATATGAATGATCGCTGCTTCCGTTTAGTTTTAGAATGAAGTTTACCGCAATTCCAGATTTCTTTCAGATTTCTGTCGAAGGTAATCGTCTAAACTTGATATTTGAAATATGTTCAATAAAATCAGATGAACGTCTCATGAGATCTCTTTACTTCCTGCCTTGCACAGATTTGTAATACTTTTATATTATTTAGTAGTGTCTTATTAATACTGGTAGAATTTCTTTGGATTTATCTTAATTTCTACTAATTACTACTGCAGAAACCTTCTGGGTTCTTCTCCCACTAGTAGAACATCGCCCCATCGAGACAAGTTATAAGCTCTCGACATGTGGAGTTACTGTACTCTATGTAAATTTGTGTAAGTTAGGGTGAGGATAAAACAAGAAAGAGGAAGGAAACATCGCGCGCGGCCCATGGTCCGCTTGTTAGGGAACTTCTCCGGCATTCGCCTGGTGTTGATCGGAGAAGCCACGGAAAATTATCGATCGGAGTAGCCGGTCGCAAGGATACTCCTCCAGACAGCGATTGAATCCACTCTAGCTACGCAGCTAGTGTCAGAAATGCTGCGACCGTCGTGACACATCTATACTTCGGTTTTTTCTTTCTTGGCGGGAAATGTGTCAAAAAAATGGAATATCTCAGGGTATTTCGCGTCGTTCTCGGTTGTGCCGCTAGGAGTCGCATGATCGCGACTGTATCGAGCAGTGCTGGCGATCATGCGATACCTGGCGGCACAACCGAGAACGACATGAAATACCGTGAGATATTCTATTTTGATGACACCCCCCTGTGCGTCAAGAAAGAAAAACCGAAGTAGAGGTCCTACCGGTCTGAGGCACTGCATTGACATCCGTGGATGTCCTGAGCCACGTCAGCCGGTAGAGATGAGGAGATTCATTGGAACGGGGAGGGGAGGGGAGGGCGCGAGGCAGTAAACACCCACGTCGCCGCAACCCTGAAAGGGGGAGGGGCGATGCCCTTCGGAAGGGAGGCGGCCATCAATGCTGCAGCGAGGCGTTTAGAGCGTATGTATTATTCGGTTGCCGAGGGCGTGAACGCAGGGGCGGCGAGGGCGGGGGCGGCGGCGTGGGCGACGCACAGTGGTCTGAAAAAAGAACCATTCACCGCAAAGTACGCGCGTAGAAAGTGACTATTTTAATTTATTTTTTATTTACTTTTGTCAAAAATGTAGAAACTGGAAGGGACGTGTATGAGTGAAGTATAATCTCCGCACGTTTTCTTGTGTTCCCATCCTTTGCTGAATGACGAATAAAAGTACCAACAAAGCTAGCTAATACCATATAAGCAACAAATAAAAGAAGCAATATTTGAAAACAAGACATGTTCGCTCCCGGGTTAAAGAAAACTTATTTGCATCAGTAAACGAATTAAAGATTTGATTTTATTGTGTTGTAGTGCGAACGAAATAGAAACCCACATCCCAGTTTCACCTGATGCAAGGAGCAAGAGGAGAGCTCAGAACGTGAGCATAGTGAAGCTAGTACTTTTATGTCCATAAACAAGACAAGGAGCATCTCAGCATTTGCTCAATGAATCAGGGAAACGGAAGAAAACACTGATCGATCGGATACGTAGGCTGTAAAGCAGTAGTGCTGTGCAATTCAAAGTACGTAAAATGTAACTATAACATATACCTTCGAATGCTGGAAAACACTTTACAAAATTGGAAGTGAAACAAACAATTACAGAAATTGAAAATTCCTTAGCACGAAAAGTGTCTTTTAATTGTTAGCAAACTGGCAGTTTTCTTTAAGCGAAACGTCTAGTTGGGAAAAGAAGTATAAAAACAGCGTTCGTCTTTGCGTCTAGTAATTTGAAATTTCTGAAATAGTTTATCCCACGAACGTAAATATCCGATAAATAATTACTTCATTTCGAGTTGTTCTAATGAGTTTCTTCCATCGAATCGCCCAATGAGTTTCCTTTTTCCCAATGTCTATAATTGTTTTGTTGTGCAATATGTTAAAAACAGTGAAAAAGCCGGAAGACCACTGAAAATCATTCATATCGTATAATAAAGTTTTCTTTAAAAGAATATAATTTGTTTTTAAGTACTTTGTAATTCTTATTATCAATACAAGTGCTTAATGTATTTAAAATATTATGGCCTTCTTTGACTGTCTATAATTAAAGGATACAATGACCCATTAAATATAATTTATTTTTCAAAACATTTTCCCCCTCTTCACGCATGTGGACACTGTTCAGACCAGCGGGGAGCGGCGGAGGTAGCGGCGGCGACGATGGAATTTCATGAAGTCTGCGTGTAATTGTTTTCTTTTGTAAGATTTTTTTTTAAGTGAAAGAGCCGGAAGCGAACACTGCAAAATCAATCATATATTAAAATTTTCTTTAAAATAATATAATTTGTTGTGAAAAACTTTTTCCCCCTATTCCCACATTTGGACACTGTTCAGTCTAGGGCGGAGCGGAGGCGGCGGCGACGATGGCGGCGGCGACGCCGACGGTCGCGGCCATTCGAATTTCATGAAGTCGCCACTTGCAGCGCTGCGCCCCGTTGCCCGCTTCGGTTACGGACGGCTCTATCGCTGGTGGCCGCTGCGTTGGATGCAATTCCTGCGACCTTATTACCGGCCCTGTTTGCCGCGCCCTATTGCCTTGCGATGAGCTCTCTCGCCGTGGCATTCCTCCGCCTCGGCGCTGTTGCTAGGGTGCCTTCGCGGGCGGATGCGATCCGTCTCCGCGCGTCTCTGCGAGTCAGACGAGCTCGCAAACGGTCGTGAAGTTGTTAAGTGCGCGAGCTGTAGTTTTATGAAACGAAATGACAGCTATTTCTCGCGCGATTGCCAGGAATGCAATGTGTCTAGAATTGTGATACATAAAGTTGTTATATGCGTGTACTGTGATTTTGCAGTTCAACTCACGGTATCTTACTGTGATAGAATGAAAATAATAATGATCGTAAAAATAATAATAATAATAATAATAATAATAATAGTAATACACGTTAACAATACAACAATACAATAAATACAATAATAATAGGATTCTCAATGCAACAGGTTGAACATTCTGGAATTCCTGTTTGTACACCATTTAATAACAGTCAACATCACTACCATGAAATAAAATTTAAATAAAATGCTTGTGCTGGAGGTGATACAAGGGTTTATTGACATTAAATATAATCGACCAAGTCCGCTTGAATCTACGAAAATGGGTTCAAGGAGTTCGATAGAAATTCACAGGTTGGGAAATTGTGAAGATACCAACCAGCATGAGCTAATGGTTCAAAATCGAAGTTTTCTTACAAGTTTCAGAAGCTTTCTTCAAATTTTCATCCAATGAAGTTTCATAACTAGTTGTGCCGATGAGAATAGCAATGGGTTTCTTTCCCCAAACTACTCGGCTTAAAATAGGTGTGTGTGTGTGTGTGTGTGTGTGTGTGTGTGTGCGTGTGTTGTAATTTAGCGTAATGCGTGTGAAACACTAACAAAGATCACTAAGACCATGTGCAGGTCCAGGTTGTGAAACCAGATCCAGATTGCCTATAGGAAAGAAGATGAGACATTCTTTTCGACAATGAATTGCATTGCACGACATAACACTTGTTTATGTATGGCAAAAGACGAAAGTTATGTAAGAAGCACAAACATTTTAATAATGTGATCAAACGTTTTGGCCAAATATAGCAGATTTGTTTAAAGAAAATGATATAAAAATATTTACGTTACGTTTAAATGTAAACATTGTTAAAATATCTTTCCTACCCTCCGTTCTTCCCCACTACCATAGATCATGCAACGTTTTAATGAAACCCCCGTCGACGCCCATGATTTCGCCTATTCGGAGCCTCCATGCGCCGACGTAGCCTCAAAACGAAAGAAACGGTCGAAGAACGTCGTTTGTTCCCAACACTCCGGTGCCCCCCCCCCCCGTCCCCACGACGGAAGCAGAACGGACAGGTCCTCGCGCACCCTGTGGGAACTGAGATCGGGCGTCCGACGGCTTTCCCCCGTCACACACATTCACCTCTGCTGTGGGGCGAAGATCCTTCTCGCAGCGGTCGCGAAAGAGATGATTTGTCTCCGCGCTCTCCGGGGCAGTTTATCGCGGTGTTCGCAGGGCGCCGCTGGACGTCGTCGGCCTCTCCGCGCCACTCGCGGCGATGCTTCTTCGTGCCGGCGCACGGCCGGAGGAAGGGCGTGTTACACTCCGTGTTCCGTTGTTTCTGCCCATACGTCGTTAGTTCCGCTCTTATTTATTTCTCTCCCTCTCTCCGTCTCCTCTCGCCGCCTCTTCCTCTCTCCGTCTCTTCCTCTCTCCGTCTCTCTTTCACTTCCTCTCACCGTCTCCTCTCGCCGCCTCTTCCTCTCTCCGTCTCCTCTCGCCGTCTCCTCTCTTCGTCTCCTCTCGCCGTCTCCTCTCTTCGTCTCCTCTCTCCGTCTCTTCCTCTCTCCGTCTCTTCCTCTCTCCGTCTCTTCCTCTCTCCGTCTCTTCCTCTCTCCGTCTCTTCCTCTCTCCGTCTCTTCCTCTCTCCGTCTCTTCCTCTCTCCGTCTCTTCCTCTCTCCGTCTCTTCCTCTCTCCGTCTCTTCCTCTCTCCGTCTCTTCCTCTCTCCGTCTCTCTTTCACTTCATCTCTCCGTCTCTCCCTCTCTTTGTCTCCCTCTTCGTCTCTCTGGCTGTAGCTCTGCAGGACGCGCCCTCTATATCTCATTCTCTCGTTCTCGGGACTCTCTCGGTGACTGTGTCGTGTCTCTCTCTTTCACTCTCCGTGTCTCTCCCGCTCTCTCTCCGTGTCTCTCTGTGCCACTTTATATCTCCTTCGATCGCTCCGTTTCTCGCCGTTTATCTCGCCGACTCGAGGAGGATTTAATCATAGAGTAAGGATGTACATTTTTATACTATGATTTAATACATACCTCCTATAACTTATTCCGAAATTGTATTACTATTTCTTTAGTGAAAATAGCGGACAATCATGCTTTAACACGTATAATATAATGAAATGTTTGAAAATAATAAACTAAAACGCCTTAAACTGCTAAGAAAAATGTTCTGGTTATGCCCTTGTGTGAATGTGTTATGATTACGCTTATAAAACCTCTCATTGTGAAGTGAATGTTATTTTACTGTAAAACAAACTAAAATCATTTCTTTTTATCTCATGTTCATAAAATATTACATTATTTACAATTAAGGCATCTTTCAGGTACAATTTCTAAGTATACGTTTCTTCGTCCCCCCCACACACGAACATATGTACATAACTTATTTTTTAAAAGTGCACGTAGTCTGTTTTGTAGGCGCAGCAATGGATTTATCGATACTCACCTAAACATCATCTTAAGATATTATACCTATTAAAAATCTTGCAAGCATAGAATGGATGGATCCACTCCAGAGCTGGAAATCTATATCCTGCCCTGCTGACGCTGATCGTGTAAGCGGTTGGGAAGACGGGATCCTTTTTTCCTGAGCACATGAGCGACCATCATTCCTTGTCTCCGATGTCCGTCTGTTTTTCCTCCGAGAAGAATCGTATGAAAGTTTCCGCCTGGCTGGCTCTCTTGCGCGCGGCTGAACCCTTTAAAAGCGAAGTTTAATTTTCCTGAAAATTATACTTTCTATAGTAAGATGTGTTTCAAATTGTTTTTTATGGACAGAAATGTAGGGAATAATTTTAAGGCATTGCTGAATAAGAGTTTGAAAATAATTCGTCGTAAAATTTGGAAAAAAAGGTGAACGTGTTTAACACATTTTTGTATATTTTTGTCCCAACGTTCCTCCAAAATTTCATAGACACAGTTTTTGGTGTTTCACAAAGTTTCAAATCTGTATCTGTGCAATAAACGTCACTTCGTTCACAGTTTGATTTATGAACAAAGACGTGTATGTCGAAGTTTTGTAAACAAACTTTTCTCTTTTGATAACGTATCTCTGACAATTTTTATGACTATCGCGTAATATAGTTCACACTAATTAATTAGATAAAATTCTGAAACGTCACAATGCATAATGACATTCTAAAAAAATCATTCCTAGTTTTATTAATAAGAAAGTCATAGCGAAAGTAGGTATTCTAGAATATCGTTCAGTAAAAAGTCATAGAGAATTAGCCAAATTTACTTTTCTCATTTGACAAATGTAAAGTTCTATCTGGCTCGTTGACATCCAACTTCCGTTCTTAGTCGCGCAAAGTAGATGCTAATGTCAGGTATGTAGGCCGTCGACGTCGGAACACGGAGGCGAATGTACACATTGAAGAGCAACTGTTTTGGCGACATAAATGGCAAGAATACACGACTAGAATATTCAATTCAGCTTTAAACAGGGTCGTTGCTTATCAGCTTTAGAAAAGCAGTATCTATATTGTAGCTTGTGCACCAACAAATTTTTGAGACGTTCCTTGTGGTAGTCACAATTGAATATATTTCACTTACAAAAGAGCTTGAGAGCGGGGCTTGTTTCTCGGGAAGTATGGGGAACTGTCTCTAGCTCCGGGCTTTCTGAACGTGGAAACGTCTCCAAGCACAACTTCTTTGGGCTATACAATGGTCAACTGATGTCATGCAATCGGAGCCCTTTATATGTGATGCAGAAGTGTGCGGATAGGATTATAGCAGGTACCGAACGCATGCCGACATCACGTTGAACGATTTATTGATTGATTCAATGTTTCTCCCTCAGCGGAGCACTGCTGCAGCCAAGGAAAGTTCTTAGCTCCTGAAGAGTGTGGTAGTGTAATGCATGTTAAGAGGAAGTGAGAGGAGAGGAAGAGGAAGGAAATATCGCGCGCGGTCCGTAGCCCGTTTCTTTGTGTCGAAGATCTTACTACCGTCGGGTCTTGAACCCCAGGTACCTCCTTGTCAGAGAAGATGCAGACACGGAGGGAATGAGCTGGTTTGAACGATGGAGGGGAAATAGCTCGGTGGCACCTGGCACTGGTATTGGCATTGCTTATAGTGGAGAAAAGCCATTTTTCAAAGTTCTAACGCATGATCACTGCAAGGTTTTTTCTATGCATGCTACGTATACTTTGTAAACATTCATAAAGTTACTCTACAAAACTTAACGCAAACATTTTCTTCTAATTTAACATATTTTCTTAATAACTTATAATTTAACAAGGACTTCTAATTTAACATCTCTCTGTAATGGATGACATTATTCTAGATTAGAATGCATAGTCAATGAAATTATTCTAGGAATCCATTTGCTACACTAAGGCATATTCAATGAACCAAATTTAACGTTCTCATTCGTGACAAACGATAAGTCAAATCTGGCTCATTGACTCCGACTTTCAGCTGCCGCTCGCACGGAGTAGCAGCCAATATGGGAACGTACGGCCCCTGGGCGTGGGGAAACTGAGGGGGGAATGTCGGCGATCAACTGCGATTCCACCCACGCGGGCGATGAAGTGTCGGGCGGCCTCGTTTGTTAGCGAAGCGTCGCTCGCCCCTTCGGCGGAGCCGGTCAAATCCGTTCGTTCTGCGGCAGCGCGCACTTCGTCGGCCCATAGTAGGCTCAGCAGCATCTACGAGGAAAAAATGTGTTGCAGAAATAATACACAAAATGGCTTTTGAATAATGGCCTATGGAACTATATAACTTCATGCTAATTAGCAAACGTCGTAACTTCTTATTCCCTTCTCTATTTTCTGTTTACTTGATGATAAACTAGAATCATGAAAGGAGAGTAATAAATAAAAGTAAATAACAAATTGAGCATCTTAAATAATTGAGTTTCCCAGTATTTATAAGTTCAACGTGAAAGGAAACTAAAATTCTGCTTTCTGGCTATGTTTATTCTGTCCATTGCAAAACTGTCCTATCTGGAGTTACGAGGTATGCTAATTAGCATGGCGGTAAGTATGATATTATGAGACGTGTTGTGAAGACGCAGCAAATTAAAAAATTAAGCGAGCTCTCGACAAGTTTTCTTTTGGTTCGCACGTTTCTCCTATTATTCATACAAACATTATTTCGTGAATATTTATCACGACATCATCGTTGTCATCAATTCATTAAAAGATTTATGACTCACTCGAGCAATCGCGGACCCCCAAACCCTAATAAATAAATAAATAAATAAATAAAATGAATGAGATAATTAATTAATAACGAGCGTTTTTGACCACAAGCCGCAGGTAAAAGTGTTGTCTAGAATGTGACAATACTTTGATTTCCATCTGGAAACGTGTTCTTGGTCACCCGTTTCGCGAAAGTCTGTGGGCGTAACCACATGTTTCCTCTGGCAGGTCAGATAGGAACGTGCCTTCGCCCGCACAAAGGCCAGGAACGTTTGTGCTGAGGTGCGGAGCATGCTGAAGACTCGCCATCAGGCAGCTACTGAGCTGAGAAAATCAGAAGCTGTGAAACCGAACGGGCAAAATCCAACGTCCGTGAGGCGACAACGGATTTGATATGACAAAACACGGACGCACGTCGTTTTATATATTTTTCATTATTGGTAGGAAAAATACCAAGAGTATTTAATTAGAATAATTCATTTTGTCTATTGATTATTTCCTTCTGATTTTTTTAGAGTAATCGTCTGAATATTTGATTTTATCTGTTTTGATCCAAATAAATATTCACTTGGTGTTAATTAAATTGTTCTTTAGACCATACTTTTAAAGAAGAGAAAATGCTGCAGATGATCGAACCTAGTAATTGTACATGAATCGATTTCTTTCTTTTATTTGTACTATTTTGGAAGTATTTATTATATTTTGTATTTTTTACTTGTCTTCATTTTGTTTGCGAAAACTGTTATTTTCATTTTCTGAACATTTATCTTGTTTAGAGCTACTCTATATTGTAAATGTTTCTTGCCATGGTGATCTGTTTACACATGATAAACACAGTTACATATTTTGCGTTTTTAGACTATATTTTTGTTGGTTATCTTTCCAACTCTTCTTGTTTTTGAAACTGGCAGTGGACTATTCACTGATGATGGAGAAATGGTGAAATATTTACGATGATAGAGCGAGAGAGTCAGCAAAAATGACCTGCAGAAAGCTATTGCAAAAGCCTTTTGTTCCCCACAAATTTTACAATGTAATCATTGTATGCAGACGTGAAAAACGTGCGATTGTGACGCTCTTGGTCACGTTAGGGACTACATGTAGTGTGGCACTGTCCAGAATGTGAAACCCCACAAGTCAGCCGCAATGCTGCGCACCACACGACTACAATGATTTAGATTTCGTAGAAGTGGACACGCAGTTACCTGACCTGAACCAAAGAGTGATTAGACACAGCAAAAATGTAGGACGAGACCGCTATGCCAGTCGACATCGAGGTGCTGGTGCACCTCCATGGACCGGTGCACCTCCATGGTTGCAGATACCGGTGCACCTCCATGGACCAGGATTTGGACTTTCGTGGTCCAGCTCGCGCAGTATACTCCAATTTAAACACAGTGGGTATACTCCAATTTAAACACTTCAAGGTCTCAAGCTGGAAGTAGTCGCAAGCTCTCTCTGTCAATCTCGTAACCTTGAAGTAGCACTGTGCTTAAATCGGAGGTAGTCGCTGTACTACTACATGCAACTCTCCTCTAGTCCAATCGATATGTTGCCTCCGCAGCAGCCATCACAGGCTCGTCACGTAGCGGCCTATTCCTAGCTAGCGCAGGCGGGCGACGGCAGTGCGCGCTTCCGCTGCTGGCCGGCGCTGTCGTTACGTGCGGTCGGGTGGAGCGGGGCCCATGCTGACGATCCATTTCGGCTGGATCGGCGCTCGCCACACACACACACACACACACTCACACTTAACTCTTCGCCCTCCCCCACCGCGTCGCTCTCTGCCCGTTTCGTCATCTGTCGCCCTCAGTCGCCGACCGGCCCTCCTTTTGTGGCCCGTCGTCCCACTCGTCGCCACCCGACGTCGTCCACCACTCATCATCCCTCCAGCCCTGTCACTCTCCGCTCCCCTGTCACCCTCCTCCACGCCCCTAGTATCCTCCGCCCGAACGACCATCGCCCACCAATGCCCGCTCACCAAGACTCACTACCCCTCAACGCCCTCCGCCCTATTGCCCCCCACCCTCAACGCCCACTGCCCTCAACGCCCACTACCCTCAACTCCCACTTCCCTCAATCCCACTGCCCTCAACGCCCACGCCCCAACGCCCACTGCTCTCAACGCCGACTGCCCTCAACGCCGACTGCCCTCAACGCCGACTGCCCTCAACGCCCGACTGCCCTCAACGGCCTCACGGGCCCTCAACGCCCACTGCTCTCAACGCCGACTGCCCTCAACGCCGACTGCCCTCAACGCCGACTGCCCTCAACGCCGACTGCCCTCAACGCCGACTGCCCTCAACGCCGACTGCCCTCAACGCCGACTGCCCTCAACGCCGACTGCCCTCAACGCCGACTGCCCTCAACGCCGACTGCCCTCAACGCCCACTGCCCTCAACGCCTACTGCCATCAATGCCCATTGCCCCAAAACCCTTCAACCCCAGACACTCACCGCCACCCGACGCCCTCTGCTGCCGTCGTTCTACAGCCCGCTCGTCCTTCGCCCTCGTCGTCCTTCGCCCTCGTCGCCCTCCGCCTTCGTTCCCACTGCCCTACCCTCCGTCTCGCTCTGCCACTCCTCCGCCACTTCCCCTGCTCCTCCGCCTCCGCCAGCATCGTACTCCGCTTCTCTGCCGCATGCCTCCTTCTCCTCTTCGTATTTCCCTCACCATCTCGCTGTCCCGCCGTTTGCTACCGCCGCCACCGCCGCCACCGCCGCAGTCCCTGTCGTAAATCGGCGGCTGGGCTTTTGGCGGCGAAGGCGGCCAGAACGGGCTGCGGGCGGGCGGTGCGCTAGGAGGCGTGCAGCTGGATCGGGCCCGGTGGGGGCAACGCCAGCTGCATGACCGATGGCGCGATGCAAGTAGAATGTGTGAGAGAGATTTTTTAAACGGCCAGAGTGAGAGAGAGAAAGAGAGAGAGGGGAGGGAGAGAGAGGGGTGAGAGAGAGGACGGAGAGAGAGTTGTTTATATTCGACTCTTGTAACTTTCATACTAGATAAGTAAACTTTCAGGAACATATCATCGAATGTGTTTCCATGGGAATTACTGTCCTAGTGCGGGTCTCAATTGCGAATCTGTTTACATTTGTTTATTAAACTATTTCTAGTATTAATCTATTTCTCTAGTATTAATCTGATTGTTCCATCAAAATCGTTACGAACTTATCAAGTCATTGTAGATATCCGTTTAGTTTGTTAGAAAAAGGAGAAGAGAGAAAAGAAGACCGTAAGTATTTTAATGAGTCAAAGACAAAATAGAAACAATGTCGGTTGTGTTGCTTTTTTGAATTATGTACTCGGGACGAAACTCATTGTCTGTCACTGTTACAAAAATTAATTTACGAAAAAAATGCCAATTTGATGTTCACAAGACGGTTTTTCTCGTAGGAATGTTCGTGCTTATACTTGCATATTATTTTTAAAAAAGATGAAATCCAGGTACTCTGACAAATAGAGTGTAGGTTGTTACTTCATGTAGATTGTAATATTATCTTTCTTGTTCCCGTCCTAAATATAGTTGTTTAATTCTATTTTCAGATTCTAATTTTGTGACATTCTTTTGTGAAAATCGAGATACTGTGCTAATATAAACATGATCTCATGGGAGATCAACAATTTTTATTCAAATAAAAGGAAATATTTTTAATGGATAATGAACGCGAAAATGTAAAGCGTCACTCACGTCCCCAGAAGGCAAAAATGAGTTTAATTTTGCCTTGCGATATTATTCATCGGCCCGGTCAACCAATCGCGTGAGAACGTGCAGGCGATGTCCTGCGTTCCGCTTCCTTCGTCCTTCTCTGATCGATGGTGCACGTTTCCACACGGGGCCAAGACAAAAGAGGAACGCAAAGCGCTTCTAGGTGGTCTGAAGAAGATGGATGCCCGCGTTTAAACAGCCGACAATCGCCGGGCGTCACCGCAGAGGGAAGCGACGAGGAGGAAGACAGGAAATCGAGAGAGGGAAAGATGAGAGAGAGAGAGAGAGAGAGAGCTGGACCTTAATCTTTCATATTTTGTTCGCCTCGAAGACAAGTCATTTCCGCTCCCGGACAAGTACCAAAGGACCCCACCTCGTTCTGTCGACCTTTGGTGCTCGGAAGCCCTTCGGGAAAGAAGGGCTTGCGTCGGCTTGTATGTATAGGCAGCGACCGCGGGAATGTTATTGATGACGAAGGCCCTGTCGGACAGGTTGATATATGTACGCCTACGTCCAGTTCGCTCGTGGATCAAAAAAATACACGCAGCGCTTGGCGTCGAAGGTCATTTCACAGGTCGGACCTCCCATTCGGATTGGAAAGTGAGGGATCGTAGTCATTGTGACGCAAGCCAAAAACTACTCGATACCCCTCCCCCGCCACCCGGTCTTTGAGTGGAGGATTGATCGACTCGAAAAGGTCTTGTTTTATTGCAAAATGCGACGGAAAAGACGTGAATAGCAGCTGAATAGCAGCCAAGCAGGATTCGAAGTTTCGCGAAAGTGCCTTTCGTTTGGACACATGAATCAAAGTAGGGCAAACAGGTAGATATTCCAGATTCGCTTTCGCGAATTTTCATCCACAGATATTTGGTTTGGAAACGTCATTGGAATAAAAAGGAAAGAAATGTACTCCAGAGAAAGGTCGGTTTATGCAAAAGGAAGACTGAAGAAAGGCCTCATGACGCTTTCTTATATATATATATATATATATATATATATATATATATATATATATATATATATATATATAACATTTAAGACATACATATAAGATATTTATAATAGATATAATACATATAAGATATTATATAATAAGATGTATATAACATACATATAAGATATTTATTTATCTTGATGAAATACATCGTTCAGTGTAATCACTTACAGATGTTTTGTTTTGACTTATACTAGTTAAAATATCTAAGCTAACTTATCCTAAACATTGAAGAGGATACTCTAGGGGAGAATCTCGAGGTTAATTGTCTTGGTTAGCTAAGATTTTGAGAAAGGCCTCAAATGGGATTTTTTTTATTCGGGTGTGGGCGGGACTTTTTGCTAATTTGAAGTGGGATGCTGCTGGTATGTCTGCTAGGTTTTGGTAGAAATTGTGCGATATACGGGCTATTTGGTTTATTATTGTATTCATGTTTAGTTTGGAATGAAGTTGTTTATTACTTATGAACCAAGGGGACATTTGTGATTAATCTGATGAATTTGTTTTGAATTATTTGGAATTCATTCACATTTGTGGGGGCTGCGTTTGTCCATGCTGGGCATGCGTAGAGCAATATTGGCCTTATTATAGTTTTATATAATATTGTAGAGTTTGTGAATGAGAGGGAGTAGAGTTTGTAGAGTTTGTGTTTGTTGATTAGTGGCCGGAGTTGGAATTACTTTATTTCTTGCTTGTTTAACTTTGATATCAATATGGGATTTCTAATGTTAATTTTGTGTCGAGGTGAAGTCCTAAATATTTTATGGGTTGTGAAGGTGGAGTCCAAGTGATGAGGGAGTTGTTTGGAATGAAGGAGGGGGGATGTAAATTTTCTGAGTGAGAAGATTTTTGCTGTTGTTTGTGAGGATTAAGTTGAATTTTCCAGATGTTTGCCCAGGTTTCAATTTTATTTAAGAGTCTTTGGATTTCTGATCGAAGGTTATTTAGTGAGTATCCTAAGCAAATAGGGCTGTATCGTCTGCAAATTGAGCAATGTTAGAATCTGTTGATGATGGAATGTCTGAGATGTAATAAGGTTGAGATAATGTTGGTGATAAAGGGGAGCCTTGCGGGACGCCTGCTCTGATAATGTGGGGAGTGGAGTGGTGATTGTATTACTATTACTGAGAATGTACGGTCTGTAAGGAAACTTCTGATGACGTGAATTATATAAGTTGTGGTTCCAGCTTTTATTAGTTTATAGATAAGACCCGGGTGCCAGATTCTGTCAAAAGCTTGCATGATGTCCAGGAATGTAGATATTGTATGTTCGCTTTTTCTGAAATGGCAGTATGGATGTGTTCTGTTATTCTAAGTAGTTGGTGGGCAGTTGAGTGGTGAGCAATGAATCCGAATTGATGTTTGGGAAGTTATGTTAATGTTTTGGAAGCTGCTGGTTTAATCTGACAAGGATTAGTTTTTTCGAATATTTTGGCAATAACGGGTAGTAGACTGATGGGCCGGTAACTGTCAACTTTGGAGTGATTTTTGTTTGGTTTCGGAATGGGGTGGATTATTGAATGTTTCCAAGTTTGGGGGAAGTATCCAGTTCTTAAAATTGAATTATAAATATTGTTTAGGAAGGCTAATGCGGACGGTGGGAGATTCTTTAAGATTATTGAACTGATTTTGTCGTGCCCGGGGGCTTTCTTATTTGGAAGTTTCTGAATAAGTGTTTTTGTTTCGCGGGGGGAGATGTATTTTATTCTGTGAGGTACGTTAAAGATGAGGGAAGAAGCTATTTGAAGGATTTCGGGGTGCTTGGTGTGAAAAGGAGAATTATTGGGCGTAAAAGTATTTTGGAAATGCTTTGCTAAGGCTTCTGATTTGGCGCTAGGAGAGTGTATTTTGCCTGTGTTAGTTGATAGAGGTGGAATTGAATTTTTTTCAGTACTTTTTTTAGTAAATTGCCATAGAGAGTTATTTCTTACGTTTAGAGATTGTAATAGAGTAGTGTATTGGTGCTGTCTGTAAGTGTACAAAACCTGTTTGCAAGTGTTATTTAAGTGATTGTATTCTTTTTTGATAGATGGTATTCTTAATGAATTCCAGAGTCTTCTGGTTTTATTTTTTAACTTAATTAGTTGGATTATTTGAGTAGGTAGAGGTTTTCTTACTTTAGTATTAGGGTCCATAATTTGTTTTTTTGTAATTTGTTTATTTCTTTAATTATTGTATTATTAAATGTTGATATTGCGTCGTCAAAGTCTGTTGGAGATTTTAATGTTTTAAACGGGGGTCTTGAGATGTTTATATTTCTGTTAAATGATTTCCAATTTATATTAAGTGTGTTTAACGATATCGAGGAGAGAGGAGTTGGAGGAGGAACTGGGAGTCCGGTAGAGATAATGACAGGGATGTGATCAGAGATCAATTAAGTGACTTTAATTGGGAACTGAAATTTGTGAGTGCTATGTGGAGGATGTCTGGATTTTTCTGTGAATCAAAGGGATAGTGGGTAGGATCTACGGGGGCAATAATATAGAAGGGTATTTGTGATTGTAATTTCATGTAAGAAGTTGCCTGCCGAGTTGGAGACTCGGCATCCCCATGAGTGATGTTTTGCATTGAGGTCTCCTATGATAATTGTTGGGGTGGGTAATTGCAATGTGGGGATTGTTGGAGTGGGTAAACAATGTGGATATATTGATATTGTTTATTTTAATTTTGGGACGTTTGTATGCTGTAATTATGTTAAGGTTAATCTTATTATTTAATGGAATTTTAATTGCTATTGTTTCGAGGCCGGGGGTGGGCGGTGGGATGAACTAATAATGTGGGACGTTTTGTTTCATTAATATTAGGACACCTCCTCCTTGATCATTTTCTCTGTCAGATCTATATGTATTGAAACCTAGAATTGAAAAGTTCATTGAACTATTGAGGCGAGTTTCTGTTATGCAAGCTATATCTACTGATTTTTGTTGGATGAAATGATTTAGTTCAGTTTTTTTGTTTGAGATACTGTTTGAGTTCCAATTGAGAATGATAAAGTTTTTAAGGGGAAGATTGGCTATAATTGTTACTTAAATACGATGTTATTGAGTTCTGTATGTTTTGTATTATTGTTGGAATTATTGAGGATATAATACTTGACATGTAGTTAGTTATTGAGTGAATTATATTCTGTAGAGTTGGAGTGAATGTATTTTTTGTTTGTGGAGTGATTGTTGTTAGTTGGATTGAATGTTTGGTTTGTGGTAGTGTTAGAACAGGGTGGCTGGGTTTGGTTGTTGTGGTTTAATGGAGTGAAATTTGGGATTTCTCTTACTTGTGGAAGTGAAGGAAAGTTTGATAGATTAAATGAAGGTGATGGAGTTGGTAAAGGATTTTGTATGATTCTCTGAGATATATTTTGCCTTTTGTATATTAATTTTTGATAGTAAGAACATTCATTAGATCGGAGGTCTCCCCTATGGGCTCCATTACAGAGTTTACATTTTAGATTATTATTTTTAGTGAGGCATTGCGCAGTGAAGTAGTCTTTGGCACAAAATGCGCAAGAATATGTTGTAATTACAATGGTTACGTGTATGACCGAAGGTCTATGCATCTTAAGCACTGAATTGGACCTTTTGCTTTCTTTCATTTTTTCTGGTTTAACTATTGAATTGCACACGTTATTGATTTGGAGGACCGATTCTATTTTGTCTTTACCACTAAACTCCACTGCTACCACTGGAATTGGCACATTGTCTTTCATTAGTCTAGTTACTTTGATGACTGACTGATACTGGGATTTTATGTCTGCTAATATTTCTTCTTCTGTGATTGATGGATGAATATTTTTTATCACTATTGAAAATTTTTTACAAGAGGGATCACTATAAGTATGAAATTGTTTGTTAGTTTCAATAAAATGTTTTACAGCACTGCGGAAATCTTGTGTAGGTCCGGAATTGAATTTTATTTGTTGGTCTTGAATTCTGTTGTGAAATTATTAGATATTTTATTTTTAATTTCGCAAATAAGTTCGGCATGATTGCTTGTGGCGGTAACAAAAATTAGCGGAATTTTCTTTGGATCAGATGATTCTTCAGGCAATTGTTCATTGAGAAAGCCAAATCTATTGGAAATTTTTACGTTGTACAGATTCTGGAGGTCTGAGTTATTATTATGATGGGTGTTACCTTGCGTTGCCGCGCGTTTGCTGTCACCTTCTTCGCAGTTCTCTATCGGTCTTTTACCAGATAGAGTCCCGGCTGGCGCCTGGTTGGAGGTTGACGGGATGCCTGATGGTAGAGCAGAGGGGCTGGTGTCCATCGGTGATGTGGTAGGGGGCGTTTGATTCGCACCCATTTGGAAGTTGCTGGATTGGTCTGCCGTGTCAGATTCCATATTGATGGTTGGCAAAGGTGTTGCTTCGCCGTTTAATGTGATTAGGGCCGCACTAATTAACTCCCGTGTGATGGCATTGTTTTCGTTGCTCATGAATGAGAGTAACGAACGGTTGATGAACGCACTGCACTCACTAGTTTTGAATAACTTCGATGCACTGAATGAGTAACACTTTGAATAGTTTAAACACAACTAATACTTGACTGGACAGACGAAACACTAGACAAATACTGAAGTCCGACCGAGACTGGTCTGGCCTTACTCGGCGCGGAACGAGAGTAGCTGCTGATACGGAGCGACTGCTTTTCTTATAGTATACATACGCAAATGCTGTTTTAAATGTATCAGGCATTGAAAACGGAGATAAAAAAGGAAAATGGGTCACGATCTCTGCAATTTCCCTTTCGGCTCTTGAATTTTCAATCCATGAATGATCACTGAAAAAATAATTTAAAATTCCTTTATGACGCATAATACTGATCACTTCATAATTAAAACCAATATGACTATATTGTTTATTATAGAACAGTGACTTCGTCAGGATTTTTCAATTGAACCAAACATTAGTTCATTTAAAATATTTTTTTTATTTAATCAGTTGCTCAAAAACACATTTCACAACAATATGGCCGCATCGTCAGGTACTCTCAAAAAACCAAAAATAATTTTAAGAAAAGCCCTCAAATTAATAAACCTGTCCGCATTAATAAGTATGTTAATTTTACATACGATTTAAGACAATATTCGATTTCAAAAAAAATGAAGTGTTTCTTGTTGCTTCACAAAAATAATCATTTGTGGGACGGGAGTAAACGAAATGCTCTCATTTCATAAATCACTTTTTCCTTGTTAATGTGTGTTGAACGATATGACACTAGACGAGATACACTATTATTTCACTTGGTAGTCTAAGTAATAAAAACTTTATTTTTTACAGGTAAGGAGAACTGGACCTTTTGAAAAATACTACGTCGCCTGGAATCTTATTTGTCCTGAAACAGTGGTTTTTGAATAAGAGTAAGTGTTGTTGTTGTTATCATTATTATTATTATTATTATCACATTTTAATTTGTTACAAACACATTTTATGACATGAGTTTAGCAATTACTGATTTGGCTTCTACTCTCCAAAAAATAAAGAACTTATTTAAATTTCAATATATTCAATATTGATTGGTTATAGAGGTAATGTTAAAAGGTTAAGACTGTCTGTATTAATTTTCTAACCTTAATAAATTTGACTCATTGGACGTTGTAAAGGTATTTTATTAGGACATTTATTACGTAAAGCATTATTATATAATACATACCTGCAGTATAAATGATTCACTGATATATTTAAAAGTCTGGGTACGGCTCGCATTGAATGAAAATTAATATCGTGATGGTACTTAACATGGTAACTATGACGGCAGAATGGAACATCAGTACCTGAAACCGCCAGTATTTTCTAGAAATAAACTGTGAACCAATCTGTTTATTTAGATGTGTAGAACCAGAGGCCTTTAGTGAAGAATGTTAAGAGTAATATTTGGGTCGGTCTTCATCTCAGTCAGCTCTCTCGGAGAAAAGATGACGTAGTCCGCACATTAAAAAGTAAAGAACCTACGAGCGGCTCCTTTGCTCCGAGCAATTTCACGTCCCATCGAGTGCCCTTTACGACATTCCGTGTCCGCTGCCAGTTAACTCTCAACGCCTCGGAATTTAATTAAGTAGCGTCATGTATTTGCCCTCACAACCGCCCGACGCTGTCACAGAAACAAAAGCAGCACGACACCCCACTGAATGAGTCGCTATACGCTCGTGGAACCGCCAATGCCCACGCGGTGGCGGTTTCGCGAGATTGCTGCGCGTTTTTTGCTTGAAAATTAAGATGTGTGGTAAGAGGTGGTTCCAGAGACGTATAAAACAAACAAAAGAGCCGTTTCTTGCCAAGGCGGTTGGTTTCATGTTGGAATTGAAATGACGGAAAAGATATAAATCGCTTGTTTTACTGAGATGACATTGGAACGCGAATGAACATTCTGGAGCATCAAAGTTGCGTTCTTTCCAAGATCAACTTTTTGTATTGTTCTCGGAATCCAATCATTCTAGAAATTATTGGAATGTTCCTTGGTTAACTCCGGCTCACGTTCTTTATTTATCTCTCGTAAGTAAAATATTTGCCATAAGAAGAGGGGACGTAATTCGTTGCACATATTCTTGTTTGCTCTGAAACCAAGTACTCATTTTGTATAACTGAAAACAAGGACAAGGATTTAAACAAAATGAAGGGTGAAAACATTAAATTAATTTTTATCAATTTTCATTTGAGTTGTACCTATTAGTATCATACTTTTCATGAATGAGATTGTAAACGTAAGAAAATGTTAGTGAATTATTAAAGCTTTTATTTGTTCAACGTAATGTATAGCTTCGGATAATGAGATTTTTTAATTGATTTGAATACACTTTATTTCTTATAAGATATTGAGGTAAAACTAGTTTAATGGTATGTATAATGGTATTTCTTTGCTATCGGAAAACATTTGTTCAATTCAAGAATTCTATATTTAATGTTAGAGCTTTTCTTGGGATCTGCTCTCTGCCAACTTTTTTTCTCGGTGTCATGTCACTCTTGCAACTCGCTGTGACAGTGAAAAATGTTGTTGAAGCAATGAGAAATAACGTTCTACAAGTATGCTGAGGTACGGCGTATTTCATGTATTTTTTAATGCCAATGAAATGGTTACAAGTCTTACAAGACGTATGTGTTTCGTCTCTTCAGCGATCAAAAAGATCCTGGAATTTTTCAAGCGGATAATTTATGAATGCCGAGAAATGTCTAAAGTGACTCTTTTTCTCGGTTTTTTAAGATGTCAGAGGTAAATAATTCAAAAATGTTTCCTTGTGTAGCATAAATAATGAGAATCAATATGTCTTATCTGAAAATCACTTCCTCCTTTCTTGAATAGGCAGATCAATGTCACATTACTTTTCGTCTACGAAATTCTACAGAATTGTATTCAAGCTAGTTGTTCGTGTGAATAACGTCTATTACTTTTAAAACATTAAAAATAATTGCAAGTATTATATTCCTATCAATGACTGCAATATTCTGCATTTACAATGTCTAGAATGATTGATGGTCCTGCATACGGTTTGACGCCCGTGGCTGACTATGCGTACGTCAATGTTAGATGTTACCAAGGGTAAATTGAAACCCAAGCTACAACTTAGAGATAACTTTAGTGGCCATTCAGCGCTCGTGAGACCTGCGAATCACTTCTACAATCTCGGTTATTCTACCCTCCGACGCCTTTGATCGTGAGGTCCTACGGTTCGAGTCCCAACGGTGACAGGATTTTCGACACTGACTAGATGGCTAGATGGAGTTTAGCTGTTATCTAGAGGACAGTCATAGCGGATGGCTGGTCTGATCAGTAGTTTTCCGTGGTTTCTTTAATATCCACCAGGAAAATGCTGGACCAGTACCCTAAGAAACGGGCCGCGGATCGCATCCAATCTTACCTTCCTCTTCCATGTCCTCTCCTCTCTCATACGCACGCACGCACACACACACACACACACACACACACACACACACACACACACACACACACACAACTACATGCACGACGCTACTACATATATCGGGTGACCAGTCGGGAGCTTAGAGCTTGCCTCGAATGGGGCGTTGCTCCGCTGGTGGGTAATGGTCGGGATAAAAACCAGCAAGCCGATGGGTAGATCGGCACTGAATTTCATCCTGCGTGGGAAGTTCAACGCCCCCTTCTGCGATAAAAACATTCACTTCACTTACGGGTCTAATGGTCTTAGCATGTGACGCGCCAAGGATCACTAATGAAATAATAAATCCTACCATTCAGAGCAGTGACCATATCATATCCTCGCGATATATTTCCAAAATAGCATCACCCTCATCACAGAAAATATTTCTGCACTAAATGGCTCCCAGAACTCTAATCTGTCAGAGCACCGTTTCACTATACAATCACCAGCGTGCACAATTTCTAGTGCTGTGATGAGGTTGATAGACCTTACACTGAGTCACTGATAACATTTGGCGCTGTTTCCCGGCTTATGTTGCATTCACTGCTCCGTTTTCCCAATATGCTTTATTTATGAAGTTTTGTGTCGATAGTGTCTTAAAAACCGTTAAATACTGCCATATTGCCTTGGCATATTTGTGTACACACAAGCGTTTTCATTCAAGACAGACATTCGAGTGTTTGTTCTGGATACTTCTATGCATTTCGGAACTGAAATCTTTGATGCAAAATAAAATTGGCATAGTTTTGTAAAATTGGCCGTAGTTTCTTCTCGTTTGATAAAAATTGATTTGATATGTACGAGTATTAAGTAATGTAGTGCCCTAACGAATGGGTTAACAGTTCAAAAGTAAGCTACACGAAAAAAGTATTGGCTCTGTTCCGGTAAATCACATGTTTGCTTCAATAATTTGAGCTTAAGTGCTCGTACAGGGATCAGAGATCAGAAATCAAGTTTTTACGAATGCCGACAGCAATACTTCAGTAGACCAAATTTAAAATGTAAGAGATACCTAACAATTTACAAATATTGAATATGAATGAATAAACAGTGTCATTAGAAAAGATACAATTGTGGCTCCAGTACATGGAAGTAATGAGTAACGCTAGAATTTCGGAACAGATTCTATGGCTCTGGAACGGGATGAAAAGACTTGTCAAGGACCATTGGATGTAGTGGAAAGTCTTCCGAGCGGATCGTCTGCGATAGCCAGCAGCAACACCGTGACCTGCAGCATCGTTGACCGAGATGTCCTAGGATTCGAGTCCTTTTGGAGGCGGTTTTCTACATTATGACGTAGCTGGGTTGAATTAAACTACTAAGAGACAAAAGGTAGAGGAGATTAGAGGACAGTAATTGTTCTCTAATCTCCAAGAATTATTCTCGTCGTTAATTTTCCCTGACAAACGGCTCACGGTTTGCGCGCAATCTTTTCCTTCTCGAATTGTCCCCGGCTCTCCTCTGACAGACACATACACACACTTACGTTACATGCATCACACAACCAATCATGTCGGGAAACTCCTCGTGAGATCGGAACGGGTGGCGTAATCCAGGAAAGTAGAGTTTTGGCACAGTAGGAATCGCCTAACGCGAATTAACTTATGCAACCTCGCCACACGCTCCTGTTATGAACTGTTGCCTGAAAATTCGCAGAAGGGGATTATATTTACTTCCTACAACTACCCTGTGTTTTTAGACTTTGAGAATATTTCTCTTTACCCTTCCGAATGAATTTCACGTGAACAACACTACCACAGCTAAAAAAATGTTCTCACCCAGTTAAAAGATAATTTAACCAGAAATTATAAGGCCCTTTTAAATGTTAGGTTCAAGAGTACATGAATAGTAGGTTGGGCAAACGTTGCACACTTTGTAAAAGTCATTCTTTTAAAATGGAAAATAACTTGATATAGAATCCAAAATACGTAGTCAGCCTCTTAACAATACGTTCGAACATTATAGGCGACTCATGATGGGCTAGATTTGGAGTGCAAATTTAATTTTATATAGATTTCGAAGTTTCACACGATTATGACCACTCATGACTGGTATCAAGGGACGTACTCAGGAGTCTTAAATCACCAAAAAATGTAAAAGAACGTTCAAAAATGTCTCACTTGTTATAATACTGCGTAAAGAAACGTAACTCGCGCTCCCATCCCCCTGCATACTTCCATGAAAGCTCTCTCAACCCCGCGTGTTCCCCGCACATTCTCAGCATGTGTCTCCGCATGTTCCCGGCACGTTATCAGCATGCGTCTCCGCATGTTCCCGACACGTTCTCAGCATGGTGCTTCGCAAGTTCCCGGCACTTTTTCACCATGTTGCTCCGAATGTTCTCAGCATGTTGCTCCGCATGTTCTCAGCACGTTGCCCAGCATGTTACCGGCACGTTTTCAGCATGTTGAACTGCATGTTAAACTCAAGTTTCTCACCCATGTTCCCTCACATTCTCTCAACACATTTCCCTGCAGTTTTCCTCTTGTGTTCCCTACGTACCTCAGCACTCTTTCTGCTTATACCCCTATGTTTCCCCATACGTTTCACAGAAGATCCTCTACATGTTTCCTTTCCTCACAAGTTCATATCATGTTCCACTGCATATAATCATGGTTCATTCTCTTTCATGTCCCTTCACAAGTTTCTCATATGTTCTCTTACCACATGATCCCCAAATGGAGGATAGTTCCCGCGGTGGAGTTCCCCCAGTGGAGAATAGTTCAGTTGTTCCCTTGCCAGATGGATCGAGGAGCTCTGGTCGGTAAGAATATCCAGTACACCTGAAATCGCAGTAGATGTAGCCGAAGGGCGTAACAGATTAAAAAACAAATCTTTTTATCACTATTTTAAAAGTGAAAGTAGCTTCACAATGGAGACCAACTTCTAGTGTGTATGGTAACCGGTGTTATGGGATGCGGAATCTCTTCAAAAACGTAATAGAGCTTCCAAAAATGGGAAAGTTTGTAGATAATGGTATTAAAAACAACTCAGGTTCCTTGCAGGGACACGAAAATCCGGTTTTAAGACACTGGTCGAGGACGCACCATTTTCACGTTATGGACGACATTGATGTCTAATGCAACGTATTAGGTAATGGGTGTTGCATATGCGCGCCTGATTCCCCAAACTCGCCATTTTTATCTGAAACCTTTGTTTGAGGACAGGAAGAGGCCGTTCTTTGACAGATTTGTGTCGATTGATTATTAAACTGTTAAACCCTGCCATAATTTGTTTGCATATTATGTGTAGAGAGGATGTAGAAAAAGAAAACCTGATTTGAATTTGAATGAAAATTAAACAAATGAGACTTTTCATCTCAGCCATAATTGCTAAAACAGGTTTACAACAAAGCAGATATATAATGAAATGAGATCCCTTACGATAAATAAAATCTTATGATTCCATCTGAAAAGAATAAATAGTTACGCTCTTTGAAGCCATGAAAAACTAGAGATGAATGGCATTTTCATACATAAATTCGAGACTATTCTGCATAACCAGAAAAATGTATTTGAGTAAGTAGAATTATTTCAAAATATCTTAATGTAGAAAATAATTTATGTCATTTGTTCATTTTTCACTATTTCAATCCCCTTGGAATGCACGTCGATATTGGTATACTGTGAGCGGAGGACGCTAAACCCAGAACGTTTGTGGCACTAGTCCAAAACGAGGTCGTTTGCATTAATCGCATTTGGAAAGTGGTGTCATTGCGCTGCGACCACTTCGGTCTTGTGAAGATAGGCGCCACTTCATTGCAGGTTAATGGAGAGGAGAGACGTTATCTTACCAGAGCTGGACCTTAGACACGGAGCCAACCATAAAAATCACGTTCGATGATTATCATGAGACGTATTACAACAATTGGTACAGCTAAGCACTAAAAAGCTTTAGCACTAAAAGGCAAAGTTGGTGTCAGTGTTCCTTGGGAAATTTAGTGTTTTGCATGTTAATATGAAATGCCTGTATTACAAACATTTTGTGAATGGCTGAAGTTTTGAATCTCGCTTCCATATATTAGGCATATTCTCCTGGGCTTATTTTTTTATGGAGTGGCACTCTCAAACTGCACTCAACGCAATGAGACCGTCATGTGCGAAGATTCACATTTAGGCTTATAATTTCAAGATTCACTTTGTGAACTGAAAATAGAAGCATTCTTTTAATGCGTTGACTGTTAGTTATGATACGATTGGTAAAAGTGATATTTAATTTTGCGAGCCCAATAGGTTGACTGGCGAAAACCAATGAGCAAAATAAAATCACTGTTACCATGTGTCATTCATTATTTGTAGTCAGCCTTACTGACATTCGTTTCATTTTAATTCTAGTATACAAATAACTTAATGATAGAATAGGGTCGATAGTAGTTGATGCGGTCAACGTATTTTGTTTCCTTTGCTGCATTCACAGCTTTATCTGAAGAATTCTGCATCGTCTCACTTTTAGCACCAGTGCTGACAAATTAAATTTTCACGTATGCCTTGAAAGATCCGCTTTTAGTAGTGACTGTCCACAAAATATTTTGTCATATGTTTTCCCATGTGTGTTAAAATGTGTATTATCGTATATGTTTTGAAACATTTTTTTATTCTATTAGAAATTGAAGAAACAATACTTCATTATGCAGTCATCACTTTCTCCGGGCTCGTCAAATACGTTATTGATAAACGAACCAAGAAGTTATCTGGTAACCTTGAACATCAATAAAAAAGCTGTTCGTAAACAGCTAAACTCTCTGCATGTAGATGAAACCTCGGACCATCCCAAACTCTTCATCCAAATGCAGAGTTCGTCCTTCAAGCAAACGACCGTAATCACAGGCTTTTAGAAGTTGATTGAAACGATAAGCATAACGACGCTCATTACGTGCTCGTAAGTCGACGCTAAGAAGGCTGAACCTAATCTCAGCCTGAAACGCGTCGCCTACAATTGTGTCCACACGTCGCCCTACCTTTTCCGGCTTTATAGCGACAGCGAATGTCACACACCAGTACCCGAATCCAGTACGTAACCCACGCACCCCGGGATGATGATACTTAACGACGGCCGGTAATAGGGCATTCAGAAAGCTGCTCCTTAAAGACCCGCGCAGAGGGCATTCCACAAGGTCTGATTTCACGACGGCCGTAAACCAAGCGGCTCGGCGGGCGACCTGGGCTCGGCCGCGGCTTCGCGTGTTTTATTTTCTTCTCGTGCTGCTGACGACAGCGGGGGCGGGGGCGGTCTCCGCCCACGCCCGTTCGTTGCCGACGCCCGCGCGGTCGCGCGAGTCGCCGATCGATGGAGTCAAAAATCTCGACGCGTCGGACGACAGAAGTGAATTCCACGAATCTCCCATGATATCAATGGTGAGCCGTCAACGTTTACGAGTATTTCTCGGCATTTACTCGATTGCAATATCTCGAAAGTGTCTGTGTAGAAGTTCCTGAAATTTTTCATCATTGGTAATTCTTTCTTTTTAATGTTGTGGGTATGTGTATTACTTTCAGGTAAAAGTATTCAATATTGAACAAAATATGTTTTTTATTTATAAAATAGCCAATTGCAAAAATTATAATTTATTTTACAGTTATGCTGGTTCCAAGATAGTATGTTAGTTATCTGACATACTGTGAGGTCACGTAAGTTTCCAGCATTTAAGTGCATCGAGGTATACAGAATACCACTTAATTACGTGAACCGTTTTACAATTGTAGTGGAACTAATTTACGAAATTGTTATTGGACTGTCAAGCATTTAAACAATGTACGGTGTCAGACAAAAGACAGTTGCGTCTCGACGTTCTAGAATTACCCTCTACAGCATTACAATATTAAAGTTACAATGTTCATGCATGTAATGTATAAATATCAAGTAGGAACATTTTATAACAAAGTATATCTTACCTATTGAACGACCCTCAGAATAACATTCCTCTTTGGATTCGGATTCATTTCTATTCGGATGTAAATGGCCTTAGGCACCTCTCTCTCTCTCTCTCTCTCTCTCTCTCTGTGTGTGTGTAAATATATATATATATATATATATATATATATATATATATATATATATATAAATGGATGTTGAGAGCTAAACTCCAACACCGTTGGACCAATCTCTTGCCGAAAGCTGGCACTTCTACGTGTTTTTCCACAGGTTTGTGTGCTGAGAATTCTGTTGTAACTCCACTACATGGAGCTATAGAACAAAACTAATTATTCACGAGAAATTCAACCCGCAACGCACTCGGCAGCATTTTGAATCTCTATCGTTAAATAACTCATAAACGCTTCCTGATAATACCTCATCTCCTCAGAGATGTGCAGAATCTACAAGTAAATGTGAATGAGAGGGACAGAGAGCGATAGAGACAGAGACAGACAGGGACAGGGTGAGGGAAGGAGGGGGAGAGTGAGACAGAGAGGTGGGAAGGGAAAGAGGGAGATGGAGGGTAGAACGAAGTCTGCCGGGTTTTCCTAGTATATCATATGCCTCTTATATAGATACATATTATATTTAAACTAGAATTAAGATAGTTTTAGCTAATATATTTGAAACAAAGCTTTGAGTTAACTTCTTAAGCCGCAAGGCAATGACGTATGTACCCCCCAAAAAATTATTTAATGAATACCACTCCCTTCCACAAGCCTACTTTGAAAGGGAGTAAGAAAAGTATGTTAGAAAGTATGTTTTATGTGTCCAGTGCTTTCCGAAAAGCGAACCACTGTGCGTTGCCTTGCGCTCGGCACCCACGCACGGGCCATCGCCGCCGCCGCCCACGCGTTCTTGCGTGCGCGTGTGCGTGTGCGTGCGCTGGCTGCGCCTCCTCGCCCCGCCCTCCTCCCTCCTCATCGCGTTCTTCCCCCTCCCACCACCCTCGCCCCTCCCCTTCCTCGGTCGCCCTCCGGCGGCGAGACCCCTCCCTGCGCTGCCCGCCCGCCCGCCCGCATGCCGATGCATCCCGCTGCTCGCGAGGCAAGGCCGCCATTTTAATTGCAAAAGCGATTTATCAACATTTCTGAAATTTCGACGCGGCCATTGGCGATGCCTCTCGGCGACGCAGGCTCTTCCGGCCGCGGGAAACAAGTGACTGCGACGGGCAGTGGGGTTGGAGAGGCACTGTGGGACGAAATGATACGGTAGCGTCATAAGTAGACAACGGATGTTCAGGGAATTGTCTTTTTTACTCTAAAGAACTTATTTAAAGGCTAATAATATATGCGCATGAATCGGGTCAAATGATGACATGTGACGAAGTTTTATAAAGCTTAATTTTTCTTTTTTAACACAAATGCCTTTTTTGCATAAATACCTTTTTTAAGAATTTTTTGCCTCATATGTATTATTTTTATATACAATGCTATGTTATCAGAAAATAGGACATGGTCCAACGTGACCATTCATTACGAAACCTTCAATTTACGTCTTTGTATTTTAAAATACAATAGAATTCCTAAAAGTATACCACCAGATTTTCCTCATTGCCCTATTTCATTCATACTAACCCTGTTCTGAAAACATGGTCGATTGACAATACACTTGGGTCACCGAAATTTTACGTAGAAATAAATTTAAATTTCCATAAGGTTTCAGTGTTCCTAATGTGGGACTTCTAAAATGTATGCCAGTCACATCAGTAGATGTTGAGAGATTTTTCTCCGCATTCGAACTAATTTTGTCTCCTAATCGTCGCAAATTTGAAATTGTGATTCCTTGAAAAGTTACTGGTAATATCTTGTAATGCAAACTATTAAGTATAAAACGCAGAAGAGTTGTAAATATGTAAATCAAGTTTTACATGGGCTCCTGCACCAGAGAAGCTCTTGCAAGGTATGGGGATGAGGTTAGCTAATAATAGCCACCCGTACAATCAACGCTACACTGGATCAGAGGGATTTCCAGGTGGGGTAGGATGTAACCGGAGCGCTGGAGTGTCGTGAGGTGAGCCAGCATCGTTAACCGAGTGTCCCAGGGCAGCATGTGGGGGCAGATGGCGTACCAATTCACGTGGTTTGGTCCTTTATAAGGGAGTGCCGCGAAGCCACTCGTGGACGCATTTTAGTTTCCTCACTGTACAACTGCAAAAAACTTAGCACCTAGGATTGTGCGGAGGTGCTGTGTTCACGAGGTGCTCCGACGAGTTCGGACACGGCTGAGAGGTTCTCGTCCACTGTAGGGCATAGGATGTATCTGCCCACGGGCACGGCAGATGCTGTGTCGTGGGTAGGCCGAGTTGGCTATTCACTGGCGCCGCCGCAAAGCACGTGTAGAGAGGAGGGTTGAAGGAAATTGACTCCAACAAAAGCCTCAGAGTGAGAACTTGTGTATGTAAATAGTTGTGTAAATAAACTGTATATAGCTCGTTCGTGCCTGTGTTCATGTGGTGTATATCCTTAACCACGACCGCGCGAAATACACGTAGACACAATACACGTAGTTTTTTGTTATCATGATATCCACGATATAACCTTAATCAACAATTATCAACAATCTCGTATCTATTTACAATTTACCATGATGGAAAGGCGTGGGTGTGCTAGTCCCTTGCATAGATTTTTGCTCGTTCTGCACAGCACCGGTTTGCATCATGATTTACGTAGTGTGGAGCAGTGTTATATTCGTATAGGTACGAAAATGTGTGAAAGATGGAAATAGAATACCAGACCAACTGTTTACTTCCGACGAAGGTTTTCTAAATCAAAGGTAAGGAAATTAATAATGAGCATTGGGGATTAGTTTACCACACGGTTGAGAGTGGGACAGGGTGGGGAAGGACAGATCGCGCGAGGTCTGTGCTCCGTTGTTTTTAACGAACTAAATGCGGCATTCGTCAACAATTATCAGACCAAAACATGGAAAAGATCGGTTAGAGAAGCTGGTCTCTACAACTGTTATCCAGACAGATCATTGGTATCCAGTGGTTGTAATCTTCATGCCAGTATGAAAATCATTCAGTGGTAATAAGACTATACCAATTAGCAAAGCAAATGAAAACAAGGACTGGTCGTGTTGACTATTCTATTGGTTCGTTACGAGCTATTGAAATGGAATGATGTAATGATATTTAATTTAATGCCAATTGTAACGCTTCAGAGCTTGTTGAGAGTTACAAGTTGTTAAATGACGTGTTTAGATACTAGTGCTATTAAACATCACGATAACGAAACTTATACTATTTTTTCTGTAAAGGATAGAAGGACACGCATATCTTACTTCACTTTACAACCGGCTTCGACCCAGTTGGTGTCGAAAATCCACCTTCAGAACTTGAACCCAGGAGCCTCCCAGTCTATAAAACTTCAGTTCGTGGAGTGGCAACTGCATTGCTGCAGGGCTTTTTATAATTCAATAATTTTTCGTTTCTATTTAACTATTTTATTAACCTAATTATCTAATTCAGTCTTAAAACTCCGCTACTCGCGATCCCTGTTGGGACGAGTTCACTCGCGGTATGTATTGAATACCCTAACACCAGAAAACTAAATTACATTTGGAAGAAAAAGATTGTCAATATTTCGTCAACGATTTTATTAAACACTTCTTTTTTTGTACGAGTATCATAATGTGTTACATGTGCGCACAAATGGGGCGGTAAGAATTTTGCTGGGGACCGACAACAATGACCAATTTTAATGTTCACTTCTGCAACGTGAGCTGTATATGATGTCTTCTCCGGCGTCTTTCTCCTAAAGCTCTGCGGTAAACGATATAATTCTGATGACAACATTAGATGTCATTACTCTTCATAGTTCACACGAAATCCGGCACAAATATAAACTGTTTTGCGTGAATATCTCTGAGAAATAAAAAATAATGTAGACCATTGAGTATCCAAAAACTCCGCTGCACGCACTGAAGTGTTAACGAAACTGGGATCAATTTCATAATAAGAGTTATTAGAACACAAATGCTTTAATAATCCATGGTCCAAAATTAACAGCTACCAACATCAGTCTGTCATATTTTATAACATGAATAATCAAATATAAAAGAAAATTAGAGTTCATTGGATGAAATAAATTATTACCAAGTAGATTAAGCGCACGAATTTCTTAGCATATGTACATTCGTATCGTGAAATCGTACAAGAAAATCGTCTATATTTTATCAGTAGTATACCTTTCCTTTGCGGCTCTCATACGCAATCAATCTTTATAAATGAGGTCTCTAAAGAAAGAGAATTTCATGGAGACGTGACGAATTGCACTTTAAATTTTAAAAAAATATGAAGGATTTGTTTAATAAAAAGCATCTAAATATTCATATAAAATGCAACCCTCAACACTTTCCAGTGTTTTCGAATATATATCGTCAAATAACTCGTAAATGAAGCGTTCTAGGGTCTTAAAAACTAAAATTTTGAGGCCAAAAGAAACGTTTTTCACAAGATGAGACATTCTCTACAAGATTAGACATTCTTGGACATTCAATTAAATGTTCGGTTCGGCACTTCAGTACTACCATTGTCACCTAAATACTTCAGCCATTGTTCCTGGTATCCATTTTTGTGGACGGAACGCTTAGAAGACTTAGATTAGGCAATGTTTGTTTGATATTATATTAGTACATTAGAAGTTATATTTATACATTTTTTAAACAAATATACACGTTTCATTGACAACTTTCCTTCTTAATAGAAAGTATTGACAAATGGATAGGGAAAGGGTGGGGTTTAACATGCGAGAGATCTCGCACGGGTACGTTGGTAAAAATATTATTTTCATTTATATTTTTTTGTGCACACCTTTTGACTGCGTTTGGCCCAGCGCGCGTCCTAGGATGGGCGGCGGGGACTCTGGCGCGTTGGGGAGTGGGTATTGAAATGTGAGCTGTCTTCTCCGCGCACGACATCGCGCTGTTACTAGCGATGGGGGCGTCGCCGGGATTTCGCTTGGAGGCAGGGCAGAGTGTGCGGCAGAAAGAATATGGAAGCGTTTGCCTGAACGTGATGCCTTTAGTTTTTATACGACTGCGCGAAAGATTGTTTTCCGCTGTGGAGTTCGTGAGTTGGTTCTTGCTCTCATTGATTGGTAGTTATAACAGTGAACAAATTAATTCGAACACACGCTGCCCCTTAGAACACTTTATTTTCACACTGGAAAACATACGAAACTTGAACATTCAATGTACTTAATAATTTAAATGTCCTCCTTCGTGTTAATAAGTTCATTTATTCTCATTAAGCATTTAATCTACGAAAATTAAACACTGTTTTTTCTTATTTCTTCGTCACGAAACCAGACACAACTGACTCAAGAAGGTTTATTTTTGTGTCACATTTCATTTTTCTGAGTCGATTGGATTTAGATCAGAAGAATTTCCTGGCCACTAGAGTACTTGAATGTTGTTCGGTTTGAGAAAAATTGCAGCTTTCTTCGATGTTTCCGTGGTGCTGTATCCATTGTAATGGACAAAATTAGAAACACACTGACAACGCTACCTATATCAAATATTACAATAAACTGAGCAAACCTACACCTACAAAAACAAATGAACCACCAACCATGAAGATTAAGATACCGTAGCGCAACGATGAGTCGATCAAATTACACAAGACAGCTCCGTATTAATACAGTCTTACCGAAAAATGAAAACATTACGACCATTTTCTCGGTTCGGATTAATTTCTTCGCTACTCTCTATCTACAAATCAATGGACTTTTACGTTATTAAATCAGTGGACAGGTTTTGATGATTGAAAAACTAAATGATGTATTATGAGTGAGGGAATATTTAGTAAGCTGTTTAAAGGAACCCTACAAGTCAGTTAAAGCTGGGTGGTCGAAGAGTAATGTGTGGAAAAAAGTGTTCAGGGGTCTTTCCGACAAATTATTTTTTTTCTGGGGAGGAGCGAACCGTGATGTATCGAATAAATGTGAATTCAAATAAATCGAAAGCAGAGCATTGTTTAAAGAACACTTCATTTTGTCCAAGAAAACAGTGCTCCTAAAATCCTAATAAAACACATACTATGTCAGAAAGTGAGTCTGGAATGATTGATTGATTAATGATTCCGGGCGCGTCAACTGCTAAGGTCATTTCATTATCCTCCTAAGTGTAGTGCATAGTGAGGTTGCGGTGATCGTCCACTTTGGATGGTGAGATCTGCGCCGACCTACCGGTTGGCTAGCGGGGTTTTCCCCAAGCAGGAATGTCCCACCAGCGGAGCACCGACCCAGCCGGGACACGCCCTTAGCTTCCGGCCGGTCTCTCGGCATGTGCGGTGATGTAAATCTAAGTGTGTAAATAAGGGGTCAGGATAGACAAGAAGGGGGAAGCAAAAATCGTGCGCGGTCCGTGGCTTGTTTGTTGGGGTACTGCTATCAGCATTCGCCTGGTGTTGATCGGAGAAACCACGAAAAACTACCGATCAGAGCAACGGACCCCCCAAAATTCTCCTCCAGACAGCGACTGAATTCGATCTAGCTGTCTAGCTAGGGTCGAAAATCCTGCCACCGTCGGGACTCGAACTCAAGACCACCCGATAAGAGGCACTGAATGAATCTGAAATGAGTAATCAAACACAAGGACACTGTTACAAATATTTTTGAATAGTTATGTTTATTTACTCTTTACGAATATCTTGTTAATGTTACAAAGGGAAATCGCATTACATAGGCGCTTTATCCGCCCCAAAGAAAATAATTTTTTCCAAGAAAGGTTTCTGCTCTTTATAGCTGGCGAGGACGGTACTTAGGTTGCTCACTGGTTTAGCCTCCGCGGAGAAAGGACTTCAGGAGAGGCAAGGGAGAAATTTCCGCATTTTATCGACTTTTACTTCGCGTAATTTGAAAACTTTTTAATGCACGCATTAAGCATTCCACGGTTTTACAGCTGTCATCTATTTTTCAGTTCCCTTTATTATACATCAGCTTGATTGTTGTGTCCGTTTTTTTTGCTCAAATGTATAAATGGTGAAATAGGATGCTGTTGTTGTGTTGTGTTGTGAAAGGACGTTTTGACCTGCGATTCCTCAGGCTACATAAAAATGTTTTTAGTCGTTAAATGAACATTGCAATTTAGAGTTTTAATCTGAAATTACAGTAACTACATTAAAAGATTTGATGGTGTTTCTAATACTGAACGTTGAAAATGAACGTCTAAAATGAACGTTGTTATTACGTGCTTGATTATAAAAAAATGTTCAATGAAAACATTTTCTGTTTAAGTAAAAATGAAATGAAATTGAATATTTTAATAATTAACGAGCTGAACCCCTACGATTATACTACGCAAATGAAAGCTATGGAAACGTTACAATAGAAAAATATCGCTTATACACCGTATGGGAAATCGAAAACTCCAAATAGATTTATGTCGATCGTTACTGATTCTACAAAGCTAATGAAATGAAGGAAGTTATCAAATTCTATAACAATACAATCACTATTCATTGTGAAGACAAGGGTTAAATGTTACTTGGTAGCTACAATTCTCGCCAACTTTAGGCTCATGATGCAAAGATATCCTATGAAGATCGACAGTACTTATGTTGCAGTTGAAGTTCATCTTGAAAATGATGTAATGAACAAATGACGGAATATACGAGTGTATTCTATTAATTTTTGTATATTATTAAAACTTAATATTTTTATTTTGAAACCAGTTAATAAGTGTGTATGGTAACATATCCAGAGCCCTTTCTACCTTTCATTAAACGAAAAAAAATTTGGTTAAATTGAAAATTCAATTTTTTTTCTGAACGAAAACTTAGATTACAAAAATATTTTGACTATATTTAACCTTTGAAATTGTCTCTAACAAGAGTGTTCAAAGCTAAAAATACGATCAACGAGAAAATAATGAATACAGAGAAATAAAACAACAAAATATGGTTAATGAAATTAAAAAATTTGTGAAAATGTCATGATACAACTGTATGTAACTGTGTGTAACATAATACATTTATTATAATACACTGATCAATGAGATATGCAAAGACCTTTTTCGGTTTCCAGAAAAGTCATTCGTATTTATTATTTTTTCGCCGTGAGAAACTTCCAGAAGGCGAACGGAACTTTCGACCGATCTTCTGAAATAATTATCTAGTATCTAGGAATACAGGTAAATAAATCTGATTACTACAATATCTTTTTCTCACAAAACATGTGTACTAGATTGTTCCAGAAACATCACGCCCAAAGGAGTTCAATCCACGTTACTTACCAAACTCGCAATTCGAAAATATATAGAAAGAATTTATGAAATGGTTTATAAATGTTTGAGATATAAAAAATGAACAACGCACTACCAAATAGTACATGAAGATATGTAGGTAAGAGTAGCTATAATAATTATTTTTCTTAATGGCGGCACTTCTAGACGGCGCTTAGCCTCTTCGATGAGATTCGTATTTTACAATGTTGAAACGTTAAAATGGAAAATAATACATTTACAAATGGAGTTTTAAAGCAATCGACGATTCCGGCACCATGCATTACGCAGCAGAAAGGACAGTAGGAAGTAAACAGCAGTACACACCAAATTCAATTTAAAGTGTAATACGATCGTGTGACAACACGACATTCATTTCGTAACGGGAAATGTCCAAGTATGTCATCATACTTTATGTGATCTATCGTCTTTCTTCTCAAATATTTCTCAGTTATTGGAAAAGCGAATCGTCTTTCTGAAGTCTGCACGTCGTCCCAAACTCGCCGCGGGAGAGACAGGCTTATTGAAATGTAAGCCGCCTCGCCGTCGTCCAGCCGTGCACATCCGCTTGTCGGCAGTCTGCGTGTGTTTTGAAGCGGTGCGTGCCTGCCTGCTTTTGCACGTCTATTATTTCGTATTTTTGCATACGCATTCGCTCCGTGGGGGCAAGCCGAAGGCGATATTTTTAGACGCCGCGCCGGAGGGCCAGGGGGATGGAGCTGCCAACAGGGCGGTCACGCAAAGCAAGTAGCTGCCAGGGAAAGGGAGGAAGTTAAAGGAATCTGAGCGTTGTGTGGGAAACACGATTGCGGCGTGGAAAATAGGAGAGTTAGCAGATGCAGATGTTTGGTTGTGGAAAAAAAGAATACTTCCGCTGAAGTTTTGTCGGGAGCACGCACGCTGTCTGATGTGGGGTTTTGAAATGTTTGAATTAGAAATAGATATTGGAAGTTAGAATAGTTCAAACCAAAGTTAACTTCACAGATTAGAATGTGACTTACATTATTACAGTATTTCATGAAAATTGGAAAGTGAAGTCTTACATTCATAAAAATTCCTGATTATTATTACGTTATTCCTTAAATTTTACATTATATTACATTATTTACATAATATTATTATTACTAAACTTTATTTCATTTTATACTTTGACAAACTTCCAACTATTCAATCGAAATTTTCTTTCATACACATGCATTCGTCTGCCCTCATAATTTATTCTCCTTGATCATCCAACCATTATTCATGGTGTAGAAAGCGAATGTAAATCACAACTTGGTTTACGTGTCCAGAAAAAAAGATGACGTAAAGACATAAGGGTTCTCCCTCGCTTTCCTTCTGAAATGCGTTCTCCTCACTGTTCTTGATAATTAATTAGTTATTGGTAGTAGCGTGATTTTTTCTTTATTAATTGTGGTGTGGTTGCCCAATGACATCATTTGCAGGTTTTTAATTCAACTGAATCCGAAGTTATAGTTGCTCACTATTCTTTGGGTATGCTGGAACCATGCCGTCATAAAATATGTATTTATTCCTACCGTTTCTTTCGCTACTCTTTCTTTGCATCGGTTAGAGGATAGTTCGCAAAAATACCATTTGACTTTGTGATTGGAGTTACTCTAATTTTGTGAAAAGCGAGACCAAACTTAATCATTCATTTTTGTTTCAATTTTCGGAACGTTCAAAATCTTGTGCAAGCCTACTCGTTTCTTTTCTAATTCTAAAGATGTTGAACACTTCAAAAATGAGTTTGATTGATATTGTTTTAAGCGGAATGGTAACTTCTAAGAATCCAGAAAAATATAATTCTGTTATAGCAATTCTTCTTAAAGACACATTGAAAATGCAGAAACGGAGTTACCGCTTTCAACATCGCTTTCGTATTTTTTAAGTGAAGCGTCTTATTTAATGAATGATTGATAATGTAAGTCATAAGTCGCACTTTCATTGACAGATATTGATATAAATGTGATTGGTGAGCATTTCCTAACAGTGGAAAACATAAACATTACAGTGATAAGCTGGTGAAACGACCAAAACATTTATATTTTACGACTGTTTTAATTAATCATTTAGGACATAATTGACTACCAAAGGTCTTGATAGATAACTTTTGAGTTTTATTGTACGTTCGTTTTGACATACATTGTCTTGCTACAGTACAAAACTTGTAGGCACCACGTATGATGATTATAATGATTTCATAAGTTTTCCAAAGTTTCCAAAGTTTAGACATGGAAAAATCCCTACCTCTATATGTCCTCATATTTCTTGGACATGTGATCAAATCACAAAGGTTTGCATTTAACTTCTCTTTGAATGATGGTTGGGGTGCACATGAGGAATAAATGACGATATATGAATTAGAATGGATACATGATAGTGAAGATGTGGTACGTGCTAGTACTCGTCTGGGGCGCTGAACACTCCGTATTCACACGAAGAAAATACTATTAATGCTTTATGCGGCACCCAAATTCTGAGTCGTATTTGTATGATTGGCCACGGAAATAATCCTCGACTAGACGCCTGTTGCAACAAAAAATGCTTGTGATGGCTACAAATGAAATATTCTCGTCAAGCAATACAATAATTTAAATATTTTAACAAAAGCAATCTTCAGGATTATTGCAATAACATAGTATTATATTCGCACGGTATAAAAGTTCTGTACTTTCTAGTAATATCAAAACGTTGCTGTTCCTTAACGTAACGTGTGAATAGTAAATATTTATTGGCAGACGTCTTCTTCCTTGGAGCTTTTCTGACGCATGAAGTAATATGTTATTTATATGTAGTATGTAGTTTATTCATATGTAGTATGCAGTAATGCAGCAGTTTAATAAGTTTGGTACTTCTGCCCACTTTTCAGCCAAAATCGAAACAGTGCAATGATTTTTGAATTTTTCTCCAGTTCCTGGGTATCTAACAAAACCATAGTCAGCTCTCGCATGACGAATTGCAAATAAATAATATAACTACGCTTAATAATTTGTGCTCAATGAAACGGGAATTTTCAAATAGGCCATGAAAATTTTATTCTGAAATAATGTCAATTGTTATGAGGTTTATGCCTTTATATGTTTAGCATTCTATACAATTGCATTAAGCTTTTAATGATCATAGTTCGTGACGTGTAAATATGAATAAATGCAAAAGAGTTTTGTGCAGCGCCTGTGTAACATGATTCTGTTACTTCTCACGACTTATGTACTTTTAATAATTTTAAATTTATGTCTAGTAAAATCTGACCTTGGGGATCCTGCTGGAGTTTTTCGGAGATAAAATCATTGGTATCGATATTTATTTGTTGGATGAGAAACTTCTGAATATTATAGTAGCACCTTTTAAATCTTAGATTCGCATTGGTGAGTAAGTAAAAGGAAGTCCATTTCAGCTGGACGATGTACAAGCTAACTTAGATGACAGTCAACTGCTCAGCGCTCTAGCCGTCGATTTTCGAGAAAGCTGCGGAAAGACCTAGCAAAAAGGGAAAAGAGGAAGAAGGGAATTGAGAGTGCTACTTCGTAGCTGCGGAAACGGTGGAGTTGCAAAAAACTTTTTTTGAGAGTTCAAGAAGTTGTTGGTGAGTTTCGATACTTGATTTGAGTGAAGAGTGAGCTGAACTCGACGTTCGAAATATGTGGGGAAGAAAGTTGATGCACAACTTCAGTAAGTGAAGGAAACTTTGCTTGATCTGTAACCACGGCATTTTTCAAATGTTCATAATTTGGGAAAGTTGCGTTTTCTATGTAACTTCAGAATTTCTGAGATGAAAATCCAAAATCGTTTTTCGTAATCTTCCTCTTTCTTTGCACTGTGTAGCCAAGAACCACGTTTCAATAGGTGCCAAATGTACCTGGATTAGTAAGTGTTGTTTGGAAGACTCAATTTACAGTATTTTCAGTACCTCTTAAAAACGAATGGAAAAGTGTGTTCTAATAGATTTCCTGTTCTTCATAGATTTTCAAAATTATAAACAACAAAAACGAAAAAACGTTTTACGTATTTGTTGGGAAATATTTCTAATTTGTCGTGTTTTGATGGTGAAATAAGACATGTTCTTTTTTACGTAGATTAGGGATAATAATACTTACATCAGTATTTTGGTAAGGAAACGCTGTCGAGTTCAGAAAAATGATAAACCATTCAGGGCTGAAATTTTCGTGTCATTAACAAGTTAACATGGGCCTGTCGTCTACGTCTTTCCTTTCACCTGTGCCTGAGGCTCGAGGCAATAACGCCTGTCGGAACTGTCTCATATGTGCTACGAAATACGTCGTGAGTGATTTCGTAAAAATCGTGAAAGAGAAGTAAAAAAAAGCCTTCACTTAAACGAGAAGGTTATGATTTCAATTCTTAAATGATAGAAGCTTCTTGACCACTTTTGATGAAAGCATTAATTGAGGAGAATTAATTAAATTAATTTCAATGGAGTGTACAATCGTTAATATATTTTTTAAATGTCAATATTCTGATCGCATTTCACATTCAGGGACATAGAAATATAAATATTTTTTTCGGCTGATCTGGAACCTTATCTATTGAATTTCAATGTAGACCCTTCGCTAGAGACTTCAATAATTGACGGTCTGATGAGAGTGTGTTTTCTCATACAACAAATTACGATATGTTGTTAACAACTATTCTATTACCTCACTTATCATTACTATTGTTATTCCCACTGTTTCAAGCACAAGTTTAATCCATCTCAGTTCCTCTGCTCGTATTTAACAAAAAATTGGGAAACGTGTTATAAAGCTGAAAGCAAATAATCTTACAATACTCATTCTCCGTTATGACATAAATAATCGTACGTGTAAACAGCAACATCATTCTGCGACTGACACATGATCTGTCTATATGTACCTGCGTTTAACGTTTATACTATTAAAAAGAAAACTAGGTTATTGCGGTCAAGTTGTCCAATCAATATCCAAGTCCATTTTCAAGAAGTGCCGTGCACGACCATCTCGGATTTGATGAAATTTTGTATGCCGCGTACCATCAGCCTCAAAGGAACATTGATGAAGTTTTATCTTCATAGGTTAAATAGTTTTTGAGATTTAGCATTTTTTGACGCCGTGCACTGCCGTACAATACCACTATAAGAATTTCGCAGTTTTGGGAATCAATATTTCCTTCTTCGTTATTCCTTAATTAATGAAACCCTGAAAACAAATTTTCACCCCATCTGATATTTGTAAACTATCCAACTTCGATAAATATTTAGAAATTTTAATTGTTTAATGACCTGCAAGAATAACATGACACAGAGATTATGACCATCACTACTATTGCTTTCTTCAACTAATGCAATTCAAATTAAACAAACGTGTATATGGGGTGCGCGCGCGCACCCCCCCAATACACACACACACACACATGTACGTCCACTTCCATGATATATACATTTTCTAGATAAGAAGTGCATGTCATGGCCAGCAACAGCGTCTTTCTTTTAACACTGTTGCTGGCCCTGAACATGCACTTCTTATCTAGAAGATGTATATGTATACCCCGACATGGTCTTCACCTGAACCTTGTCGGAAAACGCACTCGGTAGTGAGCTTGCAAAACACATCATTTCACAAACTTGGCAGTGTCCTGCCCAAGACCCATCCCCACCCACATCTCCTAGTTCTCTTCCATTCTCTGGGACCCCTTTGGACCCAATTACCTAATCCTCTGAACCTAATCCGTGTATTACCTCTCCCACTATTCATTCCTCTACATCTGTCACCCCTCCTTCCTCACCTCTTGTCACTGCTGGGACACGATACTTCCTTCGACCACGCACTCGAGGTAAAAATGAAATAAATAAATTGCAACTACAGTCAGATGCAGCAGAAAAACATCCGTGTAGGTACATGCAAAAGATTCGAATAATGCATCGTAATGTGCAATCTCTTTCAAATAAAATTGAATTTATCGAGGCAGCATTACAATGTGATCTAAGACAAATAGATGTTTTTTGCTTTACAGAACATTGGTTGTCTCAAAATGATAAAACACACTCCAAATTCCTAGCGTTTACCTTGCAGGATCGTATTGTAGAGCGAGGGAATCAAATAAGGGCCCTGCTTAAGGAGGTTCATGTATTTACATAAGAAATTATATTGATTCTACCTTCTTGTCAGAATTCAATTTATATGCAGTTGAAAAAGTTTTTGAAACAACAGTAGTACATCTTACTACGCTCAAAATTATCTTACTTTGCATTTACAGACCTCCAACAAAGCGAGCTTCAGATTATTTCACTTTCTTGGAAAATCTAGTGATAATTCTGAACAAAATTAGTAAACTCTCTTTTAAATCCATTGTTGTATGTGGAGATTTCAATATTGATTTTCTGAGCGAATCCCACGTAAAAGAGCAGTTTCTCAATTTACTTCATTCTTTAATTTAGATATTACAGTGAGTGTACCTACATGGAATACTCTTAAATCACAAAAAGCATTAGATCAAATTATAATTAACAAAACCACAACTACATATGAAATAATAACGAATATTCTAGGATACAGTGACCACGATGCACAAATTCTTACAATTACTAAGAACATAAACACTGACACAATAAATAATACACGCATGTGCAGAGCATTCACTAAAGTTAATATAAAATTATTTACGGACTACTTGATGAAGGAATCATGGGACGAAGTTTATAACGCTGTTGACACAAATGAAAAATATAATTTATTTTTCTCCAAGCTTTCAATTCATTTTAACGCGTGCTTTCCTCTTAAAAAGAGAAAATTAAACATTTCAAGCAAAAGTAATACTTGGATCACACAAGGAATTAGAACATCGTGTAAAAACAAACGTACGCTTTACTTTATTTCTAAACATCATAACGTATCACCCGGTTTCCATATATACTTCCGAGAATACAAAAGAATTTTAAGTAAAGTAATAGTTCAGGCAAAAATAATGAAAAATAGTCAGGACATTTTGAGCACTGGTAACAAAACTAAAGCAATGTGGGATATCGTAAAAAATACAACCACATCATCTCGATACCTTGTAGAGAATGTTATTTTAAAGGATAATGAAAGAGAAAAGAGTAATCCGGAAAAAGTTGCCAATCTCTTCAACAAACACTTTTCTATAATTGCGTCTGATCTCACGAAGGGACTAAAACCACAAAATTCAACATCTTACACTTCTCAAAAAATTTCCGATACGATGTTTATTTCCGAAACTTCTCCCAACGAAATCCTCAGAATAGTTAGTAAACTAAAAAATAAATATTCATCTGGTTTAGATGAATTTCCGGATTGTTTATTAAAAACATGTGCACCTGCCTTTATACATCCGTTAACTCACATTTTCAATGCTTCTTTATGTACAGGAATGTTTCCAGATATTTTCAAAGCAGCAAAAATTAAGCCACTTTTTAAAAAAGGGAACAAAAATGATATTCAAACTTACCGGCCAATTTCTCTTTTGTCAGTTTTCTCAAAATATTAGAAAGGCTTTTCTACTTACGAATGGAAACTTTTCTCAGGAAAAACAAAGCGTTTTCAGACTCACAACACAGTTTTAGAAAATCAAAATCTACGGAAACTGCCATTTTTTCTTTTCTCAAAGATGTTGCTTCATCAATAGACCACAATGAAGTACTCATTGAAATATTCTTAGATCTCTCGAAAGCTTTTGACGTTTTTGACCGTAACATCTTGCTCTCAAAATTACCTTCGTATGGAATTCGTGGTATTGCCCTAGATAGGATAACTTCGTACCTTAAACATCGGACTCAAAGAGTAGAAATACCATACTGGCAGGAAAGGACATTACATACTTATATTTCCAATTCTTTGCCAATTGAGCATGGGGTCCCGCAAGGTTCGATCTTAGGTCCTGTTCTCTTTCTCTTACATGTAAACGATATGCCCTCGTCTATTAAAAATGGGAGAACGGTTCTGTTTGCTGATGACTCGAATGTTCTTTGCAAAAAGAAGCAGTAAATAGTACAATTTCAGAAGTTTCAAATTGGTTTAATAATAACAAATTAATTGTTAACGAAAGAAAAACTGTTTCAATGCATGTTTGCATCTCAAATCGGAAATCGCATATTCCATTGAAAATGAACAATATGCAATTAGCTGATGTTGAGGCAACAAAATTTTTAGGTCTTTCAATTCAATCAAACCTCAAATGGAATGTACATATAACAGAATTAAACACTAAATTAAGTTCATTATGCTACGCATTACAGAATTCTTTCAAATTTTGTCAGCCTTCATGCAGCTCCTTGCGTTTATTTTGCAAATGTGCATTCCCGCCTGAGATATGGCATAATATTCTGGGGAAGCTCATCCTGTAGTATTCAGACCTTCAGATTGCAAAAGAAAATTATTCGAATAATGAAAATATGCCTTCCACGTGATTCCTGCAAGCCTCTTTTCATTGAACTGGGAATATTACCATTGCCTTGTCTATTTATTTACGAATCTGTAATATTTGTCAAAAATGACCTACTTAACGGAGGGAACATATTTTCATGCAATATTGATATTTATAATTACAACACACGCCGTAGAAATCACGTGCATCAAGTGTCAGTATCAACAGCTCAGTACAAGAAATCAACATACAATACATGTACGTTACTTTACAACGCAGTGCCAGATGACATAAAACAATTAAAGTCGGTACACAAATTTAAGTTTAAAGTAAAATCTTTTCTGCTGCAAAACTGTTTCTATACAATTAGAGACTATACTGATCGTGAAAAAGAAAAATAATGTTTAATGTAACAACACAAAGATATATAATGAATTAGTTTACGTTTGCATTGTGTACATTTAAAAAAAATATTTAATACGCCTGTAACAAGTAATGTACTTCAGCTTCCGGGTCAATGACCCCCATCTCGATCAGGTTTTTGTCCAGTTTCCCTGATCCATAGAGCAAATGCTGAGATGGCCCCTTGTTTTGCTTCTGGACGTAAATGTAGCTTCACTGTGCGCACGTTTTGTTGAACACTCCTTTTGCTTGTAGTTCATTTACAGTTGAAATTGATTTTCTATAACTCGGGAAAAAACATTTTTCAAATATTTTTGAATTTTTTAAAATAATTATTTTCTAAATTCATTTTTTTTTAAATTCTGGCTCTCAAGAAAATGTGCGCAGATAAATTTCTTTCCCCACACGTCATATACAGTTTTTACTGTTTTTTGACAAATAAATAAATAAATATATATCTTGGAAGTGGACGTAGATGTGTGTGTATGTAAGTGTATGTCGCGGAGAGTGCGCGCACGTGCATGTCCTCTGCGTTTCGAAAAGTAGTACCCTAGAACGGCAACCTGATAAGTGATATTTTTCTGCCTGGAAGCTCACTACAATGGTCACAGAAGTATTCATTACTTGAGGTGTTACCCAGCTAAGCAAGTATGGGCACTTTATAAAAGGAATTAACACAGGTTTTTTTATCGGGTATTTATCTAGAGGCCAAATGTACAAGTACGACGGGGCCACCGTGCATTTTCCGCCCTTCGAAAATACACGCAACGCAACCGGGATCAAACCGGTACCCTGGAAATTGAGGCTAGTAAGATTTAGTAAAACATCTTCGTGAAAACAGCAATCGAAAAGCTTCACTTCAGAAAAAAGTCGGCTGAGGAGGGTCAGGGCATTGACTGGTGTTGCTATAGAGCCTCTAGCCTTTTAGGGTTCGAGTACCGACAGTGACAGGATTTTCGGCACTAGCCAGATAGCTGGGTTGAATTCAGCTGCTTCCTGGGGGACATATCTGGGAGCGGGTTGCTCTGATCGGTAGTTTTCCGTGGTTTCTCCAATCACCTCCAAACGAACGCCGAAACCTAGCAAAGGGGGCACGGACCGCGTGCGATCTTTTCTTCCTACTCTTTGTCCTGTCCGTTACGTGCACACTTACACTTCCATGCAGTACACTACCAGGCATATCTGGAGCGTCGAGCTTGTCGCGGCTGGGGCGGTACCCCGCAGGCGACAGAGACCCGGATGGGGAAAACGTCGCCGGTCTACGTGTAGGTGAGCGCGGAAGCTCACCGTCCAGAGAAGGATAAAAAGCGCCACCTCCCGTGATAAAAATGTGCACTACACTTACGAGACCAATGAACCTAGCAGTTGACGCACCGGGAAACAGGAAATAATGAACCAACTCAGAAGCGGCGCGCCACATGTGAATTTCGCTTTGCGACAAGCCTGGAGATCGCGAGGAGAAGGTGAGAGCGTAGACTTCCGCGGCCGGAGGCAGTAACTACAGTATGTCAAGAAAATATCTCTGCAGTCGCGCCGTGCTGGTGGGAGATTATATATTTTTTAATATATTTATTGATATTTGTTCGATAAAAATTTGTCTTTAAAGTGTGTGAACATCGAGTAGATTACGAGGAGAAACTTAAAAAGTAACCTCTAACGTACTACTGATATGTATAGGTATTTTTTTTATTTTGAAGAGACAATGATCTTAAAAATAAACAATGGTTATAAATAGTACATAATACATGAAATTTATACAATAAATAGTAGATACATGGAGTGAAGTTAACTATGGAGGATGAAAGAGATCTTTTGAATAACGCAACTTAATTCGCGGAAAAGGATAGCTGTTTTTCCAATTTGAAAAGAGGTATTAGCAGGAGAAGAAGTAAGGGAATTATATTTATAGCACGAACTGCTGTCTGTAATATAAGAACCCACCAAATCACAACCGATGCTGAAAGTGTTGTCCCCTTCACTTGTTTACCAGTAATCTGGTTGCTACCAACATAAGTGCAATTCGAAATCGGACTCTTCTCGGTGCGGAGAGACGGTAGTCGTTCCTGGCGCACTATACTTGGCAGTCCGAAAGACGCTTCGTGCTGGGCACAGGTGACAACGTTTCGGCCGCCATTCTGCGCCCATCCTCAGGGCGACATGCATCTCGAACCCGGACACAGTGGCGTAGCTTCATTTGGTGTCACCCGGGCAAAACTAATAGTCCCTACAATATTAAATAAAAATACGAGTATATTTGCATGAGACTTATTATATATTAGTAAACTGTTTATGTTTCAGAAGATTTGTGATATAATTTAAAATAAATAATCTTAAACTAAGAATAAACAAATTCATGCTTTTTTTATAAAAATCACTTTTTGAGATTTAAGGGCGGCAAACTTATCTATAATTTCATCAAAATCTATGTTATAATCTGTAATCTATACAAAATATATAAAAATGTTCTAATTGGTGTCACCTCTAAAATGCTGTCACCCGAGGCGGACCGCCCTCCCCCCACTAAGTACGCCACAGCCCGAACAGCCAAGTTAGTTCCTGCGAGGAGACGCTGCTTCCCGTCCCAGGGCGGCGGCGCAGCGGCGTCGAGGCGTCTCCCGCGGCGCGGCACGTACCGCGCCACGCGGCGGCGTCCCGTCCCGTCCCGTCCCGTCGGCCGTCCAATTTAGCGAGCTCCGCAGGCCCGCGCCGCGCCTCGGAAGTCCGAAGCCCACGTGGGGCGACGGGGCGCGCCCCGCACGTGTTCGCCGCGCCGCGCCGCGCCGCGCCGCCGGAGCGCGCGCCGCGGGCGCCGCGCAGTGCGTCGGCAGACACGGAAAGCGGAGATTTTCCTTCTAATCTAATTTCCAACGGAATTATAAGGAAAGGAAAGAAAAGAATTATACAAAGACTATATGACTTATAGTAACTGACAAGATGAAACACGTGATACAAAGGATTAGAATGTGAAATATTGCGAAGAGAAAATACAAAAAAAAAAGCGACAGAAAAGAAAGGAAGGAGTAAATAAATAAAAGGAAACGAAGAGAAAAACTTGAATAGAAAAAAGAAACAAGTTGAGAAGAGAACGCAGAGAAATATTAAAAAATAAGAAACAAGAGAAAAAATTAAAGAAATGAGGAAAAGAGAAAGTAGAAATACATTTTTTCCTGCAGGTAGGTTTATGCAACCTGATGGCAGAACATTACATTATACAAATATTTCTGTTAGAATATTTAAACAATATAACTTACAATTATTTTAAAATAGTAATAATATCGATCATGTTAACGATAACAATAATATCAATAATAATATTAACTCTAAATGTTTCGCTATCCTTTATAGATATTTTAAGAATTATAATTCTGTACTTACTTGGATTCCCTTCTTTTTCATTTCTTCTTTTTCTACTTTATCTACCTTCTCTTCTTTTCTCTTTGTCATGTTACTCTTTCTCTTCATGATCATTTCATTACTTGTTTCTCTTTGTATCTTCTATTTCTACTTTATCTTTTCCTGTTTTCTTTCATTTTCCTCTTGTTTCTTCTTTTTTATTATTTCTCTGCGTTCTATTCTCTACTTGTTTCTTTTTTCTATTCATGTTTTTTCTTTTCATTTCCTTTTATTTATTGACTCCTTTCTTTCTCATTCGTTCTCTTCTGTCGCATTTCTTTTATTTGTATTTTCTCTTCACAGTGTTTTACATTCTAATCCTTTGTATCATGTTTCTCATCTTGCCAGTTACTGTAAGCCATATATTCTTTCTATAATTATTTATTTTCTTTCCTCTCCTTATAAATCCGTTGGAAATTAGATTTATAAATAACTCTATCTTCTTCCCTCTTTTTCTTTAATTTGTTGTTAGTCTATTTCAGCAAGAAAATATTTTTCATTAGGTATCTTTCTTTGCTGGAACGCGATAACCTTTATCACTTCTATTGTTCCGCTGTTCTTCTCGTGTTTTTCGCGTAAACTCTGTATAACCCCAGTATGGGCGCTGTGGCCCACTGTGTCGGAAGAGCTGTGCGTGAGACCGCCCGCGGCTGGGCTCTTGCGCCCACGCGCGCCCGCCCTCTAATGAGTACCTGCTGCCGCCGCCGCCGCCGCCACGCGGTCTCTCTATCGCTCTGTCTCTCTCACTCTTTCTCCTGCCGCCCGCCCGCCCCCGCTCGCCTGCGCTCGCCAGCAATCGTCCATGCCTACCGCTCCCTCTAGCTCTCCCCCCCACACACGCACACTCTCCCCGCCCACTCGCCCACCAGCTCGCGCCTTGTCACCCCCTCGCCCTACACCCGCCCAACTCGCCCGTACTCGCTCGCCCGCTCGTGGGCCGGCTCTCGCGCCCGCTCTCGCGCCCGCTCTCGCGCCCGCTCTCGCGCCCGCTCTCGCGCCCGCTCTCGCGCCCGCTCTCGCGCCCGCTCTCGCGCCCGCTCTCGCGCCCGCTCTCGCGCCCGCTCTCGCGCCCGCTCTCTAGCATGCTCACGCCCCTGGTCGCCCGCCTCCTCTCTCGTCAGCTTGCTTGTTCTGGCGCCTGGTCGCGTAGTTGGGGGTAAACCCCGTTAGTCTGTGCCGGATCTCGCCATCCAGCGGGGGAAGATCACTGCCACCTTCTAATGAAAAAACATGCACTGTACTTATGGGACTAATGATCTTAGTAGTTGACGTGCCAAGAATCTCTAGCATTCAGTCAACATGTTTTTTAAAAATACGGTAATGCTGACGAAATGTTCACTTGTTGCATTCAATGCCACTTACATAGATCTACGTATTTGGGTGGCGTTGGTTTAATTACCGACCTATCCACTAAGATCGCGGCACTAAAACACGTAAGAACACCTTTTTTGAAATTTCTTTGAATCTTCTGGCCGAATCCGAACGCAAATTATGAGTTTCACACCAAGAGGCCGTGACATATCGAATGACACTCATATATCTCGATTGCTGCACGAGACGTAGACTAACCGTGAGTGACGGATCCGTGCGCTCTCTCTCTCTCTCTCTGTCACACACACACACACACACACACACACACACACACACACATACATACGCACACTTGCAGTTGCTCAAATACTGTATACTAATGTAAGAAAAACGAACACTGTATCAATAATTTTTATTCAGTAGTGTTGTCACTAACCTGTAATTGTTCAGAAGTGTCATAAGTAAATCAATATTTCAAGTGCATGAAAGCGTACATTTTTTTCGAGGGAATTTTTTTTTAGAAGGTCAGCGAGATGTTGACAGGTGCTATAAATACCAGAAGAATAGAACAATATTATGTTTTTTGGCATTTAGCAGCAAGGGTCTGGGAATGCTTATAGACCTCATGTAACTACTTGTCGCTGGTTTGAATTCTTTCCTTTTTCCTGAAGGAGCAGAATTCAAACCAGCGACTTTTGAGACGGTAGCGGGAAATAAGTACGCGCCTTCACCACCTGGCCCGTCCACGAAGACTGCTTCATTTTTTTTATTTTAATGGCTCTCTCGCGAGTGAACACTCACTTGCCTCCGTTCTCCCCTTTCCCGACCTCTGTGTCGACCGCTTCATGCTCCAGGAATCTCCGTTTTGTTCTGTTCCCCGTCGTGCCCGCTTCCGCTCATAATTCTGCCGCTAACGAGCAGCGGGCAGGGTGGTCATTACAGTTGTGGAGCGCGGCCGAAGACGTACGAAGACGTAAGACCGCGCAGGCAGCTTGTCACCTGGGGAGGCGAACAATTATTTCAACTCGTTTCGAAATCGCCGCGCCCTACCGCCTTCCTCCCTGCTTGCCTGCCTGCGCGCCCGCCCGCTGGCAACTGGAGCAGCCAGACTCCTTGGCACCAGCTGCGCGGCTGAGAGAGGTGTCATTAAAAGTGGTAGGCTCGTTATGAGAATTATACTTCGATTTATTTAGAGCTGCACTTGACATAAATCAGCTGTTACGGTGACATCCAATCGGGAGCTTATATGTCACAATGGTGACGTTCAACTGTCCGGTCGGTTGATACTGTAACAGCTGATTACGTCAAGTGCAGTTATGTTTAAATCCAAGAATAACTGACTGTAGCTGAGAGCTTGAGCTCATTCGTAGAAAGGAAGGGGATGCTGGGAAACGTACGGTTGATTGATTAGTGATTCCGGGCACGTGAACTGCTAAGGTAATTCGTCTCGTAAGTGTAGCGCACGCTTGAAATGGCGATGATCCTCCTTCTTCTGGATGGCGAGATCTGGCGCCGATCTAAATCGGCTTGTGGGAGTTTTCCACAACCAGGTATCTCCCACCACCGTGGTACAACCCCAGCCGAGACAAGCTCTTAGATCCCGACTGGTCTCTGGAGAAATGACGTAGTGTAGTGCATGTGCGTGTACGTATATGTAAGTAAGATGTGAGGATAGGACAAGAGAGACGAAGATGGAAGAGATGGCGGGCGGTCCGTGGCACGTTTGTTAGAGTACAGCTCCGTAATTTGCCTAGCGTTGGTAGGAGAAACCACATAAAACTGCTGATCAGAGCAGTCGGCTGCTAGAATTATTTTTCAGGCAGCGGCTGAACTCGACCTAGCGGTCTAGCTAGTGTCGAAAATCCTGCCACCGTCGGGACTCGAACCGTAGTACCTCACAGTCAGTGGCACTGCAGTGACATCAGTTGAAAGTCTTGACACACCTTTTGCCAGGTGGACGTTGGGAAACGTACGGAAATAAAAGATACGGAGTGTCACCTTGCAAATCCGATTAGAAACTGCTTCCCTTACCATCCCAGTCTACCAATAAGTTGTAAATTTACGTACTTTTTAGTGTTTGCGGGCGCGTCAACTGCTTTGGTCACTAGTTCCGTAAGTGTAATGTAAGTTATATCGGAGGTGACGGTGTTTCTCCCCAACTTAAACGTGAGGTTCGTCGTCGGCTTGTGTTGTTCCTTCTACAGATACCTTCTCGGTCGTGCACCGTCCCAGCCGGGATATGTTTTAAATTCCCGACCGGTAACCCGACATATATGACAGTCGCCAATATCACCTCACAATTTAGTAACAGTGATAATCAGATGTAACTCCATAACAGAGAACCTACGCATTACAGCCGTGCTTCAGCAATTGTTTGAACAAACCAGGGTGAAAACAAGGGATGAGGTGAAAACAAGGGATGAGGAGTGTTAGAGCAAAAATGAAGAAGTAGGATTAGAAAGGAGGGAGACTACGTCTGGAAAATGCAGGTTTTAATATATCTAGGTTGTTTGGACACAGTATATCAGCTGTAAAATGGTACATAATGAATAAAAAATGATGTTCACGGCCATACTCGATTGTCGAATGGAGGGAAAGGAGGAAACTTAGGTCTTTATGATCTACTTCCTGGACATGGGATCTCCCTGGTAGTCTCTCAGTGCAACTATATGGATAATGACATATTACGAAAGAAAGCAGATGAATGATTTTGGTTAGGGAGATGGTGAAGATGTGACACGTGGTTGTATGTGAAGTCAAACATGCCACAACGAATTGGGGAAAATACCCACTGCCTTACATGGACTAGAACACTCAGCCTTCTAGACCGCATGCATGGGCGCTGACGAAAACCCATTCATCTCCGAGGCATGTAAGATCATAATCCCACATAATTATAGTAATCTCATAACCTTCGTGCGTCTATCCTTCCATTTTTCAATGTTAGACCTCTCCCCTTCCAATCGGATCAAGTGAAGTGTCATTCGCTGCGTCTACTGATGGGAAACTGAGTAATGTTCTGGAGCCTTCCAGAACATGTTAAGAGAACTATCAAATCACAGTTTTAGCTCCTAAAACATTCCAATAAAACTTCCTTTGTAGGGCAAGTAAACGGCTACCATCATTAGCCCGTTAGTGTAGTAAATGTTAAGGTAGTTCGTGTAGTAAAATCCCGAAGGTGATGGTGTACCTCCCCAAGTGGATGCTAAAATCCGGAGCCGACCGCCGACCCGCGGACATGTCATCTTGCGATGGAATTTCACTGCGTCTCCCCTAGCCGGTCACCGCTCCTGCCAGGACAAGCTCTAGGCTCCCGACAGTACATTGCATGTAACAGTGTATTGCATTTAAGTGTGTGTGTGTGTGTGTGTGTGTGTCTGTAAGTAAGTGTAACGAAAAAATGACAATGTTTTTAAAAGGTTTTTTTTATTCACAGCAGGTTTTTTACAGAGAGCATACCGTAGACAAGCAACAATTTCTACTTTATCCAGGATTTATACCAAAAACACTCCAAGTGTCCAAAAGCCAAGAAGATGTGCAAAATTACAAACTGTAGCCAAAATGTCCGGCAAAAACGTCCGTTGTATAATTTCGAAGTCGTCACTTGAAGCACTCAAAATAGCTCGCTCACTACCTCGCTCACTCGCCGGTATAACTCGGTCTTTTTTCTCGTCTGTCTCGAATCTCTCTTTCTCGCGGGGCTGCTTCACACCCCAGAGGGCTCGCCGACTAGTCGTGACGTAAGGCCGGTGTCGAACCCGTGAGCGCCGGCTGGGACGTAACGGCTGCCCTGGCTTCGCCTCGAGCGACCTCTCTTGGGCGGCGCCCGCACTTTCTTCAAGCGCCGCCACTTCGCCGCCGCGTCTTTGTGGCGGTCTTCAAACTCTTGTGGGCGACAATTTCAGTACGTAAGGTGTGAGAACAGGGCAGGGAAGGGAAGGGAAAGATCGCACGAAGTCCGTGGTCCGTTTGTTAGAGTACTGCAACAGCATTCCCCCGGTATTTGTCGAAGAAAACACAGAAAACTTCCGATCAGAAAAATTCAGCCGGCCGCTAGAATTCTCCTCTAGACAGCGGCTGAATTCGTCGTAGCTAGTGACGAAAATACTCCCCTCCCCCGCCCACGTCGGCACTTGAACTCTGTCATCTCCCAGTCAGAGTCACTGCAGCGACAGCAATACTAGTGTCATGAAGACATGATGGGAGGGAGTATGTAACGGGAGAAAGATGAACACCGGATTGATTATTAAAAGTGGTTTATTACGAGCCTTTGTTGCAAGTACACGGTTGCGTCCTAACAGAGGATACGCTGCCCAGCTCTCAGTCGGTTGTCGCCATGAGGAGGGTGGGGGAGGTATGGCAGACAGCGGCGGCGGCAAAGGCAAATAGGCTGGCGGTGGGTCGCTCGGTTCGGCCTTGCGTCGATTCCCACCTCGGTCAACCCTAAGGCAACCGTAGAGTGGGACGCCAACAATCACTACCGCGCTCACGAAGAGCGGGAAACAAGGAAACATTTTTCCCCCACTCCAGTTGCCCTGGAGAGGCGGAAATTTACTGAATTTCATTAGGGTACAATTTATTTGCTGCTGCCGGTTAGGCTTAAGCACCTGGTTTCTGGCCTATCTTCAATATACTATTACTAATCTTAAAACTATTTACAAGAGCCTCTTTCGGCTTTGCGAAAATTTCTGGCCGTGCGCGGTCTTATACACCGCTGGGCCAGTCCATTCCTACGGGGTGGGCATCCAGACGCTAGCCTCTTAAACTCACCCCCCTTAGCAGTACAAGCACCCCCTTGGGCTGGCATCCGGATCCCGCTGGATCGCAGTCAGCCTTTGCGAAAACTTCTCCGTACAATGCCTGTGTAATGGGCCGCCCTGCTAGCTCAGAGCTCGTAGCTATCCGGTCTAGTATCAGAGTCAATGTAGTATGACCACGCGTCACTCACATGCGCCGGAACACCGAATCCCTCCTCAGGACTCAGCAAGTCGCCTTCAGGGCTCAGCAGGCCGCCTCCTGTTTTCGCGATCCAGGACCCTACAGTGCAGTCTCCTGCCGCCCTGTGGCCGGGAAAGGCTCCCCACCGCGAGACCAGCGCCGCGGGCGCTTATTAAAAAGTGGGCGTGGCAGTGGGTGGAGAGGGGGAAGCACGAAGCGATTTAGAAGGCTAATTACGCAACCCAAACATCTGCTGCGGCAATTAGCTGCCCGAAGTAAATATTGCGAGGACGTCTGCAATGGCGGCGGCGGTACGCGTGGAGTGCCGTGTTGTGGAGATTTCGTATGGGGTGGGCATAGTTGGTGGAATGTGAAGAATGGCCGTAACTGGTAGTGATTTGTGTTGAGAGAAAGAAATGTATTTAGTATTTCATGGTCTGTCAGGCTCACCGTATGGAATGAATATCAGAAATAGATGCGTCTTTCCATGCAACAAACGAAATGAACCTGCACACTAAAGTTTTTCATGAGATTCAAAATCAGGTCTGCCGAAAGTAGTGGGGCTAATGCGTTAGCCTAGGGCAGCCGGGAAGACACCAATTACCCTGGTGTACACAGCAGCACAACAGCACTTTAATCGCAGATCTAGAAAGGCTGTGTTCATAAGCCGGGGTGCGGATTGGCCTCCTCAGATAAACTGGGGAAGGTGATTTCTGACGAAACAGGTAACCCCGACGATGTTCCGGTTTCGTGCACCCAACCGAATATCATGTGCTGACCTGTTCTAAATGAATGGCTTGTTTCTGACTGTGGTAATGTTGGCATAATATCTTCTTTTTTATTCAAAATGGAAGGAAGAAAGTAACAAATCTTGAATAGAAGATACCGGCTTACGTAGCTCAAGGAGTCACGTGATGTCACTGCAGTGTCTCTGACCGGGAGATCCTAGGGTTTGAGTCCAGACGGTGGCAGGATTTTCGACTCTAGCTAAATAACTACGACGAATTCAGTCGCTGTCTGGAGGAGAATTCTAGCGGTCGATTGCTCATATCGGTAGTTTTCCATGGTTTCTCCGATCAACACCTGGCGAATGCCGGTTAAGTGATATTACCTGCGAGTTTTAGAACCTGTCCCCAAAGGGATGGGGCAGTAGGTGGGAGTCGGATCTCACGTTACACAGGGGCGAAGAACACTGCCGCTTCCCTGGATGTAACCCGCACTATACTTACAACGCTACAGATTTCAGTAGTTGTCGCCCCGGGTAGTAATAAATTCTCTCACACTGTACGCGAATCTACACACATTGCCGTTCGACGCGCACGACATGGCAACGCGGTACGCATTCGCCCGTTGTCCAGCGCCGCTCCGGGCCATTGTTTCTGCGCGCGTCTCGACAAAAAAGCGCCGCCCCGCGCTGCGACGCCATTGTGCTGTCGAAGGCGCGCGCGCCCGCGCCGCGACATCCCGAAGTCGCCGCAAGGGGCGCGCCGATCGCCACAATGGCCATGTGTCGATGGCGGAGGCGGCGGCGAAGAAGGCGGAGAGTCGTTCTCGGAAGCCGGCGCGGGTCGCCGACCGGCCGGCGCGCCTTCCGGGGTCTGCTTCTTGTGTTCACGCCATGGACGCTTGAGTGAAGTCGGCGCCGTGGCGAGAAAAGTGCAGTGTACATAGTGTAAATAGTGAAGTGGAGTGAGTATGCGTGTGTGAGAAAATGTGTGTGCGAAAGAGTTGTAAATATAGTCATAAGAATGAATGAGTGTGTGAATGTTAAAAAAGAAAAATGAAGACAAATGAACACTACAAAGAACTCATGATTAGAATAAATTACTCCAAAAATTGTATAAATCTAGGATAGGCCCAAAGAGGCTAATCTTGCAATAGATTTAAGATTAATATTAAGTAGTTTTAGCTAGTATATTTAAGATACCGCCCTCCCACTAGCTCCAAAAGCTTCACAGCTGGAGCATAAAAATGTACGCCCCTAATTGGAATAAATTCCCGCCTCGCCAGGGTTACTGGCGGGGGGAAAATTGAAAAAACACGTACACGCACACACACTTACGCACGTACACGCCCGCACACACGCGCGCACACACACCCAAGCACGAACGTACACGGACGCTCGTAGCGGACACGCTGCATTACGTAACAAAGCTGTTGTTGGAAAGTCAGGGGCGTGGTTGTCAATCTTAACTGTTATATCTGGACCGGGGTAAGGGGCTCAAGATATCAATTGATGACACTGCCTCTGACCGGAAGGTCCTACGGTTGGAGACCTGACGGTGGCAGGATTCTCGACACTTGCTACAGAGATAGGTGGAATTTAGCCGCCGTCTGTGGGAGAATTTCAGTGGCCGGCTGCTGTGTTCAGTAGTTTTCCCTGGTTTCTCCGATTAACACCAGGCGAATGTTTGGAGCAGAGCCCTAACTAATGTGTGTTCACGCATTGGCACACACACGCACGCATGAACGTAGGAGACACGCTGCATTACGGAGGAAGGGAGCTCTTAGGAAGTCAGGGGCGTGGGTACCAATCTTAACTGTTACATCTGGACCCGGTTAGTTGGCTGAGAACGTCAATTGATGTCTCTGCAGTGCCTCTGACAAGGAGGTCTTAGATTTCGAATCCTGATGGTGGTAGGATTTTCGACACTAGGTAGATAGCTAAGTCGAATTCAGCCAGTCGTCTGGAGGAGAATTCTAGCGGACGGCTGATCTGAGCGGTAGTTTTCTGTGGTTTCTCCAGTCAACACCAAGCGAATGCTGAAGCAGTACCCTAACAAACGGTCCATGGACCGTGTGAGATTTTTCCACCCTCTTCCTTTTCATTTCTTCTCCCTTTACTTGCGTACACTTACATGCTGCGGCGGCGCTAATCAGTTAATCAATCATTGTTACATCCGGTCTTGTAAAAGGCGCTTCTTCTCTAGTAAGAATAATAGATATTTAATGTACAAGTAATAATGCATTTTTAAAAGTGATCATGGTGTGACTTGCAGTTCAGCTTGCAGAAATGAAATTAGTCGGAGTACTTTGCAAAACTTATAAAACTTACTTTAAACTTATAAAACTTATAAAACTTACATTATTGACTCGTATGTATGATAGTTTCATTTCAAATGTTACACGTATTTCAGCGATGTTTTTGTGTCAATACAATTTCCTAGTAATCAAGAATTTTAAGCTAGAATTGTATCACTACTGAAACAGCGAAGTAAGAGTGAATCATGTACAACAGAGTGTCGATAATCTGAGGTAATTGTGACTCACGGTACTTCGGATTACAATAAAATTGGATTACACAAAAAAAAAAAGAAAGGAAAATACATAACGGAATTTTCAACCAGTGTATAACGAAGTCGAATTCAAAGTGCAGATACTATTTAAGTTTCAGACACATACGGGCAAACCAGTCACAACAGTGTAGGAGGCAGACATTCTGGCACCGACCATCGCATCCGTGCCCTTCGATGCAGTGTTGTCAATCCGTCAAAAAGCCAAATCTTCATTATCGCCGTGATTTTTTGGTGACTTGGCGCACATCTGGCTACCTCAAATTGCAGGAATCTCGGATTGTGAAGCTTGGGTTATCGCGACTCAACTGTACTTTGAAAACGTAGAACGCCACATTAGGAGTGTAATAAAAATGTTATAATCATACAAGCACATATGGCGCGAGTTCAAGGAACTCCATCTCTCGACCAACTGAATTCACGGCTAACAAGATCGCTTCCTCGTAAATCACCTCGTACGATTCGTCTTGCACAGATCTCGCGATATCACACCGTACTCCTCCATTGACTGTTCGAAACACACGGCCTGCAGTGAAGCCGGTGAATAACGAGTCCCACGCATTGGGTTTCTTGCCAGCAACTCGCTTAAATTGCGTATGAAATCGACCGCGTATATCATGCGACTTTACCGGCTGTAGGAGGCGAGTATTGCCTAGAGCTAGCGGTTACTAACACACTCTTGTGAGTTGCAAGAAACTTCCTGTAGGGAGGGTCCACTTTCGTAAGAACTGCCTACAAATGTTTATGTATGTTTCCGGGTTCCGACCGCAAAAAGCTGTATAAAGCCCTGACCGAATGTGGCGTATAACGTTACGAAATACTAAATTTGGTATAAATTGCCGCAGCAGTTTACAAGATGAATGTGGCGTCTGGACGCTCGCTGCTGCAAGAGAAATATTTACGACAGCGCGTGCTCTCAAGATGTCTGTTGCTGTAATGTATTAGGAGATGGAAATCGGCGCACCATTTTGCCGGATATCGGGACGTTTTATCTACTTGCGGGACTGAGCTGAGCGTCTCGCGTTTTACGTAATCAAGTTAATCGACCAATCACGGAGAGTCGTCGAAACCCGTTCTTGCGCTCTGGGCTTCGATGCCAGCCCAGTCGCGCGGTTCCGCTTGCAGTTTTGTTTCGTTTTATTAAATAATTCCGATTACAATCGAGGCTGGAAAAATTAGAACCATCTATTAGGCGGATATTAGATTATTTTTTTCAAAGTAACAGTCAAGTTCGGGAGGTCGATGACTGGTAGTAAGGAAATTTGCGTAAAGTGAACGCCCGGATGTCGGAACTCGAGAATTCTAATTATGTGAAAACTGAAAGCCGTACCCTTGCAGATTGATTCCCAAAATTTTTTCGTATTTGTATTTTGTTTAAACTCGGAAGTAAAAGTTATTGATCAAATGCTAACTGCCCATTTTTTGCAACATTAGCAATAAAGTATTAATTATTTCTTGTTTTCTTAATAAATTTGTGTTAGTATAAAGGATCATTGTGTATTATGTATGTATGTATATGTACCCTGGCACAACAGCTCTTTACGAGCCAAGGAATACCAGCCGCGTCCCTGCCTTACCGCTACTGGGTTAAGGGGTGATGTGTGGTTAGCACATAGCCATCCCTACGCCGTATCTCTAGGTCTTCTCAACCTGATAAATAAGTTTTCTCGTCATTCTTCTGTGTCACACAGCAGCAGATGCTGGGACATTGCAAGGGAAGCGCACAGCTAATTTTTGCTCCGACTAGGAATCGAACCTGGGGTTGCGGAGTGGGAAGCAAGCACGCTAACCAACGGGCCACCGGGGGCTTAGGAAGAATCATTTTACAGAATGATATTGGATTTTTTCATACTTCAAGATATTTTTGTAATTAGTAATTTTTTCAAAACTGATGAAATGAAGGATGTTTAAAATTTCTGGAACATTACAAACACTGTTTATTATTCATTGTTAACACTTCTTACTATTCATTGTGACCACAGAGTTAAATAGGTTCTGAAAGTGTAATTGAAATGTTCTAAATTTACCTACATCTGCATTTAAATGTAGTAGTAAACTAATGTAGGAATATCAGTACTAACCTCCTTAACTTAAAAATAGGAATCGTGTATTGCTGACTTTCTCCCTCATTCTCTTAATCAAGAAACTCAGTCTCCGTTCTTGTGAAATCAAATAAGTAAAATGAACACGAAAATGCAATTCATATACTGCATAAACTTTACAGCAAAACCATCTGATGAAGGACCTGGCGAATGACCTTGAACCTAATTATATACTTAGGTCGAGTACAGCCGCTCTCTGGAGATGAATTCTAGAGCCCGGATCTTGTGATTGCTAATTTTCCATGGTTTCTCCGATCAACTCCAGACGAATGCCAGTACAGTATTGTAACAAACGGCTAAGATCCGCGATCTCAATCTTTCCTTCCTCTTCCTTGCTCTATCCTCCCCGTTACACACACTCCACGCATTATACTGCCACACATGTCGGGAGACCGGTCTGGAGCTTAGAGCTCCAGGATGGGGCAGTGTCCAGCTGGTGGGAGATACCCAGGATGGGGAATCCCCCTCAATGCTGACGTGTAGGTCGGTGCCAGCCTCGTTCATTACAATTACGGGATTAATATCCGTAGGCGTTGTCGCGAAATAACCAATTCTATGGTCGTTCTCCTAGGGTCCACCACTGAATATGACTGACACAAAGTTATTGTTCGCCTTGCACTCGCAACTCCACTTCGATCGCAGCCAGGGAGGCCTTCGCACAGCGCCGCGGGAGCAACGGGTGAAGGATCAACCGGCGAACAAAAAGGAGAGCCGACGGAGAAGAAATGTATTCTGCCCGCAGAGAAAATTCGCACCATATAATTTTCGTGACATAATTTTTAATAATAGAATTAGCGTCGGCTTTTTGCGGTCCGCGAAGCCGCATCCTTCAACTTTTTGCTGTTGTTCAGCCGGACGGGTGGGAAGGGTGGAGGAGGCGGGGGGGGGGGCGGCGACGGCAGCTGTCTGAAGCGCGCCCTGTGGGGACGGCCACGAGAATTAGCATAGCGCCGGCAAAACCTGAAACGCTCGCCATGCTAGTTCCGCCCCCGCCTCTTTGCCTCGTGCTCTCTTTCTCTCTCCCCTTGTCTCTCACACCCTTTCACTCCCTGTACCCCTCTCACCTTCTCTAACCCCCCTCAACCCCTCTTACCACATCTCATTCCCTCTCTCACGCCCACTCGTCTTCTCTTACTCCGTCTCATTCTCTCTCTCACACCCTCCGCTCACATACCCTTCCGGCTCTCTTCCCCCGCCTTTTCCTTCGTTATTCCATCACCTCCATTTACTCGATATCTTCTCCCTCTCTTCTTCTTTTCGCTCTCTTCGCTTCCTTCTCCCTGTTCCGTCCTTCTCCCCCACCCTCTCGTCCGTCTCACGTCGATCTCCCTCCGACAGCCCTGTGTCGATCTTAATCGCTGACTGCAGGACAATATTAGCGGACGGACGTTCTGAGCGGTAGATTTACTCTATCTCTCTTTCTTTCTTCTTTTCTCTTTCCTCTTCTCCAATCAAAACCAGATGAATGTCGGAGCAGAGCCCTAACAAACGGCCTGCCGATCGCTCGCGATTTTTTCTTTTACTTGCCTATTCTATTCTTACTCATTACTAACACACGTTGTCATTTACATTACCGTACATGCCCGGAGACTGGTCGGGAGCTTGGCGCTTTCCAGTTCGGCGCTTGCAGGAGAAAACCTCTGTAAGGCCATGTGGAGGTTAGCGCCAGACCTCACGTTTCCAGCCGGAGAGAAACATCATCTCCAGGGATACAACGTGCTCTTCATTTACAGAACTAAGGACCAATTGTGACCGCGCCCAAAAACCCCCTTACTTCTCTCTTTCCTCCACCATCGGCTCGCCGTTTACGAAGATACTGTCGAACAACGTAGACTTCAGAAGATGTGTGCCTTTCACAATACTATCAGTGGTGTGATTGAGGAACCTGTCCTCTCAATACTATCTATTAGCGAATGGGGTATAACTAGCATGTGAAATTTCTGGTACTTAGCTGAGAGGAGCCTTTTTATTTTCAGGTTCTCCACAAATCGATATGGGCCTTTCCGTTTTACTTACATTCCGATGTGTGGCTTACAAAAATATTTCTGAAATACCTACTCAAATGTATCAGTCCTGTCCGCCTCACACCTTCTAAATTATGAACCTTTGTAGTTTTTCAAATGTGGCTGCATTTTTAGGACAATAAATGTTTGATTTAAAAACAATGTCCATTAAATATTTTGAAATGCGCAACAGTAAATTAAACGGGATAATTGTTTTCGAATTGGGTCGTGATTGGACGAATTCGGAAAATGTCATTTCCGTCAATATAAACGTTTGGTCTCACGAACTCCTACACTCGCGTTTCTGGTGCGCC